>JAECWM010000061.1:1015000-1562500 GCA_018150695.1 Drosophila oshimai | reverse complement strand
AGACCACTTGCATTCTTAATAATAAAACCAACTGTAACACTCAAGAGTGGAAACTGTTTTATTCTAAAGTAAAATCGTTTAATCATTATTTAAAAGAAGAAGGACGACCCCAAGGAAGTGAAACCGACCCGACGAGGATGAATTTAATTATTATTAGGTAATGTAGAGGGAATTCTCCCCTCCCCCCTGGCCTACACAGGCTTAATTGGCGCCCGAGCAGTCTATACTTTCTTGCAAAAGTAGGACCCCCTAAATAAAAAAAGAAAAATGTTTAACAAAAAAATTGGGAAAATAAAAAAAATTTTTAACCATAAAAAAAAGTCAAAAACTGAAAAGTTTCTCTATAAAAAAAAACCTATAAAAAGAAAATGAAAAATACTTCTAAAAATAAAATTTTTTTTTAAATATGAAAAAAGTGTGGCTTTGTGCGTGCTTTAGGTTGTGAAAAAATACACAAAATTAAATCGTGAAACACAGTTTCCCGCTGCGGTGGAGTTGCGGCTTTTCAGAGCTGACAATCCCCACGGGCGCAAAAAATTGTGATAAAAAATACATAGAACGGTAAACCTGCCGCGGCGATATGTCCACGCACGCTGTGGCGCGGCATGTTCGCGGGCACAAAATACCAAAATGCCAAAAAATAATCAATAATCCGCTGCGGCGATAAGTCCAATGGGTAGTACCAATGGGTAGCTTATTCGCGAGCGTAAAAATTGTGAGTTTGAGTGCAAAGAAAAAATAAAAAGAATATTAAAGAAAAAATCACGAAATAACAAAAAGCAAAGAAAAATTTTTAGTGCGTCTGGCAATCTACTGGAAAGGCTAACGAATGTGGAATGCATTCAGAAAAGCTGCCCAGTGGATTGTGTGGCAACCGTACCTTAGTAGGCAACACGCCAAAACGGACAAATACGGACCACCGTGCCAATGAATACGAAGTATGCAAGAAATAAAATAAATACGCACAACGTCCCAAAACAAGGAATTTTTAATAAATTTACCACATTTAAAAAACAAATACTAATTCCAATTTAATTTCAGACTACTAACCCTGTAAGAAGTAATACTGTGGAGAATTAAAAACAAAAACTCGAAGGCACATAAAAAACCAATCAAGAGGAAATTCAGGGGTAAGTGAAGCGACTCTTTTTACACATTTCTCAAGGGTGAATAAGTTAGGAATTCTGTTGCCAATATATTCTCCCCTGTTGTCGATTTACACCACATGACTCTAAGTTCAATTTAAAAAAACCTAAATTCTCATCTAAATAAATTCGAAAACCCAAAGTCTAAAAACCAAAAAATTCTCATCTAAATAAATTCGAATACTTAAAACCTAAAAACCGAAATTCTCATTTAAATAAATACAAGAATCTAAAAAAAAAAAAATATAAAGTAAAAAATGGAGGAAATGAAGGAAGTATTGAATCGTCTTGATTCCACTATTGCGGCCTTAACCACTCAAATGGTGGGCGTGAAGGATGAAGTCAAGAAAATAGGGAATAGGGTGAACATCCTTGAAACAGACTTTGAGCAGCGCAACCCGGTGGCGCAAATACCCCTTCCGCTAACGCGTCCACGGACGGAGTATGAGCTCAAGGAATCTTCGACCGTGCCGGACTGTGTTAAGGAACTCCTAACTTTCGAGGGCGATATTGAAAAGTACATTTCATGGATCAATAGGGCCCAATCCATAGTTAACGACTATGAGGTCATCCGGGACAAACCCCTATACAGATCGGTTCTCATTCAGATCAGACAGAAAATTCGGGGAAACGCCGATATGGCACTTAACGCTTATAACGTAAGGGATGACGACTGGCCTGAGGTTAAACGGGTATTGGCACTGCATTTCGCCGATAAACGGGATGTTGGTACACTAGAGTACGAATTGACACAAATGACTCAGGGGAACCAGAAGTTAGAAGACTTCTACCTTAAAATCAATAATCACGTCTCACTTATAATGAATAAAATTAAAAGCATGGATTATTCTATTGAGATCACCAACGCCTTCCTTGCCGGACAGAGGGGCAAGGCTCTAAATGCCTTCATTAGGGGACTTAGCGGTGATAATGCTACTCTATTAATAATCCGGAAGCCCGCGGACGTCCATGAGGCATACTCTATTTGCCTAGAATTACAGAAAATGGAACCGCGAAGTCCTACGCCAAGACTACCTTTGTTTAGGCCAATTTTCAACCAAACCTACCAAAACTACAGACCGAGACTCCCACAGACGCCTCAATCTGGCTATAGGGCACTGACAAATTCGGGGCACAACTATGCTCCAAGTGGGAGCATGCAGGGCTCGCCAAGATTCCAGGGGGCCAGGCCAGCGATCAAGCACGAAACAAACCAACCTGGCCAAAGTTATAGGTCAAATTTTAACCCGCGTCAAGGGGAATCCAACGGCATCAAGCGAAGCCCAAGCGCGAATTCTAATTTAAATCCCTTCCGTAAGGCCCAAAGGCTTTACCATATCCAACCCACTCCATCATCAAACGCCGCTCCCAGGGAGCACTATCAGCAACACCCTAGTAACGAAGTAGGGGAGTTGGCGGACTCATCTCACGAAATCGAACATTGTTCTCCATTAGAGGAAGTAGGATGTATTGGCGATGGCGAGCAAAATTTTATGACCGACGCCTCTCTAGCTTACCATACATAGAATACGAAACTAAAAATGGGGCCAAGTTACAATTTCTTATAGACACCGGCGCAAACAATAATTTTATAAGTCCCGAAAATTCCGCCGGCTCTACAACATTATCTACGCCATTTCTCCTACACTCCGCAGGGGGTAGTATCAAAATAACTCACCGTATCACTGGTCAATTTTTTAAAACAGTTGGAAACGACACAGTTCTCACCTTTTTTATTCTCCCTGGACTGAAATCATTTGACGGCATTATAGGGGACGACACTCTTAAGACTTTGAAAGCCCTAATCGACAGAAAAAACGACCTTTTAACAATATCACCCGGTATCAAGATACCTCTTCTTGCTAAAAAAATCTTTAAATATACACCTGTTGTTGGATGCAACACACCCCGAGTCCGCAAAAGAGGCTTTAAACGCACTTATCAGCGAGTATTTTAAGATATTTGAACCACTCTCACCCGGAGAGGCTGTCGACACAAGCGTTAGAGCTGAAATTCGCACAAGCACCTCAGATCCTACATACACCAAAAGCTATCCCTACCCTACCAATATGAGAGGGGAAGTGGATAGACAGATAGAAGAACTTTTGCGGGATGGGATCATCAAACCATCAAAGAGTCCCTATAACTCTCCGGTCTGGGTAGTTCCAAAGAAACCCAAACCGAACGGAGAAAAACAATACCGCATGGTTATCGATTTCAAGCGCTTAAACGCCGTTACGATCGCCGACACTTATCCAATACCAGACCAAGTATTTTACCACACTCGATTTGACTTCGGGATTCCACCAAATTTATATGTTAGAATCTGACACCCCAAAAACAGCATTTTCCACTCTGAATGGGAAGTACGAATTTCTTCGCCTTCCATTTGGGTTGAAAAATGCACCGGCGGTATTCCAAAGAATGATCGACGATGTACTAAGGGAACACATCGGCAAGATTTGTTACGTGTACATCGACGACATAATAGTCTTCAGTGAAGATTATGAAAGTCATTGGAAAAACCTCCGCGCTGTTTTCGACAACCTGCAAAAGGCCAAACTGCAGGTCAACTTGGAAAAAACAAATTTCCTATCAACGCATGTTGAATTCTTAGGATACGTCACTGCAGATGGCATCAAAGCAGATGAAAAAAAGGTAGAGGGTGTCACAAAGATGAACCCACCTACCAACGTGAAGGAACTAAAGAGTTTCCTCGGCATGACATCCTATTACAGGAAATTTATCAAAGACTATGCTAAAGTCGCGAAACCATTGACTAATTTAACTCGGGGGGAGTTCGCTAGGGTTAAATCGTCACAATCAAAGAAAGTTCCTATTTCACTCGACGAGGATGCGATGAAAGCCTTTAATGATTTAAAAACTATCCTTTCCTCCTCAGAAGTATTGGCATTTCCAAATTTTACCAAACCTTTCCACTTAACCACAGACGCGTCAAATTACGCCATCGGAGCAGTTCTATCTCAAGTGGACTCTGGCAAAGACCGACCAATAGCGTATATTTCTCGATCTTCGAGCCAGGCAAAAGAAAACTACGCCACAAATGAAAAAGAGATGCTCGCGATAGTGTGGGCCTTAGACAACCTTCGCTCTTATTTGTATGGTGCTGGGTCTATTAAAGTATACACCGACCACCAGCCTTTAACTTTTGCACTGGGGAATAGAAATTTCAACGCCAAGTTAAAACGCTGGAAGTCTCGCATTGAAGAATACAACTGCGAATTGATTTACAAGCCGGGGAAATCTAATATAGTGGCCGATGCACTTTCAAGAATCACGACCTATGTCAATCACCTGGGGTCTGACACCGATACCGCCTCCGAGTCAGATTCCGTAGCCACAATTCACAGCGCTCTTCAAGACGCATCTCATTTAAGGCAGGTTCTCACCTTGTGGTTGGAAAAAATTTTTTTTTTTTTTATCTTATAAATCGAAAGTATAACCCCTAAAGAGTATGTTCTACAAATTTTAAGTTCGAATTCCAAGTACTTTGTAAGTTACAGGAGTTCAAAGTTGCCAGTTTACTCTACGCGCCCTACGTCGTCTGGGAAACAAACGCGTTTATCTCAGAACCATGTTTTCGGACCTTACGGAAGTGATTGAAGGCGTTGGGATGAACCAATCGTCACCAATTTTTTTTTTAATGTTTGTAAGGGTCTTTTTTAACAAATGAACTAGAATCAGCCAAAAATATTGAAAACTTTTTTTTTTAAAAAAAGAACAAGTGAAAAAAAACATGCAAAAATCTAAGTTTTTTTTAGAAACTTCATAACTTTTGTAATTTTTATTTTTTTTTCATGATTCTAGTTCATTTAATAGATAATACAATTCAGATCAAAAATGTGTTTCGATTTTGTGATTCGGATCACGCGTTTTGACGGCATCACTTCCGGTAGCGGGACACCTTTTCAAAAAAATTTCGACTTTGATGGACGCCCCCTCCCCCACTATTTTTATTTATTCAATTTAAAACATTGAACTGCTTAAATAAATGTGTTTTCCTATCCGTTATGAACTTTCAGCATTGTACCTTTAACCGTTTCCTCAAAAAACATTTTTTTCAAAAGTGCCATTTTTCGGGCCTACAAGGTGAGAACCTGCCTTAATTCCTCATGTAGAAGCCCCAATTAACGTTTACCGAAATCCATTAATTTTTGATCCAAATTTGTCCGATTATTTCTGTGAGCACCCACATGCTGGGTATGTGCGACACTTAGTACCAATTAACGACCCATTGACCCTTACTGATTCACTACGAAAATACCTGAAACCTTCGGTAATCAACGGAATTAAAATCCCTGACGATTGCCTACAACTCTTACAAACTTGTTGCTTCCAAAACTTTAAATTATTCAAAATCCGTATAACACAAGACCTAGTTGAAGATATTACGGATGAGAACAAAATTTGCGAAATTATTGAAAAAGAACATAGCAGAGCACATAGAAGCTCGAGAGAAGTCCGGATTTAGATACTAGAAAAATATTATTTCCCCAAGATGGCAAAAATTATTCGCACGCAACTTTCAAATTGCTGAAGTACGATAGGCATCCTAACAAACCACTACTTCAACCAACCCCAATCCCTAACTACCCGTGTGAAATACTCCATATCGATGTTTTCACACTGGAGAAGAAGATATACCTCAGTTGTATTGACAAATTCTCTAAATTTGCAAAATTATTCCCTTTACTGTCAAAATCATCCATTCATCTTCGCGAGACACTACTAGATGCACTCCATTATTTCACAGCACCTAGAATGATAGTGTCCGATAATAAAAGAGGCTTGTTGTGCCCAACTGTTTTAAATTATTTGAGAACCCTAGGTATCGAACTCTATAACACACCAACCCAGAAGAGCGAAGTCAACGGTCAGATAGAGAGATTCCATTCTACCTTCATGGAAATATTCCGATGCCTAAAAAGTGAATACCCTTCCTTTAAAACCACTGAACTCATCCCAATTGTCGTGGACAGGTACAATAACACTGTCCACTCGGTTACGAATAAAAAAACCCGTAGATATTTTTTTCAACCGTACTTCTAGAATAAACTATCAGGGATTGTCTGATTTTAGGCAACCGGCTCTTGAAGACATACGAGGCCTAATCGAGCATAAACAAAATCTAACCAACAACGGGCGCAACAAAAACAGAAGCGACCCAATTCTTTATGAACAGGGTGACAAAGTATATGTCGCCAATAAACAAATAAAAACTAAAGAAAAACAACGATATAAGGCGGAAGAAGTTCAAGATGACCGAAGGGTCACTGTAAGAACAAGGTCGGGAAAAGTTTTTCATAAATCTCAACTAAGAAACTGATACATATGCTCACGAGCCTACAGCTACACTTATCTACCCAATACAAATTACCATATGGCAACAGATTACCTTTACCCCTTTTTATAGTAAAATTCCCCATAACACCATAAAGGGAAATGTGTACTAAGCGTTTCACTGGCCCACGACCTCTTAACAACTCAAATCAATTGAACCTTTACAAAAAAGAAATTAAAAATCTAGACTAAGAGAACAATTACTTTAACGAAAAATACCTCTCAAATCTACACCCCCACAATCTTAGATTAAGAAAACAATTCATATAACGAAAAACCACTTCTCAAATTTAAACTCCACAAAAAATTATCAAATCTCTCAGAAACAAAAAAATATATAAAATAAATAAAAATATAATTTAGTAATAGTAATAAACAGTAATAAGAATAACACAAAATACCCTACCAATACAATAGAATATACAAAATACTAACAATAAAATATGATAAATAGTAATACAATAAAACATACAAAAGTATGACAATAAATTACGATAAATAATAATACAACAAAATATACAAGAAAATTAAGAATAAAAATAAACAATAAATAGTAATACACGAAAAATAAAAAAAAATAAATATCTAGAAATAAAAACAAACACCTAGATTAAGACAAATTAAAAAGACCTTATAATAAGAATCTACAATTTCATGTAATCCTCTGTCGACGCTGCAAGCGCGTCCACAATCTACGTGGCGACAACCATCCATATTTTTAAATACGATGCACCGGTTGTCCCGTTACAACAAGGAGCCGTCTGGAGGACCAATGGAGTTTTCAAACTGGCTCACGTAATAAACTTAGGCCACATGCAGCAGTTACTCGATCAAGTGGCAAACGAAGCCATGATAATTACGGACCAGCGGATCGGCGCCTTGGTTGGCCACTACCTACAGCGCGCTTCGGAAGGGATTTCGCGCATGGACGGCGCACCAGCACGGAGGCAACGTTCGATCGACTGGATAGGATAAGCTTGGAAATGGGTCGCGGGATCTCCGGACAAATCGGATTGGAACGCCATCCTAAAGGAAGAGGACAACTTGGCGAGGAATAATAATCAGCAGATTCGGATCAACACGAAACTATTTGATTCAGCGCACGAGTCTCTTCAGAAGCTGAACGATGTGATAGGAAGAGTCAATGCAATAGACGGGGATTTCCACGTAACGACGGACATACTCCACAAGGCCATCATAATATCGGACCAGGTCAGTGAGATCTTGAGGGTCCGTCAACTAGGGAAGACTGGAGTGGTCAACACAAATCTCCTGGACCACGAAGAAATCGACACAATTTTGGCAGAGGTGGACAGCCTCCCTTATCAAAACGTCGTCGAGGCAGTCGAGTTTTCCCGACCGACGATTCTGACAAACGGTACCACACTCCTGTACATTCTAGCGATGCCCAAGGTAGTGGATAGAAGATACCGACTCATGAGGATATACCCGACGATATCGGGCGGAAAGCAAGTCGTCCTAAAATACAACACACTGGCGATGGATAGCCTGGAAACATACGCCCTCCTTGGAAATTGCGTATCAATCGGCAACACAACGGTATGCCGGGAACAGGATTTACTCAAGTTGGAAGAGAATAGTTGCATACCGAGACTGCTGAAAGGAGGACAAGCTGAATGCGACTACTTGAGGACCAACCAGGAGACGGTGGAGCTCATCGATGACGGCACAATTTTTCTGACGAACTTCAACGGGACGGTAGCTACTACAGCCAAGAAGCACCACTTAAAGGGTTCCTACATCGTGCAATTCGACAACGAAACAATTGCAATAGGCGACCGGAACTACAGCAGCTATTCCTCGACACACCTGATGGCCATGCCAGCAGCGCTAACCCAAATAAAAACAACTGGTTATGAACTCTCGCTAAAATACGTTCACGAATTCAGCATGGAGAATCTGAAGAAACTGTCGGTCATGTCCGACGAGATTTTAATATCTTTCTCGGCGGAAATCGTCATAGCTCTTGCCATAATGACAGCGGTGTACCTCGTTTGGAAGAAGGTAATTCCCAAGCTCCGGGACCCACCTGCGAACCTGGAGGCGCAAAGTATCCAGGAACCTACGACGAAGACGTAATAATCTGTGGGACACAGATCTTGTGGTGGGGAGGAGTTAACACCAGCCAAGCGCCCCCTCCCCTTCTCCCCCTCTACGATACCGGACACCGCACCTCTCTCATCACCCCTCTCGGCCACCCACAAACTAGGGCCCATTCCCTTCGCCCCTCTCGGCCACACAACGACAGCAACAACTCAAGTGGCTATAAACTCGAGTGGCTACAATAATGCAGCCGCTAAGTTATAACACAAGCAGCGGGGCAGCGGCAGAGATATAACGACAGCGGCAGCGGCAGAGATATAACGACAGCGACACAACGGCAGAACGACAGCGGCAGCGACAGAACGTCAGCGACGGCAGAACGACAGAGCGTCAGCGGCAGAACTGCATCGGCAGCAGCGCAACCACGGAAGAGCACTGACCGTCCGCTAGCTGCCTCAGCCATAGCCGCCGCCTACCCCTACCCCTCGCTGCGCCCTAACGGAATTGCAGCGTAAGCACATGGAGCGCAGCAACACATTGGGCGAAATACCCAAAACCGCTGCCGTCGGCTTGGACATTTCCGTTAGTCGCTCTGCCAGCAATATGCTGACGGGGAATGATAATTTAGCCTGCGAGCTATTCGAAATACCAACTTAGAATGACTTACAATTGTACCCCCGACGAGAGAAGACCACTTGCATTCTTAATAATAAAACCAACTGTAACACTCAAGAGTGGATACTGTTTTATTCAAAAGTAAAATCGTTTAATCATTATTTAAAAGAAGAAGGACGACCCCAAGGAAGTGAAACCGACCCGACGAGAATGAATTTAATTATTATTAGGTAATGTAGAGGGAATTCTCCCCTCCCCCTGGCCTACACAGGCTTAATTTATATATACCTACACAGATTTATTGTACTTTCCGATCGGCATATAACCTATTGGCACTTTCCGTGCCAAATTAATAAAAAATTATCCAAACCATTTTAATTTTTTTCCTACGTATAAATATTTGTGTTGTTCAGACACATACAAAATATTACATCCTCATACCTACAAATTTGTAAAAACATAAATCATCACCTTCACACACAGATTGTTTAAGATGGCGCCAACCACTAACCAACACGCTTACAGGTGCCGCGTTTGCAGAGGGGTTCACGCTTTAAAAAAATGCCAACGGTTTCTCCGTCTTCCGGCTCTTAAGCGACTCCGCGCTGTCCTACTCAACAGGTATTGCGCAAATTGCCTTGCTCACGGAGCATTCGGGCCAAACCTGCCGAAGTAAGGCCAAGTGCGCTCATCACGACCCAAACAACAGCAGCAGCAGAGGACGTCGTCGACGATGTCGACACGCTCAGCGTCCCACGGCCCTGATACAGGCCTATAGTGCGCCTCTATCCTGCAGCGCACGAGTGTGAGCATCCAACTGCGTCGGTTTTGGTCGGGTCAGATGTGAATCGGTATGACGCCCAAGCTTTGGTGGATCCATGCTGTCCCGTGAGTCGCATCCACGTGTCTTTGGCAAAGGCTTCAACCTTTCCGTCACCCGCGTGGGCGATGAACGGGTTTGCACCACCGAAGTCCGCTCGAAGTCGTCAAGCATGTCCCGACAACTGATGATGCTGGTTGACGACCTGATGCAGACCCGATCGCCGGCCAAGCCCCTTGATCCGAAGGTCCGAGATGGCTCCAAAAACATCACGTTGGCGGATGACAGGTGGTTCCAGCCCTCGTTAGTGTCGGTTGTTTTGGGAGCTGACATCTACGCGGAATTGATGCTGCCGGGTATCCGCCCGAGTCAGAACGGATTGCCCATGGCACAGGACTCTACTTTAGGATGGCTCCTCTCGGGCACTTGCTCCCTCTTCTGAAGGTCTCTTCTTCTTATTCTGAGGGGGGGAGAATGGTCATGTCGAGCCGGGCTTGGTGCAACATTGTTGGCTTGGCATCAGGGGTAAAAAGCTCTCTCGGGCAAAATAGGTATAGCCCTTAGATCTCACGCAATACGAATTATAGTGAAAAATAAAGTGAAAAACTCAACAAGTGAAATTTCAACCCGAACCCCAAAATCGTTTTTTATTGGACAGGACACCGCCCCAACTCTTTTATGAGAGTTTCTGATTTATGACCACTTTTTCCATATAGCCGGACCACTGTGCATCGGTTATATTTGAAAACGCCCAATCAATATGCGTATTGCTATTGGTAGTGGACGAATCTAATCCTAACAAAGAACTGCAGACTTTCGAATTTATTAGGAACTCGAAAATTCTTCTACAGCAGCCCGCGATGGAGTGAAGGTTTAAATTGAAATCCCCTAACACTACGCAATTACTATTTAAAAATGAGTGCCGTTGAAATAAATTCTTAAACTCATTTTCAAACTTTACCAACGGATATGTCGAACTTAAATAAACTACAAGAATTCCTAAAGATCTGTACTTAAAGATAGCAAACTCGAATACAGCAGAGGCTAAGTTTAAAGAACTAGCACAAAAGCGACCACTTGTGCAAAGACTAATATTCTTAAGAAGCTCGTTTCGAATGAATATGAGAACGCCTCGTTTTGGCCGACCTCAGCTAGCAACTGACTGGCAATCTAATCGAACTGCTGTGGTAAAACCGGGAAGCCTCAACGAAACACAAAATTGAAGACTTAAGCATTAGCTGATCAGAACATACATCGCTAATATGGCAGTGCAGGCTTTCCGTATTATGGAAAAATATATGAAAGTTTGAACTTTTAATTAAACAATCGAAGTGGGTATTTAATAACTAAGCGGAGCGTAATTCTCGGAGCTCTATTTCTGAAGGTGAATTTTGGTAACATCTTGGGGGGACAAACGGTTTAATTATAAAAAGGCCTGCCGCACTTGTGGCTCTACTACAGGCTACTTTACTGTATGTAGCGCCTTGATTTTGTGAATAGTTATAGCTTCTGCGGGTACTAGTGGAAACTGTTTTCGGTCAATAGTAATTTACTATTAGTAAGTTGTCGGCGAGCACTAATTTGAAATTTTTTTATAGTTTTATGAACCGGGGTCCATGAAGCTTCTTCGCGATGCCTGAATTTGGCTCTTGCACTACCTCCTACGCGTTCATCTGAAAATAGTATCCAAAGAATATCGGGAGTGTTGGTTGTATTAAATCCTATTTGTTTAAGAACACCTGAGGCTCCGTTTACGAGACCATCTGATGTATCTACATTGACCGTCATCATATATTTTGCACTAGTTTTTAAAATCAACGATTTACATAAACCTTGTGTATCAGAAGTTTTTAAATCCATTACTTCACCTAGATTTATGTTCCTGTTATCTGTGGTGTTTGGTCCAGCTTTAACTGAGTCTATAGCTTCCGATATGTGCTGCTCAGTGGAAATCGCGTTTATTTTATCAATATTGTACCGATCTGTTTATTACTTGAGTAATTATTAAGTAAAATAATATTTTCGGACGTCATTTGGCCGGATGTCATGTTATTGAGTGCGACTGCAAACGGTTGGTCATCTCGCTGATGCATTATTTCTGTGAGTTCAAAAAACCTAAAAGGACTCCAGAGGTATGATCCAAATATAGCACTGTATGGATTATGCGATGATGACGTACTTTGAAAAACCCAGTGATCACATACTGGTCGAAGTTGTCTAAGATCGCCGAACACGATAACTGAAAATCCTCCAAAGGGAGCTTCAAAGGCGAGAGTAGCATAGCAATTTCTTCAATTATAAGAACTTTAAGATCAATTAATCTTGAGCGTATGGTATTTAACAAATCAGGGCATAAATTTCTTAAATTTCTTCTAGCCTGATTTACAGGAAGAGAAAATATGGAATGAAGAATGGATCCTCCGATTCCGAAAGCAGCTTTGCCTGTAGGAGCACACAGTAAAATTTTAGCTGATGTTGAGTCGCACCCTGGTCTACGATTATATTCCTGTGAAAGAGACTGAAATAAGGTTATAATAAGCCTACTTTTGCCGACGCCTGCTCCGCCACATACAAATTTGTAGAAATTAGTATCGTTTTTGCGGTATGTTAAACGTGGGTAAAGAACATTTTTTGCTTTAAGTTAAGAGATCTAACTAAAGTGGCTTATTTTCAGGGAAAATAATTGGCGGAAGATTTATTACTCGAGTGTTGTTTTCCGGATCTACATCTTGCACATTGTTTTGTAAGTTTAAAACATTAAGTTGAGAGGATATTTCTGGGATTCCTAAGGCCCTAAACTCCTCATCAACTACGGCCTCCTCAGCTATATTATCGTCGTTATTATCCTCAGACTCAATGGCCCTTCTGAGAGTGTCTTCTAAACTATCTATTGCGATATACCCTTGAAAATTGTGCCTTATAACTACATCATTCTCATTGTAAAACTCCTCAGAATTTGTCTGAATTAATTCTACCTGTTCATCTCTCCATGGCGAAAAAAGCATTACTAACGCCCAAAAATAGTTTGTTCTATCTGTATTAATATTAAACGTCCTATACTTTATAATGCAGGGCTTACTTCTTTTCCTTATAAAACAACTGCCATTTCGGAGGGCAATGTCTACTAAGGGCTCAGTTTTGTCATCAGCTTCATTCTTACTATTTGCCCTTCGGCGAGTTCTTCTACGGCTTTTACTTAATTCATAATTTGCAGCAAAATCGGCTAAACACAAGCCTTCATGGGAATCTGGTCTTTGCTCGTATCTCTCGACCAATCCTTTACAGAATATATAAGTAGAGTCTTGAGGCATATTTTGCAAGACGCTTGAAGGTCTAAGCATACGAACTCGTTGTTCTGGAGGGAAGGTATTTACATGGACGCATTTATTGCTTGTTCCTGACAACGCCATTCCCAGACAACAATATACGGCTTCCTGAGCAGATATCTCAGTGCCAGAAATAAATTTGTGACCAAGAAACTGCAGTTTTTGTCGAATGCTTAAATTGCCTCTTTGAATTTCATTAGATGCTTCGCGCATCAACTTTGAAATGCCTCTTTGGGCTTTGTTTATATTGTTAATGACATAACTACAGCAAGCAAAAGGATCCAAAATGAATTGAATATCCATATTTGCCCTTTGCATTGACAGAATGTGTTTGTTATAAGCATTTACTTGAATTTCTGCAAATGTTCTCTTCAGAAAAACTTGTGGTTTTTTTAAACCAGACCTAACAGCATTTATGTAGTCTTCGTAACTAAGGCTCACTTGAACGTGTAAAAAAAAATTCTCAAAAATGGTTAAGTGGCTAATTAAATCATCTTGATGATTTAAATTTAAAAATTTTGAATTTTTTTTAAATTTTCTTTATGAAGAGAAATATTTAGAGTTTCTTCTGGCAGTGGTTTCAAAATTTCCGTTTGGGGCATAGGAAATAATGGAATACCGAACCGACAAACAGATATTTCTCTCACTTTTCTAAGACAAGAATGTCCATGCTTGTGCTTTTGATATTCTAAATATGGAGCCAGATCTGTGTTTGTAAAACCCACAGTTACAAACTGATCAATGAAGGCTTTTACACTAGAAATTGTGTCTTCATTATTGAAATCCACTGCCGGGGCATCTTTCAGCCAAAACATGCCGTGTATATGAAAGGAACCTCTTTGTTGAAATTCAACTCGCCAATAAAAGGAAGTAACAAAAATATTTCCAAAGATACGCCCGGTTTATTCATTAGCTTTAAAACTTCTCGATACCTATGTCAAAATACCTAGCACATGTCACTGGGTCAGTTCTTATAAGGCGGGCTTTTTCTGTAAACTGTAAGTTTAAAGCTTCTTCTTCAGTAATATTAGCCTTATCTACGTTGCGCTTGAGCAATACAAGAAGCTCTGGCCATCTAGTTTCAGCTGCCGATAAAGTTATAAAAAACGTTGGCAGGCCGATTTGACGAATCAATGCCATGACCTTCTTTTTCTCATCTTCCCAGTGAGCAGGCGACGTGCGGATATCCCTTAGGATTCTGTATCCCTCATCATGGCAAATTACATTGCCCATGAAATCTTCAATAAAAACGTTGGAAACTGTGACAGCGCTGGAGGCACTCCGCTTACGTGAGCAGGTTGAAATATTAGTTCGAATATTAATGAGCTCTAATTTCTTATAGTTGAAGAACAATTTATCAGTTATACAACCTCTCCTATCCACGTTCCTAAGTTCAGATCTAACTATGGTTGTATAACTTTTTGAAGATGGTCTTTTGACGCCAGCATAAATGCTTGGGAACGCCAGTTCTTCAGAGTCAACATCAAGAGTCATGTCGAGGGGTCCTAGGCCTTCGCCTGGAGCTATAGTGATTCTCGGCATACCTACTATGTTCGCCTGGTAATTTTCAAGCAAAGTTTCTTGTCCTCCAGGATTAAGATCTTCGGCTTCAACATTTTCATCTAAATTGGGCGCCTCCATATTTATGTCATCCTACTGGATGGCTAATAGGGCTGAAACAGCTTGAGATATTACGAAAGGAACAGTGTCGGATGTGAAATCAGAAATCCATTGTTCGTTTACTGACACATTGTGTTTTCTATAAAGGTCGGTATTTACTAAAAATCTAATTGCACCTACAATTTTGGAAGGCCTAATGGTTTCTTCCATGAAATCATGGCCATATTCCATTCAACGTTTAAGGTGGAGCTGAATAACCTCAGCCTCGTTGAAAGCTCGTGGAAGGGACGTCACGATATTGCTTACTGGAATAGGGACATTAACTACAGCTCCTTTAATAGCACTCTGACGCTCATGTCCTATTGACTTAATAATCATAAATGGAAGGCGAGGAGATATCAGGCGTTCCTCTAAGCGAGTGAAATCTTTTAAGGAAACAGGCAACTCTGGGAAATCTAGGCCATTTGAAATGGTTCCCTTAGGCTTTCTACCAAATTTTATGTTGCTGTGGCAAGTTTTGCAAAACTTATAATTGCCGTCAGGGGGAGGAAACTAGCTTGCAATCTGGTGTATATCGGACCTTAACTCACAATTTTTTTCTAAATAAGCTCGGGAAAGCTTACTTATTTGTTTGGGAAACCACAAACCCTTACAAAGGCAATTCTTATCGGGACCAATTCTGATCGGGACCACAAACCCTTACGAAGGCAATTCTGATCGGGACCAAGCCTTACATTCCCATGAAATAAATTTATCTGAGCTTCTAATCCAATAAGTCTAGGTCTTATTCTTCTTTCTTCCTCCTGACGGTTTTCTGCTTCCCTATTGCCACTAACGCTCAAAACCAGACTAACCCTTTGACTAATATTTCTGTTGGCATCCACTCCTGCTCTTCGAGCAGCAACACGTGCGCTTCTGCGAGCTAGTGTGTCTCGCGCTGCGCTATAAGCCGGCGATCCCTGATTCTTCTTGCCTCAGATCTCCTAAGCCTATCCTGTTCTCTAGTTAACAAGCGGTCCTGAGAAGCACGAGTCGCTCGCTGTCTCCTACGATTTTCGGAATTTGGAACCTGCTCCCCTGCACGAACGGCAGGGTTTGATCGACGTCTTCTGCGATTTTCGGAATCTGGAACCTGCTCGGCTGCACGAACGGCAGGGTTTGATCGACGTCTCCTGCGATATTCGGAATCTGGAACCTGCTCCGCAGCAAGGACGGCAGGGTTCGATCGCCGTGTCCTGTGGGCCACGGTATTAGGTGCCTGTTGCCGCTGCCTAAATCTAGAACTATTTCGACGCCTAGTCAAATGCTGCTGACTGTTTATAGCCTGTTCAGCACTCCTAACATCTGAATTGGCCCTACGCTCGCGAAACCTTTCTCTTTCATTCTCTGCGTCTACATTTTGCCTATTTATCCTATTTCTTTCCATCGTGGCCCTAGCACGCTGAGTAGCAGTAGGTCTATTCAAACGAGGCATTATGGAAAATATTAATTAGGAACACGGCACGAAAATCTGAGAAATTGTGTGAAAACGAATTTTAGAAACTGAAACAAGTATGAAAATAAAAAAAAATAATTAAAAAGAACGCATTACAGATTTCACATATATACCTACTTATGTATATATTTTTAACCCTTCTGTGAGCGGAAGATTTTTTATACGTTGTTGAGCGGAAGACACAAATTTGTGCATCGTGTTTGAACCGCGTATATCTTAAAAACCTTTATTCAGAAAAATTTGAAATTTTTACTGAATATGTATTAACTCAAAATCATTAAATTTAAAATTTAAATTTTTAAATTAATCCTACACTAAAAAAAATTTTTAAGTTTTGCCTTGGAAAAAAAAATTGCAGTTGAGATTAATTACGTAAAACTCGCAAACAGATCAAACAATTGAAAAACGTGGTATACTACGTTATAGGACTTTTAATAAGCTTTCCAAAAAGGTCAAATGTGTCATACTTTTCTTTAGAAGAAGTCACTATAAAAGTAGTTCAAAGGTCTAAAAACGTGCAAAAAATGTGTGCAGGTAGTTTGTTTTACCATCAACCCTTTTTTGGGTCATTCCAAAGGGAGCTGTCGGCACCTGCACCTGGCGGTCATAAATGATTTCGGTGATTTGTGACCGTTACTTTTATTAGCAAGAGTACCTAAAACCACAAATACCCCTTTTTGGACATTTATAGTAATAATTATGGGATTAAAACAATTTATTTTTATAAGAATAACAATTTTGAAATAAAAATAATACTAGTTTTCTAGTATATTTGTGGTATTATTAATGAAATTTGTATAAAATAAATGTAATTTTTCAACAATATTGGTTGTTTTTCTTATAGTTTTACCAAAGAAGGGTATAACACATTTGACCATTTTGGAAAGCTTATTGAAAGCCCTATAACGTAGTATATCGCGTTTTTCAATTGTTTGATCAGTTTGCGAGTTTTACGTAATTAATCTAACCTGCAATTTTTTTTTCAAGGTAAAACTTAAAAATTTTTTAGTGTAGGATTAATTTAATAATTTAAATTTTAAATTTAATGATTTTGAGTTAATACATATTCAGTAAAAATTTCAAATTTTTCTGAATAAAGGTTTTTAAGATATACGCGGTTCAAACACGATGCACAAATTTGTGTCTTCCGCTCAACAACGTAGTTAAAAAAAGTTTTCCCTAATAAAATCCAAGATTACCAACAGATTTATTTAAAAATCGGCAAACTTGTTTAGAGTCGTTGAAGACGAGCTGTCAAAAAATTTCAGATCGATAGCTTTCACACAACCCGAGATATTTACAAGCAAAATCGAAATGGAACAAAAATGTTCCTTCCGCTCACAGAAGGGTTAAATAGAAAAAAATAAAGTAAAGAAAAACATAAAATCTTTCCAAAAACAAAAGCGTTGCAAACACAAATTACAATGTAATCAATTTTGAAAATCAGAAATACTTAACTGCACTTAAAATAATTAATTATTAATTAAAATAATATATAATTAATTAATAAAGTCTTTATAAAGACTCCTAAAAGTTTTTATATTTATCAAAATCACAGTAGTTCAGAATTTCGTGCTGTACCACTTCACTTTACTGCACTTTGAAAACTACCGACGAAAAACAGGTTGGCACGAAAGTCTAAGACGAAACTGAAAACAATTTATTGTGAAATAAATATATAAATTCAAAAAAGTCTTTATAAAGACTCTTAAGAGTTTTTATATTTATCACAATCACAATAGTTTGAAATTTCGTACTATACCACTTCTGTTTACTGCAGTTTGAAAAGTACCGACGATTAACAGGTTAAAACGAAATTCTAAAACGAACCTTTTTTTTTTTTTTTGTTTGTTTTTGCGACCTATTTTGCTTAAGGGGGGAATACACTTTGAACGTCCAAAAAGTAAGGCATTTTCGTATATGTTATAACCCATTTATTACTCATCCTTCGAACTACAATTTGTATTTTTTTGAACTCGATTGGCGTCTCCATGTGGCCGGTGCACCAGGTCGCGCGGGCGTCCTCGCGCGGAAGTCGGAAAACGGTGGGGAAAAATACTCCTTCCCATGTGATCCCGGAATATAAATGGAACAAAATCCTGATTAGTAATGAAATTTGGGTTAGAAATACGAGTTCCGATTTTTTTTAAATTAATTATTACAAAAGTTGTGGCCTTAGAAAAAAAAAATCAATTTTTTCACCCTAAAAATGCTTACAAAATCGTGGATTAAAAATACATTTTTGACAAAATCGAAAATGTGGCCACGTATTTCTAAGCAGAATTTAATTCTGAACAAAAAAACCTAGGCGATATCCAAATTTGATGATAACTGGTTATAGTTTTTTTCCCCACCAGTTTGAAAAAACCCGTTTCGAGATACACGCGTTTAAAGATGTGCTTGTACATGTACATGTACGGTCCATGTTTTAGGAAATCGCTTCGTAAAGCGGTAAGGAATATTCTGGCGGACTTGGAGTCTTTTCTAAATTAAAGTATACATCTCAAGGAACATTTTAAGCCCAAAAAAAAAAAAGAATTTTTTTGAAAAATCAAAGTGTACTCCCCCCTTAAGGGGGGCCATCTGAGTAACTTTTTTTAAAAATCGAAAAAATTTTTTTTCGCTTAAATATTTCTTTATGGTCTTAAAAATAACAATCCAAAAGATAGAGTCCGGCAAAAGTGTCTAAGTGCCGAAATTTTCCATTCTGCGGCGATGCCTCACAGGTATATCCCATGGAACCTTTTGTGTTTAAACGCGTTTTTCTCGAAACCACTTTTTTTGAGTTGGCCGAGTAGAAAACTCGCACAAATCTTAACCGATCGATCTGAAATTTTGACAGTATATTCAAAATACCTATGTCTATCGAGACTCGTAGGATTTTTTGATATATTGCTTACTTTTTTTTTATCAATAATTTTGTGACGTTTTTTTCGTGAAAATTGTATTTTTTTTTTCAATCATTCACCATTTTGCAAAAAATCAATTTATCGAAAAAATCCTACGAGTCTCGATAGACATAGGTATTTGGAATATACTGTCAAAATTTCAGATCGATCGATTAAGATTTGTGCGAGTTTTCTAATCGGCCAGCTCAAAAAAGGGGTTTTGAGAAAATGCTGCACAGCTGCCATTTTGTTTTTGATTTGTTCCTAAAAAATTTTATTTTGTACTTCACATTTAATATTATAAGACCTACTTTACAAATTTTTGATTGGCTTTTTCATTTGGCCAAAAAAAATTTCAGAAAATCCGATTTTTTTTTCAGTTACTTAGATGTCCCCCCTTAAGTACGATTTTAAGCGGACTCGAGGTCAAAGGCGGATTAGATTTATGTAATATAAATCTAATACCGGCTTTTTACACACCCAAAGTTCTTGTCAAAGACAAGACGCAAAGCTTATAGTCTACAGCGCTGTTTTGATGTTTGCTAGACATCTCATCAGGACTATTTTTGCTGACTTTACCAATGCTCGGGTATGGGTTACCATCACCACAACGCTACAACCAGTTGGGAAATGTAGTGTCGCCCGAAGGAACAAAATACCTCGAGCTTGGAAAAGTTACTTGGTGTGTGACTTTGGACCTGTATCAAAATTCCATCGGAATTGGTGAATACAGCGGCAAATAAATGCCAGTTTCACAAGAAATTTTGTGCGTTTGTCTAGTAGTCTAATAAAGTATATTAGCTACCGTCCGGTGTGTCTTCCGTTTTGTTTATTTTGGCTTGTTTTTGCGACCTATTTTGCTTAAGTACGATTTAAGCGGACTCGAGGTCAAAGGCGGATTAGATTTATGTAATATAAATCTAATACCGCTTTTATCCCACACACTCCAGAAAAAATATATGTTTTGAAATAAATATATAAATTCAAAGAAGTCTTTATAAAGACTCTTAAGAATTTTTATATTTATCACAATCATAATATTTTAGAATTTCGTGCTTTACCACTTCACATAACGTCACTTTACTATGAGAGCACACGACTAGTAGGTTACGAGTACGAGTAGGTTAAAGATCGCGCACAACTTAATCACTTCACTTCACACAAAAAAGACTAGCTGTGCGCACTTGTGTCCAATGATATGAGAGTAATATGAGAACCGAGGAGGACAGCGATTTTCCAAAATGTGTCAAAATGTTTAGGAGCAGCCCCTACATTTGGTCAAGTTGCGAAAAGTCCCAAATCGTTGAGGAAGAATCATAAAAATTGCAACTCTTTTTAAACGCTTAAAAACTACCTAGTGTTCAGGTTAAAACAAGTGTTTCAGGAGCAGCACCTACATTTGGCCAAGTTGCGGAAAGTACCAAATCGTTCAGGAAGAAAAATTTAAGCCCTTTTGCAAATATTAAGTTTACTACCTTTTGAAACACATTGAAGAAAAAAAAAAGACACGGATTTTCCAAAACGTAAAAAGTAATGTAGTTTAAAGAATACGCAATCCCTAAAAATAAATCCGAGTGCACAGGTATTGGCTTATGCCCATCAACCCTTATTTGGGTCAATCCAAAATGTGTTCTTGCCACCTGCTATTATCACTCTTAAATGAGTTAGGTTCATACATGACCGTTACTTTTATTAGCAAGAGTACCTAAAACAAAATATTAAAAACTATTTCAATAAAATTAGTTAAGTTCAAAAAGTTGTTTTCGCTAAAAAAAGGTTTTCTTTAAATGATGAAAAAGTGAATCTAAATGTCGCCGTGAAGTCTGAGCCATGAGCGATTATATTTGTAAAAAATAATTGTTTTAATATTCCAAGATGGCTCCAAAAAGTTAATGTAATTGTTGAAACAAGAAATTCAGTGAAGATTCTTACATCTTGTCAATCTCTTCAAAAGCGTTTGAGTGTGCTGCTCGATCTTTGTCTTTATACATTTTCATACATATATTACCCAAAGCACCAAACTTGCGCCACCTGTTGCCAGGTTGACAAACACGGCACGTACTGAAAGTTTTACATATGTGTATGTAAAAAATGTATGTAGACTAGATTTAAGGCATAGCAAAATGTTCTATGACTTCTTTATTATTTATTATAGCATAAAATGGTTCGGGATGTAGTTAGACAGTGCACATATCACTATATTTCTTTTAAAACCGTAACGATTGCATAAAAAATGAGACTGCCACAGATTTTTGTGCGGACGGACAGACAGACGGACGGACGGACAGACAGACATTTGCAACGTTTACAGTATTTGCTAACTCTTCGAGTATCGCAAATAATAATTAGATTCCAAGAAGAGGCAACTATTTCAACGTTCCCCATTGGATCTAAATATATTGCCGAAGTTTTATTTATATTTTCTATTGCATATTTTGGTTTGTCCACTTTGGGTTTGAAAATTGACAACTTAATATAAATAACAACATCGCCATAATAAAACCGAGTTTTGAAATCTTCGATGAATTTCTTCTCTGCCTTTTTTGTTGATTCGCTTTAGGGTCAGATTCAGCTTTGTCGACATATTTAATTCCGTCTAAGGGACAAATTTTGCTTATGGGTCTAGTGATAAATCCATCCTGTAATTTTACTTCAACCACTCTGACCTTTATGGCCTTTATGGATTTTTTCAACCTTTCCTAGTGGCCATCTGGCTGGATGACAATTTTCATCTTTTAAGAGGACTATTTGTCCTTCTTCTATATTAGGACTTTCCCTCTTCCATTTGTGCCTCTGCTGAAGAGTTTGCAAATACTCCTCTTTCCACTTCACCCAGAATTTTTTTTATCTTTTGGATTAGTTTCCACCTATCTAGATTTCCTATTTTTTCCTCTGTCATTGGCTCAACTAAATCTAATGGTGGTCTTCAAATCAAAAAATGACCTGGAGTAAGAACTTCTTGTTGATCAACACCATTTTCCGCAGAGTATAAAGGTCTTGAGTTCAAACATGCCTCTATTTGACATAAGAGCGTCGACATTTCTTCGTATATTAGGCTGTTGTCCCCAATAACCCTTTTAAGATGGTATTTAATGGATTTTACTCCAGCTTCCCAGATACCTCCGAAGTGAGGTCCTGCCGGGGGGATTAAATGCCAATCAATTCTATCTCTTTCAAGTTGCGCAGCAATCATAATATTTTCCTGAATTGCTTTAATTAAATCTTGATCCAACTTTCTTGAAGCCCCTACGAAATTTGTTCCATTATCGGAATATATGTTGGCACATTTACCTCGTCTAGCAATAAATCTTCTAAGTGCTGCTAAAAATGCATCAGAAGTTAAATCACTGACCACCATACATTTGGCTTTGGTAGCCATACAAACAAATACAGCAATATATCCTTTGTAGGTATTTTGCCCACGAGTTTTGGAACATTTTACGTAATAAGTACCTGCATAATCTATTCCTGTGTTTAAGAAAGGGTATGTCATCGTGACTCTATATTGAGGCAGGCTGCCCATTATTTGTTGAGCAGTCTTTTGTCTATACCATGCGCACTTGACGCATCCTCTTAAGTATTTCTTTTAACGAATTTCTGAGTCCGAAAATCCAATACTTCCTTTGGATATAATTACGCAGCAAGTTTATGCCTCCATGAATTGATTCTTTATGAGCATTTCTAATTACCAACTCTGATATGTGGCATTTGTCTTATATTATTGGATGTCTAACATCAAATTCGGCGGCAGAGATTTGTAATCCCCCCACTCGAAGGATTCCATCCGTGTCTTAAAACGGATTTAAAGACAAAATCCTGTTATTGGTCTTATTTTTCTTTGTTTTTACGTAGACACTGTAGTTCTAAACTGAAGTGGTGTTCTTGTTGTTTTTTTATAACAACCTTTTCAGCAAGTTTTAACTCGCTCACTGAGAAATTAGATGGACAAGTTTTATTTTTTGTTTTTATGTTAATAAACCTTATTGTGTAAGCAACTATACGTATTAATTTCTTAAAACAGGAAAACTTTTCCAATAAATTGTAAATCGGATCATCGTTTTCGGATTTTATTATCGTATTTATCATAGAAGTTTCCTCTAAAGTTTGCTGTTGGGGCCAATGCTCCTTTTTTCAAAGGCCTTTCCACCAAAGATCACAATTGGTCAATTGGCTAGCATTAATTTCCCTAGATGCTAAATTAGCTGGATTATCTTCAGACCTCACATGATTCCATTCAGTATTTGTCAATTTCCGAATGTCATCCGTTCTGCGTCTGATAAACTTGATCTTACTTTGACCACTTTTAATCCATGCTAAAGTTATAGTGGAATCACTCTAAGCATAGATTTTTAACATGTTATCAAAGGATTCCATTATTCTTTGGATCAATATACTAAGCAAATGAGCTGCACATAGCTCTAGCTTCGGGATGGTTTTTCTATGCTTTATTGGATTTACTCTACTTTTGCTAGCTATTATGGTTACAGCGTTTCCTATTTTAGCATACACTACTGCAGCATATGCTTTTTCCGAAGCGTCAGCAAACCCATGGAGTTGTATAACGGAAAATTCTTTGGAACTTATCCATCTTGGGATTCGAATATTTTCTAAATTTAGCAAATTTTCTTTGTAAGATTCCCAATCTTTAGTATCTTCCTTAGATAATTCCTGATCCCATTCTCTTTTACTTATCCAAAGTTTTTGAATAAAAAGTTTTCCTATAATAGTTACAGGAGCCAGCCATCCTAAGGGATCATAGATTTTTGATAGTGTCGACAACACAATTCTTTTATTTGTTATTTTCGATGATACAAAGCTTACACTAAATTTGAATACATTTTTTTGAGGTTTCCATTTTAATCCCAGAGTTTTAACACTTTCATTTTCAACAATATTTAGAACCTTATTGTCACCAGTGTCTTCCATCGTTTTTATTATTTCCGAATTGTTGGAAATCCATTTCCTTAAATTATATCCAACTTTTACTAGTTCGTTAGATATTAATTTAATAAAACCTTGTACATCTTTTATAGAATGCGCTCCAGTCATTAGTTCATCCATGTAGAAATCATTCCTAATTATCTCACTAATTTTTATGTTTTGGCATTTGTCTGCTATGTCCACCAGGACTCTGGTGGCCAAATAAGGAGCAGAAGCGGTACCATACGTGACAGTTGTTAATTTGTAGTTTTTAATATTTTCATTTGGAGAATTTCTCCATAAAATTTATTGATATTTTTGATACATATTTTGTTGATATCCGCAGATATAACATAATGATATCAAAAATATCTTTTTGAACTCGTGGGCCAATCCACATTATATTGTTCCAGCTATTATTATTAGTAGTTTTAGTAGTTTTAGTAGTACTTTTCTAAGCTTAGTCGTTATGTTGGAATCCCTTATAACTACCTGATGTGGTATTTTTTACCTCGACCATATGCCCTAAATCCATATATTCATCCATGAATTTAGTATAGTCAGCCTTAAGTTTTTCATTCCTATTAAATTTTTTCTCCAATTTTATAAAACGAGCTATTGCTTGTTTCTTTGAATCCCCTAAACTGACATCTTCTTTAAACGGAACTGCCATAATGTATCGCCCATCTGAATCTTTCTTTGTTGTTCTTGTTTTCACAAAACTCAGACTAGTTTTTTGACCTAGAAGCCCATCGATTTTAACAACTCCTGTTTGTAGAATTTGAGCGCACAAATCTGCTCCAATATCAAGGTCAACCCGGCCTGGTTTATTAAAACAAGGGTCAGCTAATTTATAGCTTTCCCAGTTCGACTTGTCAACATTAACGGTGTTGACTGGAAGAGCCTTCATTTATTTTGGCAATATTACGGCTTCAACCTTTAAAATTTGATTAAAATTTTCAGTTTTAATTTGAAGATTTTGCTTTGATAAACAATTTCCTGCGGATGATACCCCACTTATCTCTGTTCGAGATCGAATTTTTTGTAATTTCAAAATCTGCGCAGATCCTCCTGAAATAATTGTGCTTTGTGACCCACTGTCAATCAAAGCTCTAAGTGTTTTAAATTCTCCATTCGACTATTTTATTTGAACACGCGCTGTAGCTAGCAGAACTTGTTCCGACTTCATGCAAGTGTTAACTTTTTTGATTACTTACATAATTAATATGTAGCATGCTATGGTGATTTCTTTTGCACAGCGAACATTTTGTATCGCTAGTGCACTTTTATTATGGTGTGTTAAAACACAAAAATGCCTTTTTTACATTATCCATTCATTCAGATGGATTCAAAGCCCCAAACTTGTGACATTGAAATATTGTGTGTCCCATACCTTTGCAAATGGGACAATTATTAGTAGACAATTCTTTTACATTGTTACTTAATATTTTTTAACAGGTTTTTCATCCTTGAATTGAATTTAATCGTTGCTCCAAAAAATCTATGACGTCGGATAATGACTGAATTTCCTTGTTTTTCTTAACATGGCTCTCATATAACTGCAGAGCCTCTTTATTAAATTTCCTGATAATAATATGTGCAAAGATAATATCAACCTCTTCGGATAGCTGTGCCTTCAATTTGATCATGTGAATGGACTCATTTATATTGTCAATAAACATCCTTAACTGCCTTACTGAGTCCACATTTAAATGTTCAAGAAGGCGGTTTAACTGGTCTGAAAATATTTTTTTTTTTATTTTCATACCGCTTGGTTAACAAATCCGAAGCAGTTACATAATTTTCCCCTGAACCAAACAATAAGTGAGAAACTACATTTCTCGCTTCTCCCTTGAGTGAAATCTGAAGGTAATTAAATTTTAAGGTAGGACTGAGATCCTCCCTTAAATGAATCAGTTCAGTGAATAATTCATAAAACAGATCCCAATCTTTGGAGTCCCCAAAGAATGTGGGTACCTGAATTCCTTGAGTTTTTTTTTCAAATCTTTCGTTACAGTTAAAACGTGAAACTCCAATTCGTTTAATACATCGTCATAAGCATCATTAATCATTGCGTCTTCTTTCAAACAAACTACCTTTTTCCAATAAAAATGTATTGTTTCTATTCTAATTTCAAAGGTTACTATTTCATTTTCTTTTAAATAGTTTTGTAACTGTTCTATAGATTTCGAAATTTTGCCGACAGTTTTTGGACCCTGCTCTGGGCATGAAGCTTTTGGACCCTGACCATATGATATATCCATATCGGCACAAGAAGTTATTTGCTTCTGCCCAGAACCTAAAGCCTCCTGTCCTTGCTGCTCTTCGAAACCCAAGCCTATTTTAATTTGACTATCCTGTTTATCCTGAATGGTTAGACACATTTTCACCATACTTTGATAATGGTTTTTCCTAAAATAGTCGTGATCTACCACATTAATTTTTAAGAGCATCTCATTATTTTGTATGCATTCCGCTGTCAACAAACTAAATTCTTTTACCTGCTCACTACTAAAAATTGTAAATTTTTCTAAGTCCATCAGTATCTTGCTAATTTCTACCTGCCTTTTTATAAAGGCTATTGGGTCAGGCTATGTCAAGTGTACTTAAATTTGTTCGATTCGAAAAAAAATTATATGAATGTGTAGCTTAGGACAGTACATTAAAAAACTTTTAACAGTTTTTCGAAATTCCGCACCGTTTTCGATATTTTGAGCTTCAAAGTTCAAAAAATTAGTTTTTAAATGCTTTGGAGAAAAATTATAACTCTCGAACGGTTTGACATATATCATTGAGTGTAAGAGAATCGTTTTGTCTTAAAAAATATTTAAAAAATTTAATTTGTAATTTAACATAATTTTTAACAACAATTGTTTAGACAAATTGGTTTTCAAAAGTGTTCTGGGGCAGTTTTTTCTTTGAAACTTTCGCACAATTATTTTCGAACTGTTATTTATAAAGTTGCAAAAAAAAGAAATTCAAATTTAAGTCAAATTTACTTTTTATATATCATATATTTTTAATAATTTTTCCTGATTAAGGCTTTTATAGGGTGTAAATCGGGGGTTTCTTGATGGGTCGAAGGCAGCTTCGTTGCAGCGGGAATTGCTGGGCGGGAGCTGTGAAAGTAGAAACACTCAACGCGATCGAAAAGAAGACAACTGGGGTTATGCACAGCGCGGATCGACCGGCGTTTATTCACTCGTAATGACAGTTGAGAACTTACTTATGCTAATTTATTCTAAGCGCCCGAAGGCGCGGTGGAGACTTAAAGGGAGTGGTGGAGAATGGCCCGAGCGCGAGAGCGCGAAAGCTTCCGCCGGAGCGACAGCCGGGAAGCTGTGCAAGCTACTGCCAGAGCGAGAGCGTAGAGCTGGGACCACAGGGTGTTCGAAGTCTGAACATTCCGCCCCCCTTGCACTCGCTAGCGGTGCAACAAAACATCTCCTGCGTGCGTGATTAGGCGTGGTGGCAGGCGCCGGTGATGGTCACCCTAAAACACTGTATTTTTGGCTACGGGCAGCCCCTCTTCAATCCAAACGAGCCCTGGCTCGACCACCTTGGGGTAGACGTCAGCCCCCAGGATCAGCGAGGCGGTTGAAGGCTGATGGTATCGCTCGTTCGCGAGCAGCAGGTCCTCGAACTTGGCGACGACGGTGTCGCCGAGCGACGTATGTTGGGTTCGATCCGCAGTACCATCTCGAACTTGGTTTTCGCGTCGGTCGGAGACAGAACCGTCGCAGTGCAGATTTTCTCTTCGCCCACAATGGTGGTGGGCAAGCGAAACGCGGCGGCTCGGGATGCGTCGATGGAACTCGTAGGCGTGCACGAACGTAGGCGAACCTTGCCGTCCGCTCCTGGAAATACAGCATCTATCCTGCCCAGTCGCCACTCATTGGAGGGCAAATTCTCGTCGCGGATGACGACCATGTCACCGATTCTCGGTCGGGGAGTGCCACTTGTTGCGTTTGTGAAGCTCTTTAAGGTACTCGTCCTTCCATCGCGCACGGAACTGCTGATGGAGAGCCGTTAAGTGCTGCCAACGATTGATAACGGACTTAGTCTCTCGCTTCTCCTCAGGTTCCGCTACGGACAGGAGAGGTCCGCCGACCAGGAAGTGCCCAGGCGTCAACGCTTACAGATCGGAGGGATCGTCAAACATAGGAGACAGCGGTCTGGAATTAAGACAAGCTTCAATCTTCGCTAGAAGAGTAGCCAGTTCTTCGAAAGTGTACTTTCGTGTGGCGGTGGACTTGTAAAACAGCGTCTTGAAGCTTTTGACACCAGCTTCCCACAAGCCTCCCGTATGGGGGGCTCCTGGAGGTATACTCTGCCAACTGGGCTGCTGATGACTATATGCATCATTTAACGACTCTTTATTGGCTTGAAGGAAATCGCGGGACAGCGAGGTGGCAGCGCCAACGAAAGTTTTGCCGTTATCGGATTGTACTTGGCGAGGACAACCTCTCCTGGCCACGAACCGAGCGAAAGCAGCCAAAAATTTCTCGGTCGTTAAATCAGAAGTAGCCTCCAAGTGAATGGCCGTAGTGGAAAAACATACGAATACCAACACATACCCCTTGGTGATAAGACACGCCCGCCCGGTATAATTCTCGTTCACTCGTTTCTTGGAAAACTCGTTCCTTTGGAAAACTCCCCATTAGTTGGACTTGCAACCTTTTCTTATAAATAACGCAGACTTTGCAGGAGTTGATAACTGCCTTTACCAAGTTCTTGACTCTCGGAATCCAGTATCGTGAGCGGACGAGGCGAACCACTAGCTGATTGCCGCCATGAAGCGTGATAAGATGCGTAAAGTGGACAATTAGACGAGAAAGAGTACAATCGTAAGAGAGAATGATCGGATGCCGCTCATCATAGCGGAGACTTTCGGAAGCCGTGATACGGCCGCACGCCCGGATCAGCCCATGCTGATCTAGAAAAGGGTTCATGCTCAAGATTGAATTGGAAGTGGACACGGGACGTTTCTGGCTTAAAAGCCGATATTCAGCGCAGTAGACTCTGCCCTGCGTGCTGCGCACCAGGAGCCGTTCAGCGGCGGCGATTTTCTGGGCTTCCAATTGCTCACCAGACGGCGAGTCTTGCTTTCTACATCGATGCACAAAACGGAGGACATAAGCGAGGACCCGCATTGCCCTGTCTAGCTTAGAAAAACGATTGATGACATCTTCTGGGCTTTAACTGCGCGTTTTTCTAACTCGGTCCCCGTTATGTCGTTGCCCTGGCTAGGCCACTGATCGCGTGGCTTTCGCAGCCAGGTGGGTCCATGCCACCAAAGAGGGTTGTCGACTAATTCCTGGAGGGGTACTCCTCTACTGGCCAGGTCAGCTGGATTATGCTCGGATTGAACGTGTGACCAGTTTTCCGCCTCGATGGCTTGGGTAATTTTTGTCACCCGGTTGGCAACGAAGGTTGTCCAGTGACACGCTGGCTTGGTCAGCCATGCCAAGACGATGGTGGAGTCTGTCCAACAATGGAGATTAGAGGTGAGCATGGGCATGAAGGAATAGCGGTGACCATCTCGGATAGCAATAAAGCCCCGCACAGCTCGAGCCGAGGAAGCAACACCGTTTTTACGGGAGCAACTCGGGTTTTGACGGTGAGTAGGTGTACCATGTACCTATCTCGATTCGCACGTAGATTGCCGCCCCGTACGCCTTTTGAGAAGCTTCACAGAATCCGTGATGTTCCAACCGGAACTCTGGCAAAAAGAGATCCATCTTGGAACGCGAACCTGATGCAAGACCGAATAGCTTTGTACAAAACTCTGCCATTTCTGGTACAGGTCACTAGGAAGGTCATTGTCCCACCCGATGTCTTGTAGCCAAATTTTCTGGATGAAAATCTTAGCACACACTACAAATGGGGCCAGCCAGCCTGCTGGGTCGAACAATTTGGCGATTTGGGAAAGGACCTGGCGTTTTGTTTGAGACGATCCACTTGATAGAGCTGGGGGGACGAAGAAAAACTCGTCGGACGTTGCCTCCCAGCGGACACCAAGGGTTTTGGCTGTGCTCTCAGAATCGATTTCGAGGAAGCCTGTGTGCCGGAGATGATCGCTTTGGATATGAGCTAGGATTTATTTTTTATTAAAGGTCCATTTCCTTAAGGGAAACCCGGCGGAATCTAGGGCGCTTTGCTCTCGAATTGTGTGCTGAGCGTCTTCTGCGGAGTGCGCTCCGGAAAGGACATCGTCTACATACATACAATTGCGAATGACGGTGCTTGATCTCGGATGGCTAAGTTGCACGTCAGTTGCCAGCTGCTGGGGGACTCTTATTGCCAGGAACGGTGCACAATTTACTTCAAACGTTACCGTCTTTAGCTCATAGTCACGACTATGGCCCTCGTGGTTACGGAACAGGATGCGTTGGAACTGGGTGTACTTGGGATCCACCCAAATCTGCCGATACATTTTCTCGATATCGGCGCTGAACACGTATCGGAAATATCGCCACTTTAGGATCTGTATGGTAAGATCGGATTGCAAGACTGAGCCAGCATGAAGGATATCATTTAAACAGACCCCATTCTCTAAAGGGCTAGAGGCATTAAACACCACACGGAGCTTGGTGGTGGTACTTTCCGGCTTGAGCACGGCGTGATGGGGAAGGTAATAGCTCGCAGAATCATGAGAAGGGCGGACTTCTCTCATGTGATCCAGATCGAGATATTCTTGAATTACCGAGTCATACCTTGCTTTGAGGGAATCGTCTCTCTTAAGGCGTTGCTCGTTTCTTAGGAATTGCGCCAAAGCGGAGGATCTGGAGTACCCTAGGCCGGACCCTATGTGTTCGGAGTCCCGGAATGGCAGGCTTACGACGTACCTGCCGCTCTTATCCCTAGTGGTAGGTCTAAGGAAATTCTCCTCACATAGTCCATCGGCTTCTTTTACCACTTTTAGGGGCAGATCCTCCACCTCCCCAAACTTAGTCAGAAGCTTATCCAGCGAAGTTTCCAACGCATGGGACACTTGCGTCGAAAATACGGAAATCTTATTATGTTCGGACGCGGGGACTGGTCCGGTAAGCACCCACCCGAAAATGGTCTCCTGAGCGAGGAGAGAGCCACAGATTTTCTGAAATCACTGGGTACCACTGAGAAGAACCGATGGCAGGATATCAGCACCGATAAGGACATCTATTTGTGCGCTTTCATAAAACTTTGGATCCGCCAGAGGAAAATCGGGTAGATCCCGTAGAAATTGTTGCGGAACAGGACAGGATGGAAGATTTCCAGCTAGTTGCGGAAGAACGTAGGCCGTAACCTTCCGTAATGAAGGTTGCCTCAGACCCGGAATCAATTAGGGCTCGCGCTTGGAAATTAGAGCCCTTATGTAAAATGTTTATTATGGCGGTACCAAGCAGGACAGCTCTGGACCCCGTTGCGAAATAATTTTTCACTTCTGCGGAACCAGCCGCAGCAGTAGCAGACGTAGCCGGCTGACCTGGACTCGACGCAGCTGTGGGTGAAGCCGCAGCGGAAGAGTTTCCACGGTGTAGCAGAGTGTGATGGCGGCCACGACAAGTAAAACAATTGTGAGTGGTTTCGCAATCTCGAAGTTGGTGCCCTAGCGCAAAACAGTTTAAACACAGTTGCTTCCTTTTGATGTAAGCTGATCGTTCATCGATGGTCATTTGGAAAAATCGTGAGCATGAGCGACCGGATGGTTTTCCCGTTTACAAAGGTCGCAACCACCTCTCGGGTTGGATACTACCCGAGTTAATCCTTCGAGAAGATGTGTTAGCATTAAATGGCCTGGGCTGAGCCTGACTCGATCCAGACGGTCGCACGTCATCTATTGCCTCTAGGGTTAGGTGGCGCTCAGTAAGGAAGTCTTTGAGCTCTAGCCAAGTCGGGATTTCTGACTTTTTATGGAAAGACTGTTCCCATAACGACAGTGTGAGCTTAGGGAGTTTGGACGAAATCATGAACACCAAGAGGCAATCCCAGTTTTAATATTTATCCCGGACATTTCTATCGCTGTTAGACAACTCTGGACGGTGCTTTGCAAGTCTCTTATAGCTGTCCCACATTCATAAGAGATGGACGGCACATTAAGAAGGATTTTTAATTGACTGTTTACTAATAATCGCTTGTTTTCGAACCGCTCAGTGAGGTTATCCCACGCTGCCATCATTCGTAAGGGGTGAATTGGAAACAATAGCATTTGCGTCACCACTCGTTTTGGCATTTAGGTGAAACAACTTTTTGACAGGCGTTAGCCTCTGGTTGTTAATATAGATTGCCGTAAAGAGATCGCGGAAAGTCGGCCAGCGAATATAATCGCGTGTAAAAGCCTCGGTATCACACGGAGGAACAGCTTGTGCTTGGGACGCCTGTGAGAGCTGAGCGCTACATCTTTCATAGACGTCGTAGCAAAAATTGTATTTGGCCCGGAGAACAGGCAAGTTAGCAGCTGCACTCTCTCCTGGCGCCACTAGGCACCCGTAACATTCATTATATTCTTTTTTGATTTGGTCACATAACGCGCGGAATTCCTCTCGTCGGATTTGCAGCATGGACACGCCCCTAGGTACCGCCGTAGGAATATTAATTCTAGCCTCCAATTCACCTAGTCGATCCGAGACCTCAATATATTTGTTTAAGCCTAGATCAGATGCTGACAGTGCCATCTTAATTGTGGAACGCGTAACTCTTTGCTGAGACGAAGGAGGGTTACTTTTAGTTTTGGGTGTAGGTGGCCGTACGGAAATGCTTGGAAGATCTACGGGACTACTTTTGGCTTTAGGTGTGGGTGGCCGTAAGGAAATGCTCGGAGGACTCGCAGAATTAACTCTGGGTTCAGAAGTGGGTGGCCGTAGGGAACTGCTCGGAAGATTAACGGGACTACTTTTGGGAGTGCTCACAGGTTTACTTTTAGGGATCGCTTTGTCATCACTTCCATTGGGCATGCCAAGAAGGAAAGAAAACGGCGTTGATTTTATAAAAAATCTGTTTACTCGATATTTGAGCAAATTATAAATTATTGAATTTTTTCAGAGAAAAAAAAAAAAAACCCAGAGTGGAATAATAATTATAAAAATAGAGTGTAGTGGAATCATGCAGCACAAACCCTTTTTTTGGATAAAAAAAAAACGATAAAAAAAAATTAAATATAGCTATATAAGGATATTTTGGTATAGTTGGATTGCTACCATCCGCTGGAACGATTTTATTTTACCTTATTGCTTGGGATAATTAATTTATTAATTTTTTTTTTTTTTTTTTTTTTTTAGAAGGGGGCTTTTGTTGATCGGAATTTATAATTTATTAAAACCTCTTATATATTTTTTTTTTAAGGGGGCTTATGTTGTGTGGAGTTTATAATTTATTAAAACCCTGTTATATATTTTTTGGAAGAGGGCTTATGTTGGAATGTGCTGGAAAAGAATTTGCATATATATATGTATGAAGGTGCGTGCAGTTCGCTGTGCTGTAAGAGAATGTGCATGCGTGTATGTATGTATGTTTGTGCCGTTTTCATTAATGTTAGAGAATGGATGTGTGTTTGTGCAGCTCACTTTGCTGTAAGAGAATGGATGTGCGTTTGTGTCGTTCTCTTTAGTGTGAGAGAATGGATGTACGTGTATGTTTGGAGGCAAGGGCTCTGTAGCCCAGCGACAAGGGGAAACTGTTTTTCCCCGAGGTGAAGACCGTCCATACGTGGCGAAGAGTCACACCCTGCTCGAGGTGCCTCTGCTACTAACTGAATATGGCGGATCTAGAGAGGACAACTCGATAAAACCCGTAATCTCAGGTGTAATTCGTACCGTGCCTATGGGATGAATGGCACTACGTCAGTGTGTCTTTCTACGGTGTCCTCCGGATACCTGGCTACCTCCGGTTGTATCTCAGCCTTATCTGGATATAGGGGCTCTATCCAGATGGACCACCCCTTCCCCTCTACTCGTGGGAACTTTATGGAACCGAATCAAGCAGCAAACATAAACAAGGCACCAGAGCCTTTAAATCTGGATAACCAACCCCTGCCTCTGGCAACACCGGCGCCCACGGCGCAAACTGAGAGTGTGGACATGGAAGTCGATCCAAGAAGTCCCACATCAGTTCCTCTGACGGCAGAAGAAGAAGAGGAATTACTGGCCACTCCACCCAAGGCTAGCGCACCACCCAAGGTCGCCCTTTCGGGAGCTGCTAGGAAACGACTCCGCTTCTACCTCAGCAAAGGACACCCTATTGAAGAGGCCAGACGGCTAGCTGCACCACCGATGCAGAAGAAGGAGACGCCTCAGACTGCGAGCAAGAGGATGAGATCGGTAAATACGACTCCCTCTTCTCAATCTCCGAAGAGGGTTATGACACAGTCGGATACCATCTCCGATGTCTCCAGTGGTATGGCGGCGCCCGCCCCACTGATCCCTGCGCCCAAGGCTCCTGAGAGCAAAGTGGAAGTCACTATGGCCCCAGTGGCCACGACAACCACAAATGCCTCAGCCAAGGAACCAGTGAGCAGTGAGGTGCATGTTGCCCAGCCGACGGAGAATGGTGTTGGTCCCTCTTACCGGGACGCTGTCAGCAACACAAAGCTGGCAGTCTTCCCGGAAGGCTATCCGAGCACCCTGTACTCGGTGGAGCAGCTAAGAGCGCTACAAAGCGCGATTCTGGACGCGGTGATTGAAGACAGAAAGGGGACCACAAAGCCCCACTTCTCAGGCTGCTCTTTCCGCCCAGGATGGCTGGCGGTGTCTTGCAGAGACTCGAGCACTGCGGACTGGCTCAGGACTACATTGCCCAAGATCAAGGTGCAACTTGGGGCAAGACCCAAAGTAGTCATAGAGTCTGAGATGCCGCGCCCCCAGATATTCGTTGGATACTTCCCGGAGACCAAGAAGGATATCAAGTCGGAAGATATCCTGGCACTTCTTGAGAGCCAGAACGAAGGCCTCAGAGTGTCGGACTGGAGAGTCCTACGCAGGGAGCTGAAAGGCAACATAGTGAGCCTAACGCTGTCTGTGGATCCGGTGTCGGCGAATAGGCTTAAAGCGAACAGCGGAAAGGTGGACTTTGCCTGGGGGACTGTTAGTCTTCGGCCAAAAGCCAAACCAGCAGTAACCGACCAGCAAACCGACGCAGGTAAGACAAGCGTCCCACCAACCGCCACTGCAAATGCGACAAGCGCGCAACCTGCCAACAGCAGACAGGCAGCCACCAACGACCAGCCCTCCATGTCAAGGCCCTCCACAGTGGCGCCACAGCAGCCGCGCATGAGGCCACCTCTGTTCGGACGACTCCCGAAACCCGCAGGACGGCAGGGAAAAGGTGAGAGGCGATCTGCGGAAGAGGCTGCTGTCCTAAACAGCAACAGGGGAAAGAAGAGGGCCGCTAGGGGCCGGAGAGACAATTAACAATGTCCTCCCCCCCCCGTAGCCAACAGCCGTAGGCAGCTGAAATGCCTACAAGCGAATCTCCACCATGCAAAAGCTGCCTCGGACGTGCTCAGCAGGAGATTCACCAAAGAACCCCTGGACGTTGCCTTCATTCAAGAGCCATGGCAGCGTTCAGGACAAATTCTCGGGCTCAACGCAACCCACGGTAAAGTAATTTACGCCAATAACCAACAACGCCCCAGAGCGGCGCTGATGGTTAACAATAACATTAATTTCGTCCCTCTCTCGCAGTTTATCAGTGAGGACCTAGTGGCAATTTGGGCAAGAATGCCCACATCAAAAGGCTCGGTGGAAATCATTCTGGCTTCCGCCTATCTACCAGGAGACAGCGAAGCAGCACCAACTGAGGCCCTCAACGACCTCATCGACCACTGCAAACGCTGCAACCTGCGGTGGATTATAGCCTGTGATGCGAATGCCCACCACACTGTATGGGGAAGTACGGACATCAACACAAGAGGTGAGTGCCTTCTTGAATACATTTATAAAAATCATATTTCAGTACTAAACAGGGGAAACGAACCAACATTTAGGAATGCAATCAGAGGGGAAGTTCTTGACCTAACTCTTTGCAGTCTTAATATGCTTGACTTCGTTTCAAACTGGCACGTCTCAGACGAAGTCTCCATGTCAGATCATCAACACATAAGATTTGACGTGGGGTCTATCGAGACGTGTTCTTTAGTAAACAGGAACCCACGCAAGACAAACTGGGATCTTTACAGAAGTACGCTTGAGAACAATGTAAACCACTCCACTCTTCAAATAACTAACAAAGAAGAGCTGGAATTTGAAGCAAATGAGCTTCACCAAGCAGTTGAAACAGCATTTCACGCCAGCTGCCCTCAAAAGATCCGAAAGCTCAACAGAAACGTTCCTTGGTGGAACGAATCTGTTGCAAAACGGCAAAGAGAGGCAAGAAATCTGTTCAACAGGGCAAAAAGAGGCCAAGCCACATGGGCCTCATACAAAAGCGCCCTTACACTCTACAACAAGGAGCTGAGAAAGGCCAAAAGAGCCACGTGGAGAAATCACTGCGGGGAGATTTCTACTCTCCCTGAAGCGATTCGACTGCAAAAGGCACTTGCAAAAGACCACTCAAACGGTATCTGCACTCTCAAGAAACCAGATGGTACATACACAAACACTCCCGAGGAAACTAGCTCCCTTCTGCTAGATACCCACTTCCCGGGATGTACGATTGCGGACAATTTCAGCTCGGATGAGTTGGACACAACCAACTTAACCGCAGCAGAAAGAAGTACGCCGTACAAAGTATTCCATCAAAACAGTGTACTTTGGGCTATCAATAACATGAGCCCCTACAAATCCCCCGGACCTGATGGGATTTACCCTTGCCTTCTTCAACAAGGCGCTTCGCTTATTACGCGAGCCATGGTCCGCATATTCAGAGCTAGTCTCTCACTTGGCCACTTGCCAACCAAGTGGACTGATGTCAGGGTTGTATTTATACCAAAGGCAGGGAGAAAAGACTCACAAATGCCTAAATCATACAGACCAATTAGCCTCAGTTCATTCCTTCTTAAAACAATGGAAAAAGTATTGGACCAATTTATTCGGGATAATCATCTCAAGCTACATCCCTTACATAAACTCCAATTTGCCTATCAATCAGGCAAGTCCACTGAGACAGCTATTCATTGCCTCACTACCAAAATAGAAAAGGCACTTAGCAGCCAACAAATAGCTCTCTGTGTCTTTATGGACATTTCAGGTGCCTTCGATAACACCTCCTACGAGGCCATTTCAAATGCACTGATCCGTAAAGGGATCAATAAACCGATTATCAATTGGATCCTCTTGATGCTGAAATCAAGAACGATCTCCCTAGACCTGGGGGGAAACACCAAGTCCATAACAGCCACAAGGGGTTGCCCCCAAGGGGGTGTACTCTCTCCCCTTCTGTGGACCTTAGTAATTGATGAGCTTATCTACAGGCTCAACGATCAGGGCTTTTCCACTCAGGGCTATGCTGATGACATTGTCATCTGCATCTCGGGCTCGCATGAATCCACAATCAGTGAACGAATGCAAAGTGCCCTAAACATTACATACGACTGGTGTCTTGACAAGGGACTCAGTTTAAACCCAACGAAAACTATAGTAGTTCCATTCACGAGGAAAAGATGTCTAAGTCTAGAAAGACCAACTCTGATAGGAACCACTTTAGAATTCTCCACTGAAGCCAAATGACGTGGAACTCTCACCTACACTACGCCATAAATAAAGCCACAAGAGCACACTTTGCTTGTAACAGGCTTTTTGGCAAGACTTGGGGTCTGAATCCCAAGATGGTGTACTGGTCCTTCTCTACTGTCATAAAACCCATACTCACGTATGCAGCCATCGCTTGGTGGCCTAAGGTCTCTCAGAGAACTGCAGTAAGAGAACTAAGCAAACTACAGCGCCTAATATGCGTCGGTATAACAGGAGCCATGCGCACTTGTCCGACCGACGCGTTAGGGATTATCACCGGCGTATCGCCACTTCCCATCTTAATTAGAAGGGAAGCTTACCTTGGAGCTATTCGCCTCAACAAGATATACAGCTTCAAATCTGGAGATCTTACGGGGCACCTAGAGATACTCAGTTCTCAAAGAAACAGCCCAACCTTAAACCTTTCCGACACACAGGAACAACTTGTTCAGTTCGACAGAAACTTCATCGTGGAAATCCACGGCAGAGATATCTGGAGAACAGAAACACCAAGCGTACCAAACGGTTCTCAAATCTGGTACACTGATGGATCCAAATTGGAAGATGGCAGCACGGGTGCAGGAATCTACGGGCCACGGCTTAAAAGATCCATACCTATGGGAAAACATCCCACCATCTTCCAAGCGGAAGTACACGCCATTGAAATCTGTGCCAGAGAATGTCTTCGCAGGAACATGCGAGGGGCACAGATTTACATACTGTCCGATAGCCAAGCAGCTCTTCGAGCTTTGAAATCATACTCAATCGCATCTAGGCTAGTCGAGGACTGTTTCCAGCTTCTCAATGAACTCGGAACCCATAACACCGTCAAGCTATGGTGGGTACCGGGTCATGAGGGACACGCAGGAAACGAAATAGCCGATGAACTTGCCAAATCTGGGGCAAGCATGCCATTCATCGGCCCTGAACCCTTCTGTGGACTCTCAAAAGGACACACTATGGAGGAGATCAGAAATTGGGAAAAGAGGGAAATAGAAAAACACTGGACAAACAGCGTAGGCCAAAGACAGGCAAAAAGATTCCTCATTCCGGACAAAAACAAGTCCCTAAAACTCCTAGAATTGAATAGGGGAGACCTACGTATTCTCACAGGATACCTCACGGGTCACTGCAAGCTCAGGTATCATCTTAAGAAACTGAGACTAGTCGACACGGACGGCTGTAGATTTTGTGAAGAGGAGCAAGAGACATCTGAGCATGTCCTCTGCGAATGCCCTGCACTTTTCAACAGACGACTGCAACACCTTGGCAACACATGTGTGCCACCTTTTAGAATTTGGAACATAAGGCCCAACTTAGTGCTCAATTATATAAAGAGCCTAAACATTTAGGGAACCATCCATTTTCTATTTGCCTGTACAATAGATCTCTTCTGGTCGCGGTACATAATAAGCTTACAAAAAAAAAAAAAAAAAAAAAACGTGTATGTTCGCACGATTGGCAATTCCCTCTTTGTCAGAAAAATAAATGGAAAATAAAAATAGACGCAAAAAAATCTTTCCTCGTCGGCTTGGAAATTTTAGGTGGGATAATATTGTGGGTGACCGACGGAAAACTTTATTTTGGAATGCACTGTAAATATATATGTATGTTGCTGTTGGATGTAGAAAATATATGTATGTATATGTGTAATATTTGTCGGCAGTGAAGTGGCCGAAAATATTGCCATAAATGTAATATTGCAATAAAATGAAATTTGTGGAAACATTACATGTTTTGTGGACTGTATTTTGTATATGTAGAAAATAAAATATGCCAATATTTATGTTTCGGTGGGCTTACAGTAAAAAAGAAAGGAAGAGGGCCGATCTTGGCGGAACGAGAAAAAATTATTTTCACATTTTTTGCTTTGGATTAAGAAATTGTTTAATAGTGTTTTATTGTGTGGAAAAATAAGTGGAGCCGCCCTTTTGAATTTTAGGTTGGAATTGTAATGTATTGGTGTAAGTACGCCCAGTCGGAAGTGGAACGCATCCATAAGGGGTGATGGATAGCATCCGAAGCACGCATGCATGCATGCCCGATCGGTGACTTTCTCGCTTCCTTTTTACAGCAAAGCGGAACACGCGGGATGCTATCCGATTCATCGCTCCCTGGTGCGCTCCCTTTTCATGCATCGGGCATGTGTGCAACTTCGGGAAACGTTCGGGATTGGTTTCCATTTTTCCCTTCCAAAAAGTGCGTTCCGGAACGCACTTTTTTAAACGCATCCAGAACACACCAAAAGGTGCGATCCGGAACGCACTTTTTGGATCGCATCCAGAACACACCAAAAGGTGCGTTCCGGAACGAGTGTTCTGGATGCTACTCTCACGAGTGAAAAAAATTAGTTGTAGTCGATTTAGAAATATGTTTTTTTTTTAGTTTCATTATTTATTCTTTAATTTTTTTTCATTTCTTTTCAATAATTCAAAAATTCAAACAAACTAAAACTAAATTATTCTAAATTAAATTATACTAAAATTAATTATAGTAAACTAAACCTACTTCTTCCCCATCATCCTCAAAATCGTTGTCCAAATCGTTGTCCTTGTCCGGTCCTTTGTCCTTCTTAGGTGTCGCCTTGTTACGGTTCCCGTCTTATTAAACTCGATTCTTCTGTCGACTTAATGCTGTCCGGAGGTCTCTCACGAAGTCCTCGTGCCTGTAGCCTTCCTTCTTTTGAGATTCTGCAAAATGTAGTTTTAAAATTTTGTTACACGAAATTGCAAAATTAACATAAACAATTTTTAACACTTACCATACATAACTTTGTTTAGCGCTGCAAAGGACGAAAACCCTTCCTTCCGCTTACAGCCCCCGTAATTCATCTGCATGATAACCTCGGGGCTGATTATGCGGCTTAAATTTCTAGAGAGGGAGTCTCCAATCAATACTTTTAACATCGAAATCTGAAAAAAAAAAATCAAAATAAGCACGTTTTAAAATTAAAGTTAAATGAAAAAGGATGATATTTAAGGTAACGAATATACTTACATATTTTGGCTCGTTGCCCAAAATTTTTGACTCTACCTCTTTTAGGTCAGCGAGAGATTTGATGAGCTCCCCTCTCCGCTGACTTTACGAAGTAGAGCCAATATTTGGTGCTGGGTTTTCGCAACCTCAGCCACCATGGCTGTCAGCTTCTCCATTTCTATCCTTACCGCCGACACCTCCCCCTTCAGGGCCGACAACTCTCCTTCCACGTCACGCCCCTTTTTTTTCTCCACCGGAGGTGGAGCAGGAGAGCAGGAGGGTCCTGCCAGGGGGAGGGTGGGGAAAGTGAATGTGGGGTACGAATCCATTTTCCTCAAAAAGAAAAAAAATGTTAGTACATTTGTATAATTTCCTAAAGGGGGCATCTAATTAAAATAAATAATGATTTTTTAGTTCAATAAACTGGTAGGATAACTCTTAAAGAATATATCATAAAAATTACTTGTTTAATTTTAAAGTATTTTGTATAAACAGCAGTTTAATAATAATTTTTATGACATTCTTTAAGAATTATCCTACCAGTTTATTGAACTAAAAAATCATTATTTATTTTAATTAGATGCCCTTTCTTAAGTCAAAACTTTCTACAAAAACTTTATACAAAAACATTACTTTAGTACGAAAACAGAACATTATACGCACCTTGAATGCTGGACTTAGCCTCCAAAAGAACATAGTGGACTTGAGTTTGTTAGATTAAATGTTAAGTTTGGATTTTATTTAAGAAATAAAAAAATTATCTCAAGCCGAAGCTTTTCGCGCGCGAATCGCAGGCGAACAAGCCCACCTCCCGCCCAACCGACCGAGGGGCGCAGTCGTTTAACGCACGACACGTAGTAGCAAAAAAAAATAGTTAAAAAAATGTTATAAGTTATACTACTTTACAAACCATTTTAACCCTTTCATCCCCAACTTTTTCCCTGTATAATAAAATTTTTTTTTATTCTATTCGTTTTTTATTGGCCTTAGAAGTATTTGAGCAAAAATTTTAAGGTGCCACGCCCACTAGTTTTAGCGCTAGTGGGCGTTACTTGTTGTATGGAATTTTTTTTTAAATTGAAAATAAATATAATTTAACTTTACCATAATTTAGCTAAATTATTTATTAACAATATTGTATATTTACTTTTATCCTTTTTATAGTAATTTTATAGAATAATCACTCATTTTTAAAAAATCTTAGCTGGCAAAAATCAGTTTTTTCCCCGACGCACGTTCAGCTTTTTGAAAATATTTCCGTCAACTGATTTCAAAACTAAAATGTTATTGTTTATACTTTGAGTTAACACATATAAGTACCGTAAAATCGAAGAATGAGCAGACTATAATAGAAGAAACGATTACCGTTAGCCGTTAAACATTTGAAATTGCCCACAGGCAACGCTGGGGATGAAAGGGTTAAATTATTCATTACTTTACTATTTTAATTAACTGTGTGTAACAAGGGAGTCAATACTATTTTGTCAGATAAATAAGGAGTGTAAACATATTTAAATAAAATTTCATTAACCGAAAATGTTTCTGCCTCACTGTTCCAATTGCTATCAGTGAGAACAATTCCTAAGGATAAACTAGATACAGGTGATTCAAAAAAACTGTTCACATTAGAAAATCTGTGTCCCTCAATAAAACAATTATTATCAGTTTGAAAAAATCTGGTTATTCTAAATGGTATATTTGGCTTTACACTACATATATTATTTGGCATTTTTGTGGACAACATATAGCTACTAAAATGATACTTTATTATGTTTCCATGTCTGTCAGTTTTTTCCCCAACAAATTTATCTTCTACAGCCTTATATACTGACATTTTCTTTTCTACCTGTTCTAAAATTTTATTTGGTTTTTTCACACTACGCTTAACTTGCTGCAAAAAATTTTCAAAACGATAAGCTGTAAATGTATTAATGTGCCCAAGTTCTCGAACGCAATCTACCAAGTGGAGCATATTGTGAACATTATAAGTTAAAGCTTCTTTCGGATAAACTGTGGTAAAGGTGCTAACAAAAAAATTTATTAACTCGCTTGCAGTGTCTAGCAGTAAATTAAAATTTGGACTCAACAATGCCCTGTAAGCACACATTAGAAGAAGAAAGTGATAATAACAGTCATCCGAAACTTTGTTCCTCAACAAAACTTGACCTATATAAATAAGAAATTGCCTATGCTCAACTGCTTTCCATCGTGCTAACTCGTCTAGGGATCTGGGTTTTCTTGCAAACTCAGAGGGCCAATAAGGTTTTAAATTTAAAAGTTCTTCTGAAATGTTAGATATATCAATTTTTTTTAATATGAAATTACAAGTTTTTTTATCAACAATTAAATTTATAATTTTTCTAGCAACTCCCAAGTCAATTAAGTGCATTGGGTCAAGTGGAAAGGCTGTAATAATGTTTACTGGAATTTTTTCTATTAAAAGTGATTTATTTTGATAAAAAGGCAAGTGGTGTGTTGGAAAAGTTCTACACCGAAAATGTTAATTTGTAAATGGCAAGCCCGGATATTCGCTAAAAACAGTTACGTTATTAATCCGCTTGCCAGTTTGAAGGCATTTCATGCAACCGCTGAACGAATTTGTCCCTGGAGTCCCACACATAAAAGACCTTGCTGGGGCATCACAAATAAAAGACCTTAATTTTATTGTTACAGTTTTATGACCAACTTCGAATGGACACTCAGAAAGTTCAACCAGCTCAGAAACAAAATCGGTCATGTAATCATCTACATTAGCAGGCTTTCGATTGCCAACATAAGACCCGATTAAAAACACATCACTACTGGAAACATTTTGAAAGTATCCTAAAACTGGCCACAAGCTTGTACTCGAACTTTTAAAAATCGGTAGTCCGTCCACATTGACATCTAAAATTAACTCAGAATTATCTATCAATTTATCATTCATAAACTCCAAATAAGATTTGATGCCAATGTGGGTGTAATGACCTGGTCTTACACTTCGGATAACCGCCTTAGGTAAATTTAAATTTAGAAGCCCATTAGCCGATCGCGGAACGTCTAGGTTTTCTGAATGTAAAATTTTTAATAGTGCATCAAGTTGATCCCTAGTAACACTATTATTATAATACCAGTCTACTAATTTTTCCCGAAGACTGGGTTTTGTTTCATCGTTAACGAAAGCATTATTAAAATCTATATATTTTTCAAAGGAATGTTCAGAAATATTATGGTCCTCAACTACAGACATATTATGGCCCTCAACTACAGACATATTATGGCCCTCAACTACAGACATATTTTGGTCCTCAACTACAGAAACATTTTCGTTTTGTCTATTTAAATTTAAAGATAAAGCGACCGACCGCTCAAACTCCTTCTTTTCTTTTTGAGCTAAACGGAACAAATTGGTTCGGGAAAGTCCGGCCATTATAAAAAATAATTTTTAAAAAAACGTTTAATATTAAAAAATATATAAAGTAATAATAGAAATTTTTAATATTTTTATTGATTTTAAAAAAGTTTTTGTTTATAATTTGTAAAGTTAAAAAAATAACTTTTAATGTTTATAATTTTTAAATATAACTTAGGTCCACCCTAAACAGAAACGAAAACAAAAAGATAACACATGAAAACAACAAGTGAAAAACAAAACGGCACTTTTGTAACACAAAATTAAAATTAAATTTAATACTTAGGGGAGAAGTGGGGGTTGTGGGCATAGTTTTGTTTTTGGCCTATAATTACCGAACTAGTGCATATTATTTGGACATATGGGTATCTGTGTAAAGCTAGAGACCTAAACTAACTAATTATGAAGAAATATACTTGATTTCGTCATGCGAAAAAATTTTATATGGACTTTTGTAAAACCCTAATTTTCAGCTACCATTTTTTTTTGGGGGGGTTGTGGGCACCCTGGGAAAAAATGCTGCAAATGGAAAAATATGGAAAAAAACCGCAACCAATATCAACATAACGAACATTTATTTATTTAAAAGACTACATAGGAGTTACTCATCGTCGGAAACACAATTTTGACATGTGTAATAACTGTCCCGCATGTCCACACATTTCAGACGAAAAGCTCGATCGCAAAATTACATATTTTGGTGATAATCCCTCTCAGCGGGAGAGGATCCTTTTCCAAGAGCCTAAGATTTCTACAAGAATGTTCTAGAGGGTTCCAAACAAATTTTGAAAACAATTTTACAAGAAATTGTAGGTTATAAACAAATTTGCCAAGAAAAAACGGGTGCCCACAACATCCCCAATTTTGGTGCCCACAACCAACTTTAGCAGACATTTTAAGAAGTAATTAAAAAATGTGTTTGCATACATTTTTTGGTTCAAATCGATATTGTTCCATTTAGTATAATACTTTGACTAAATAAAAATGCATCACATTTACCTTCTTAATCGATTCACTTTAATTAATACACTATTGAAAATTTTTGAAAAAAACTTCACCACCTTTTCCAAGCACAAAAAAAACCAATTCGTTCATTTCAAAAAGAAAACGTTTTCGATTACTTTGATATTTGGCATAAATCATACATAAGGTAATTGCTTGCGAATGACATCACCAAAAAAAGTCAATCTTCATTTTGTGAAAAGATACGTAGGGGTGCCCATAACCCCCCCATGCCCACAACCCCCACTTCTCCCCTACAGTTATTGATGTTGCTGTTCTTCCGTTGTCAAAAATTCGTCCATGAGGTCATACAAAAAATAAAAACAATAATTAGTTAGTATAATGTGAAAAATTCTTATTCGGTACACTGCAGGTACAGTGAACCCAACGCATATTCGGACACCCTTTTTTTTCTATCATAAAACTGTTTTATTTAAACTTTAAAATGTTATCTATTAATAACATAAAAAATAATTTAAGCTTTTTACTGACAGCTCTTAATATTTTAACAAAAAACCACCACATTTAAAACACAACTCATAATTGATTTTAATTGACTTTTTATTTTATTTCTATGCCTGTCCGATTATGAGTTGTTTTTTAAATATGGAGGCCATTAATAGATAACACTAAAATTTAAATAAGAGCCATAGTTTAATTTTTTTTTTAATGATTTTAGAGCACTTTTATTATTGGAAATGCGTTGGGTTCACTGTACATATGTACAAACACTGTGCATAGGTAAAAACCTTAAACAACGCGATGCAGTGGCCGAATAAGAATTATTTTAAAAGCACTTTGTTTATTACACACACACACAATTATTTTTGTTTGGTTAAAAAAATAAATAGGGGAGGGGAAGGGAACCACTTTTTGTTGAACATTATTATGTCTAAACAATTCGACGTTAGGGTCTGCGTTTATAGGAATCTAAAAGAGCATTCATTCCTTTGCATTTAAAGTATTTTGTAAAATAATATGTCACGTTTTTAAACTTTATGAGCATTTTAAAATTTTGTCCGAATGGTTCAAGTCCCCCCCTGGGGATAGTTGAACCACCCAGATTAACACAAAAACTACAATTGTATAAAAAAGTGTAATTTATTTCTTTGTTTATGCCTTTTTCTGTTCAAATATAAACATTGCACATTTACAGCATGGAATAAAACAATAAAAATATTTATTTATAAATTTTTTTTTTCTTTTTCGAAGGTTTTCTTGAGTCTTTGATTGTGCTTTTTGGCGATCAATTTTCTGCGGTGAGTCAGTGGCAATGATACTCCTCCCTCGTTTTCTTCCTCGAGTCAAAACAGACGACTGGTTTAGTGGTTTAGCCTTTCCCCACAAGTACTGGTTCATGTATCCCCACAAGTACTGGTTCATTTATCCCCACAAGTCATAAGCCAATTGGAAGTGATTTGGAAAAACATGGAATATTTGAACTGCGTCAGCAATCCATGAAAATATCATAATTTGCGTCTACTTACTATAAAATACAATTTTAGGAAGTTCAATGCCACTGACGAAGAACGATAAATTTTTCCTAGAAAACGTAAGGTCACAATTAAAGCTGCAAACGGGGAATAAAACTGATTAGCGATAAAAACGACACCAATCGTTTGACGCGATTGTGCGTGCGTGAGGCTAGGATAACGACTAAGTAAGCAACACACATATAAATGGTGCACAAAAACATGTCAGAAGGTAAAATATTTGTACTGGTTCATCTATCCCCATGGTTCACCTATCCCCACTCTCCCCTACACTTTTATTTAGTGATTGTTATTTTATCTCGTTAGGAGGTATTATTTCTTATTATTTATTTTCACATATCACCGCACTATACTTACTTGGCAAAGAGAAGCACAAAAGTTTGATTTTAAAGAACTATAAACAAATAAAACGATTAAAAATGGTTTTACCGAAAAAAAAATTACACTTAACTGGTCAAATTCCAAAAAGCAAGTGAAAAAGAAATGCATAAAAAACGAAAAAACCGCGCGCGTTCTTGCAATATCTCTTTTGCTCTTTTCATTTGTTTTTCAAGACCATCGTTTTATAGACTTTCATTTCATATTTTGCATGCCATGGATACGTTCCAGATGCGTTCCGACGGCAGCTACAATTGCACCGATCGAAAAAAAAAAAACGAACGATCGGCAAGCGTTCGGGTTTCGGCAAGGGTTCGGCTGCGTCGTAAAAGAAGCTACGATTGCACGGACCGCACCTTTTTTGCCTTCCAAAAGAAGCTATAGGGGAGTGATGACTTGGGTTGCATCCAGCATGCCCACTGGATGCTGTCCAATTGCATCGCATTTTTTACTGTGGAAAAAGATGCGATCGGGATGCGTTCCGGATGCATGCCGAACGCCGACCGCACCAAAACTTCCGACTGGGCGGCCACGGCGGTTGTAGGGTTATGCGGGTTATGAAGCATGGCTACAGGGTACCTGAGAGCAGGTTTTCACATCCTATGCAAAAAAAAAAAAAAAAAAAATATTGGATCCGCCATTTTGAATTTTAAAAATCTGACTTCAGATTCGTAATCAGCAACCTCAAAACTATAAGAATCAGTCATTATCCATTGAGATATACTGTTTTTCATAAAGTATTTAATATATTTGTTTGCTAAGTCCACAAATACTTGTGCATTTAGAGTCACAGTAAGGACGCCATTTTGAATTTTTCAAAACGCCACTTTTCATTCGAAAGGGTATGAATTGACGAAAATTTTAAGGTATAATAAGTCCATTTTCGTTCAATAGAATTTTGGGCAGAGCTCTGGGCCGGTTGACGTGAAACGTCCCATATGTATGTAAGTTTCGTACTTATCTTGAAAAAGTGGTTGCTGGAAAGGGCGATGACTTCGGCCGCTAAAAAATTTCCTGGGTCGATAGCACCAAAATGTAAATGGGGGGTTTCTTGATGGGTCAAAGGCAGCTTCGTTGCAGCGAGCAATTGCTGGGCGGGAGCTGTGAAAGTAGAAACACTCTGCGCGATCGAAAAGAAGAGAACTGGGGTTATGCTTAGCGCGGATCGACCGGCTTTTATTCACTCGTAATGACAGTTGAGAACTAACTTATGCTAATTTATTCTAAGCGCTCGAAGGCGCGGTGGAGACTTCAAGGGAGTGGTGGAGAATGGCCCGAACGCGAGAGCGCGAAAGCTTCCGCCGGAGCGAGAGCGGGGAGCCGGGAAGCTGTGCAAGCTACCGCCAGAGCGAGAGCGTAGAGCTGGGACCACAGGGTGTTCGAAGTCTGAACATAGGGTATTTTTGAAGGTATCCAAAAATATTGGGTTGTATTTTGGCAAAACCGAGCTAAGAATTTGTTTACCAATTGAATGTTTGATTCAAATCGATGACCACCATTCTAGACAACTTTCAACGCGCCGAGAAAATCGGCGAGGGCACCTACGGAATAGTTTACAAGGCGCGAAGCAACGCCACCGGCCAGGATGTGGTGCTCAAGAAGATCCGGCTGGAAGGCGAAACAGAGGGCGTTCCCTCTACTGCTATTCGAGAAATCTCCCTGCTAAAGAACCTCAAGCACAATAATGTTGTGCAGCTGTTCGACGTGTCATCTCAGGCAACAATCTGTACGTGATTTTTGAGTACCTAAACATGGATTTGAAGAAGCTGATGGACAAGAAGAAGGAGGTGTTTACCCCTCAGTTGATCAAAAGCTTTATGTATCAGATATAAGATGCCCTCGGCTTTTGCCACACTAATCGTATCCTGCATCGCGATCTCAAGCCCCAAAACATTCTTGTGGATACTGCGGGTAAAAAAAAGTTGGCTGACTTTGGTTTGGCTCGGGCTTTTAATGTGCCCATGAGAGCCTACACCCACGAAGTGGTCACCCTGTGGTACCGAGCTCCGGAGATTCTGCTCGGCGAGATCGACCAGCTATATAGGATATTCCGTACGTTAAGCACACCCGACGAAACCAAGTGGCCGGGAGTGACGCAGCTGCCTGACTTTAAAGCCAAGTTCACCAAGTGGGAGACAACAAATATGCCTCAGACCATAACAGAACACGAGGCCCATGAACTCATATTGTCCATGCTGTGCTATGATCCCAGTCTACGCATATCTGCCAAGGACGTAATGCTGCACGCCTATTTCCACAATGTGAAGCATGTAAACCATGTGGCTCTTCCCGTGGATCCCAATGCCGGCAGTGCCTCTCGATTAACGAGGCTCGTTTGAACGTGTTCAGATCTAGCTAATTATTTGTGATCTTTAGTATACTGCCAGCTCCATTTCATGCATTCCCCATCTTCACTTGCACCTAACCCATCCGATAAATGCAAGATCATCCAGTATTTATTTAATTAAAAAAAAAAGAAGACCCGCAGCTAGAAACTGCCTAGTTCGTACAATTGTATTAATTATAATTTTGCATCGCAGATGCATAGAGATAATAAAAAAATGTAATGGTAGGCGCTCACTCACTTCTCCGTGGTCCGGCTTGGCGCGCCGAACGGGACCGGTGCTGGCAGCACAGGCTATTATGTCGATTCAGATGCTGATGTCCTGGACCTATGGGCTCAGGCGGTACCGGTGCCGGCTATCGCACAGGTTTTTATGTCGATTCAGCTGCTGATGTCCTGCGCCTATGGGCTCAGGCGGTACCGGTGCCGGTTATCGCACAGGTTTAACGTATTTTTTCCACGAAGGTGTAATAGGCGGATTGTCACTCACACGGGTCGTCTTTAATTTTTTTTTAAACTGTTGCTAATCGACGACTGATGATTTTTTTTTTTTTGTTTACAATTTTTGATTTTTTGTTTTTAAGGTACTTTTTTAGATTTATTTTTTTTTTTTATCATTATTTTACGATTTTGATGATTAATGATTCTTGTTTTTTTTTTACTTTTGTTTCACGATGTTCTGCACACGAACAGTTATTACTGTAACTTTCTCGATGTAAGCCTCGAATACGCTGTACTTAAACTTTTCGATTTTTCGACCACAATGTCACAATTTTATTCGATGTTTCGGACTCGAATACGCCAATGTAACAATATTTGCACGGTGGCAAAATTATTATTTAAACTTTTATTTTTTTTTTCGTTTAATTGTCGGTTTGTCAACCACAGTATCACAAAAAATTTTAATTATTAATTTTTTGTTACACACAAACAGAAAAGATTATGTTGTATCTTTTTGCTTTTTTAATTTCTTATACTCTGCATCTTACCAACAGGGGGGAATACAGAGTTAATTATTTCGCAGCCTGTAGCTGTAAGTGTATTGCACTTAGCAGAATCTTTAAAGCGCTGGTTTGTTCTTTGAGAAGCATTACCATAGAGGGTGCAACTACAAAGGCGTCGAAGGACCAAAATGTAAATGCATTGACAATATTTTTATATTAATTTTAAACAACATTAAAAATAAAGAAATATTTTTAAACGTTAAAAATGTTCATTCAAACACTTTAAGAAAGTTAAAATAAAGTTTAAATAATAAAGAAACAATTGTGCTTGAAATTTTTTTTTGTTCTTCTTTGATAACAAAAACATCGAAAACATTGATGTCCGCAAACATCGATGTTTCTCCACCTCTACTGTTAATGGGTAGCTAAACCAAAACAAAAATATTTTGTGACCTCTTTTATGTAGACTACTTTTAAGCCTATGATTTTTTTCAACTTCATAAGAGTTATTTTCGGTCCCGGCTTTTAATTTTCGTGCTAAAAATAACGTTTGCTTGTTTGCGAGGCTCAGATGAACAAGAAGAAAGCTTGCAGCTTTGAATCCGGGGAACCTTTGAGAAACTGATAAGAGATGCTTCCGATACGCCGAATTGCATCGTGATAAGATCGAACAGCTGAGCTATCCGAGCTTTTGGTTTGGCGCGATCAAAATATCGTAAATATTTTAAAAGCTACCCGCCCGTTTGAACTTACTCTAATAATCATATTTATTTTATTTAACCATGCGCAGCACAAAGATTTTCGTTACTCTTTGCCCTCTTAAAAAACGTCTTTGCAGCGTTCACAGTATTCTCTTTAACTCTACGAGTAACGAGAAAAATTAAGCAACCAACTTTGTTGTTTGAAAACTTTTTCTTCCCACTGTACATGTAGAACGTAAAAGAAAGTCGCGTGGTCCCTCCGCAACATGCTTGTTAAAATGGTGCGTACGACCGCCTTTTTGAAATCAAATGGAATGGACGCTATAAGACTATAAGATTCTCTTTACACATTGCCCTCTTTAAAAAAACAGACATTTGCAACGTTCACAGTATTCTCTTTAACTCTACGAGTAACGAGAATAATTAAGCAACCAACTTTGTAGAGTCGGAAATGCCTCCTTCTATGCGTCATCAGACTAAAATTATTATACCCTGCAAGGTGTGAGGATGAGCGAATTTTGTTAACTTTTACATGTCATGTCTACGACCTTCACCGGTTAACGTACTTAGAACGGCACCATACACCTTAAATTAGAGGCGACTGTTAGTTTTAGGTAAAAGCTTAAATAATAGCTACAAACATAGATTCGTCCGATAGCTATCGATGCACCTGGGTCACAGCTGATGAATGGGCATCATTGGCATTTCTCACCATCCTACTTGCGCATCCCTAAGTCGAGCTTTTTTTCTTCGACCGTTTCCGTTCTTACCTTTTGCTCATTCTCTTTAAACCGGTGCAAGAATCAAGAACAAGTTATTTTCTTAACCATTGTTAAAATCCCAACCTAAAAGAAAAAAAAGACACGTGTGACATCATGCCACCACCTACACTAGCTAGCGAAGTATTACCTGGAATAAAGTAAAAAAACATCCGTGAATTACTAGATTCCCGCCCAAAAGTACCCGTTTTGCCAGGGTAAGAATTAAAAAGTGATTTGTGACCAAAATTACAAAATAGGTTTCCCAGGAGGGTCAGGCGAGGCAGTTCGCCCAACATTTCATCATTTTTATTGAATTCCAACCGATCGAGCTTTATTGTTTGCCTTTCTTTTTCCCCCTCGCCGTCCCCTCTTGGCTGGTCACGGCTGCTGGACAACGTTAAATTTCAATGTTGACGAAAAGCCATAATTTTGAACGGCAAAAGAAAATCGTTACCTTGCCCGATCTGCACCCTTTTTGGAGATTCAAGTACACCGTCAGCAACATTCAGCGAGCTATAGGGTGGCTCAAGTAAACGCACTTAAATTGGACTGCTGGATTATACAACTGTTTGCCAGACTTTGTATCAATTTTAGGGTAAATCCAGGACAAGTGCCCCACGTTTTTGAAAATCGAAATGGTTGTTTCACAAATATGTTTACGAGGGCTTTTGTGATTGTTGTAGGTCGAGTAGTATATCCAGAAGTAAGAACAACATTTTATTCATCAATATTTTACGTTACAAGCTTTCTGTGGGATGATTAATAAAAAGTAGCAAATTTGCTAGTTCAAAAATCTTCAGGGACAAGCGCCCCGCTTTTATGCTTAGGATTTAAATTATTTTGAAAACAACAACTCGCGAAAAAAAGCCATTACATTGATTCTACGGTACTTTCTAAAACACATCAACACTTAATAATAATGATAAAAATAACAGATCTGGTTTTTAAAGATAATAAAAATAAAAGACTGAATTTGTCGATCGAGGTACGAAAATTGAATCACAATACGAAAAATTTTATTTATACAAAAAAACATTAATAAACAATTGTAAATTATGTAAAAACACCATATAGAATATTTTTGTTAATAAATAATAACAAACGTTTACAACATAAAGTGCTCAAACCAGATTATCAGTAGGGCGTTTGTCCCCGAGAACAAGTGGGGCGCTTGTCCCGATTGCATAGCATATAAAAATTATTAATTTAAAAAATATTGGCGAACAGTAAATGTAAAAATAGTTATCTGCTAAATGATCTTGCTACATAGGAAGGTTATGATACTTCATCTGACGTCTGTTGACATTTTGACGATGAACTAACACACATTTTTGAATCGCTAAAAAAATTTTCGCCTGTTTTTGGACCTACTGCGTATGGATTTCATAAATTGTGAATAGTAAACTTACCAAAGTACGAATTTTCCACACAAGTTTTTCATTTTGACACTTAAACACGAGTTTTCCCGAGATGGCGCTGCAATCTTATCGATGCATGATAACAATAAACAAAGTGGGGCACCTGTCCCGGCGGGGCACATGTCCCGGATTTACCCTATTTGAATTTATTGTACTATTTTGAAGAATCTTTATACTTATAAAATATTCCTAATTACATGTGCTGCTGACGAGCTAAGACTTTTAGTTTAATGTACTCTAACCTCTTATAGCCAAGGTCTCAACGAGGTCCACAGGCCTGTCGACATCAAAGGACTCCGGCGTAAGTACAGCATAGCCGCAGACAAAACAATGAAAGGCCATAGTCAGCGCACATGAACCCCAAAGTAGAGTAACTCAATCTTTATATATATTTCACTTTTTATATTTTTAAATATCTTTAAATTTACCTAAACTGATACCTACCTGGAGTTTTATAATCTTGAATTTATATGCATTATCCTAATATTACGTGCCCTTATAGTTGTACTTTGAAATTTAATGAATTAAAACGATATTTAAATCATGAATTGCTAAACTTATTTCTTTAGGCGCCTTACAGTATCAACACCTCTGTAGTATTCTAAGATATTAAAAAGGAAACGAATTCCACCTAGTTTCGCAAGCAACGCACATTGGGATGAAAAGCCTTTTATTTGGCATAAAGTCCAAAATTATTTTGTCAAATTTTCCGAATTTTTTTTTTAATCCGTTAAAGAAATGTTCAACTATCATAAAACTATTTTTAAAATATTTTTTTGACCATCCCTGGCTCTTTGGCAGCCCTCTAAAGTCAGCTGTTCGAGTTAACTTATGTGCACCTTAATTTTTCTTAAAGGTATGTATAATATTAGTTTAAAGGCAATATTATGCTTTTGCTTTTGTTTCGTACTGTTTTAATTGTTTTATTGAACCATGTTTTGTGTAGAAATTAACCTGTAAAAGTTTGTGTTTCGTGGAGTAGAACTAGAAAGTCTCCGCAGGTTTCCAAAAAGTGCAAATGTGGTAAAATGTGTTGATGTATATATGATTAAATGGAGCTATAAACTTTGGCGCATACTTGCGCCATTTCGTAATATTTAAATTGATTCGGAACAACTCGAAATTAGTAGGAGCGAACTGCTGGAAGTGTGGCTGAAGAATTATCGCAGCTTTAGCGATACACTTAACTGGTTGTGCGAAAGGGCATTTTGAGTTCTAACAAAATTTAGACTACGAGTTAAATACAGATGATGAGTAAAAAGAAAAAAATAAAACACGTACGTTTTATTTATGTATATATGGGATTGGGCGGGTGGGGACAAGGGGTAGTTCACATAGGCGTGGTCAAAATCAAAAAATAATGAGAACCGAAATTTAACAATGGTCTCAAAATTATGTACACAAAAAATTAAATGAACGGGGGTGGTTCATGTGGGCGTGGCCAAAATCAAAAAATAATGAAAACCGAAATTTCACTATACAGGCCTGTTCCAGTTTTCACTTCCGAAAGATTCACACGGATTCGAATTTCCCAGACCTGTTCTAATATTCACTTCCGAAAAATCATCACGGAAATGAATTTCCCTCCGTTAACTCTCTGTTAACTTCCGAGCGAAACCTCACGGAAACTTTCCGCCAGCCGTTTGGCTGACGGATTCAGATCCGCAAGCACAGAAATTAAGTGTTTAAAAATACTTTGCGATAAGTTAACGTGCAAATGATATTTTTTCCCTATTCTTTGATGCTTTAAGAACATTATTGCATATTTAAATTTGTTGATAACAACATATTTGACCTTTTAAAAATTATTTTGCGGCTGCACCTATAAATAGGGTCGATTCTAACCTTCAGCATTTTGACAAATCCGCCGCCCCTGTTCCAGTTTCCGAACGAATTTGGAGAGAAAATGCAAGGGTTGTCATGGTACGAAATAAAATAGGTATTTTTTTGGGATTTATTTTAAGTGAGCCCTTTTGTGCTCGTGTTACTATGGATAGAAAGGTATTTTATCTAAGTTAAATTTAAAATAGTTTTTGTGCTTATTACCGCTTAATTTAATGAAATAATTGTGTAAACACGTGTGGCTGGCACCTTTTTTATCGGCTTCGGCAACTCTGGTTTCACAAGACTGCCACAAGAACAGCTGATCGAATAAACAAATATTTAAAAATTTGTATTTGTGGCCCCCAATGCTTGTTTCTTCTATTTTATGCGTTAAATTAGTAAACCATTTATGCCCATGGCTGATGAACACCAGCAGGCCAAAATTTAATCATCCCCAAGGCAGCAAACTCAAACAAATTAAACGCTCTTGTCGTTGGTGGCCAGTGCCAGTCAGCTGATTTTGTTTGGGAATGAAAGGGAAATTCAAAGGCAAATCCCCAATTGAATAAGGGAAATTCGACAATGTTAAAGGGAAATCCGCAAATGTTATCAAATCCACTTCCGAGTGAAAACTGGAACAGGCCTGATAGTCTCACTATTATGTAAAAAAAATTTGGAATCCGTATCTTTAAAATTAGAGTTTATGCCAAAAAAAGGGCTTTTCATCCCAATGTGCAATGGTCGTCTGTGTCGTTTCTCCCCAAGTTCTCGGGTTCCCTATTTTCTTTTCTGTTCTCTGTCTACAAATAATTTCAGTAATGGTAATGTCTGACGAGGTACAAGAACCACGCCATTTTTCCCTGAGCATAGCTGGATCCCATCGTAGACAGAGCGTGCATTGAAAGACATACTACCATCCGTTACAAAGGGTATCAAAATAAAAAAGTAATTTATATTTTAAGAAAATAAATTAATTTGTTTTTAATAGTCACACAAAATGTTCAAAAACTTTCCCTTTGTAGAACTTAAAAAAAATTGCGTGGTCCCTCCCCAACATGCTTGTTAATGGTGCGTACGATCGCCATTTTGAAATCAAAACAAGAATGGACGCTATATTCGGGATTCCCGACTATAAGATTCTCTTTATACATTGCCCTCTTAAAAAAGACAGACATTTGCAACGTTAACAGTATTCTCTTTTACTCTACGAGTAACGAGCATAGTTAAGCAATCACGTTTTTCAAAGAGTTTAAAAATATGTAATTACCAGACTTACAGAGATGACTTGTTTTGTAGACCTATGCGTTTAGAAAATATGAATTCGTAACTCGTAACATAAAAAAAATACAAGAAAGCACGCTGTAGTGGAAATGTACCTACCTGTATCCTCTTACTTTTAACTTATATTTTCAGGATAATTTAGACTTTTTAAATAAAAAGCAGATATGACATTTTTTTTCTGTGAATTAAAACAAACACTTTTTTTACACATAACATACAAAACTTAAACAACCATTTATTTTTTTAGAAATTAACTAAATCTTAACATATTGACATTGAAATATTTTGCTATAAAGGTGATAGCTGAAAGAAACATTTGTTATTTAAGTTTTACTAAAAAACTAAAAAGTAATTTTTATTAAAAGAATTACAAGTAAAACTTAAAAACATTTCTTAAGGAATAAAAAAATGTGAGCAAAAATAGACTGAGTGTTTTGTTCTAAATCTTCACACAAAATGTTTGAAAACTCTTTTTTTCCACCGTACACGTACACAGAAAAAATTTTCATGGGTTGAATCAACAAACGTTTACAGTAAATTTACTGTAAAATTCTGTAATTTGTAATTTGTTTTTGCTATTTTACTGTGTGTACGGTCAAATTTACCAAAAAACTTTTAACTTTTGGTTAAAATTGACTGCATGTATTTGTTTTTGTTTCGGTTACTGCTTTGACGGTAACATAAACCACAAGTTTTGTAACTCTAACGTGAACATTATTTTGTGTATTTTTTACTGTAGTGTCGGTTAAGTAACTGTAGATTACAGTTTCACTTCAAACTTCTTGGAGAAAGTGCAAATCGCCAACAGAAGCTCCCACTAGCTTACCAACAAAAAAGACAAACAAGTGCACAAAACAAAATTCGCAAAAATCAAAAACAACAAACACATTAATTCACGTGCCGGGCGCCAGCCAAAAAAAAACAACAACAATGGAAAAGCCGCCTGACATACGTAGAACATCAATATACAACAAACATTTAGGCAAACCAAAATACATTGTAACCAACAGAACCGACAATAAATCTTTTGAAAATGTATCACCCTTTCTTATTAAAAAAAACCATTGATTTCGCATGCGGAGGAGAAGTGGAGTCATGCTAAAACTCTGGATCGGGCTACTTATTGGTTAAAACTAAGAACAACTTACAGGCAAGCAAGTTACTTAGAATAAAAAACATGGCAGATATTGAAGTAAAAGCCACTTTTCTAAGGGTGTCACATACTGCAACGAATTACGCAGCATAGACGAAACCGAAATACTAAACGAACTTAAACCTCAAAATGTCACCGAAGTGCGAAAAATCCTAAAAAAACAAGATCAATCTTTAACGGAAACTGGCTTAATTATAACAACATTCCATTCCGTTGGATACGAAAAGATTCGCGTACGCGCATGCATCCCACTCCCATCAAGGTGCAGAAAATGCCTACGATTTGGACACCCGACTCCAAACTGTAAAAGCCCCGAAGTACTTTGCAAGAATTGCTCCGAGAAAGTCCACACAGAAGAAAATGAGAAATGCAACAGCGAAAAATGCCGCATTATCTGCAAACACAGCTTCGAAATAGACGCAAAACACAGCCCACTAGACCGCAGTTGCCCAACATTTATAAAACAAAAAGAACTTATCACAATAAAAATTACACAAAAAGTGGATCACAAAACTGCACTAGAACTATACTACACTCGTCGCAACCAACACCTTTGCAACAACTTTGCATATGTCCTATCTAAACAACAGACCAACAAAACAACAACAAACACAAAAATAACATCCACACCCCAGCACACAAAACAAAATAAAGACACGCAAGCAACACACGAACATCAACAAAGAAAATCAATATCATACCAAGACCTCTCAATAGATACCCCCACACCAACTCAATTTACAAACACGAAACCACCACCACTAACTTCTAACTAACCACTAACATGATCACCAAACAACTGATGTTATCAATATGGATCTCGACCCCCCTACCACCTCAAAAGACAACATGGCAAGCGAAAGGACCCAAGATCTAAAACTAAGGACAAAAACAAGACAAGAAATCTAAAACTAACCAACCAAAAAACCTAAACAAAAACAAGCACATTAACATAAGCGACTCAGAAAGTATGTGACCCTTTTAGCATCAGTTAGTAAAAAACAGGTACTTAATCAACTAATCCTTTTTCAACAACAACTGGCTCTTAAATGGAATATGAATGGCTATATCAACAACTACTGCGAACTTCAAACACTCATTAAAAAACACACACCACTTTTAATATCTTTACCAGAAACACAAATAAAATTTACCAGTCACATTCCCATACCCATTATCTATGTACTTATTTCAAAAAACACCTCATTTTCCCACGGTGGCGTTGGTCTCCTAGCCCACAAATCACTGCAACCTCGAGAAATAACCCTTAGCGATGATTTTGACGCGGTATGCATGGAACTGAACTCAAAACTGAAATTCAGAACTATCTCAGCCTACATCCCACCTAACAAATCTTTCTCACTATCTCACTTTAGCACACACAACACACTCACAAACGTTGATCTAACTTCCAACAGCCCAATGCTACAAATCGACAGCACATGGCACACAGATGATAATCTTTTTGAAAGCGACCACTTCCCCATAATAATTACCCTCTTCAAGTCACTCCATGTAAGCCTACATTTATAACCGACAAAGCAAACTGGCAAAAATTTTGCAAGCTTACTGAAGAATACTCCGCACAAAGACAAACAAGCACAAACATAAACAAGGAAGCTGCAAAAATTTACAAAATCATCCACTCCAGCGCTCACAAGGCAATACCCCAAACACACCCGATGTTAGATGAGTTGAGTTCTGAATTAAAACTGTTTATTTCTATCAATTGTATGAACTTAGGTAACTAAACTGTGAAGTGATTTACACAGGTTATTAGATTAAAAATCGACAAATGGTCGCCAGATGTTGTTACATTGTTGTTACATTGTTATTTGCTGTTCGTTAGATTTCTATAAATGCGTATGTTTAAACATTCTGCCAAGGGCCGGCAATAGTAGGCGTGAGGTTTTACAAAATGATTTTATTTACTAATATTACTAATAATATTCGGACTAAATTGTCAAGTTCTTCGTACCACTTTTTTGTTAATGCTGCTCGTCCCTGGAACCAGCTCCCACACAGTTACAAATCTATAAATAGAACAAAAAAATACAAACTTAGCCTAACCTAAATTATAGTTCTTAATGTTAATTCAAATAAATATTAATTTTAAATCAAACCAAATTGTTATTTACAACAACGTGACTAGCACATTAAATAAAGAGTAGTGCTTGTAGTGCTAGGATGCAAAATAAATATGCTTTTAATGATAATTTAAACACCTGGTAATTGGCCACCAAAAGTTATGGCATGTAGTCTTTGCCTTATAGTACATTTTCTTATAAAATATATAACTAAAATTATAATATTTATTATTACCATCCCTAAAGAAGCATGTCCTGAACATGAACATGATTTTCTTTTAAATATTTGAGATCTTTACTTAATTGTTAAATTTCTGTAGAATGATTAATGGGAGAAACCTTTAATGGGTCCCATACTATCTTCGGAACTTGATTAACATTTCCTATGTACGATGATGATAATAGTTCTTGACTTTCTGATTTTATATTATGATGGGAAATTAATATCCTATCATCAGTTCTTGCTGTGCAGTCAGGCGCAAAACTTAAAATTCCTTGTTCAGGCAATTCGCGAGTTAGTACATTGAATTCTAATTTTTGAGTTAAAAGGCACTTTAAATAACCAACTACTCTTCTTTTCCAGCTCTACCCAATAAGACTGCGAATCTAATATATTTTTGTAAACACATTTCTTCACTCTATTCTATTCACATGAGTTGTCATTCGCAGAATTCCATGGATAACTTCCTTTGCATATTATTTTATTTAGTTGCCATTTCTGACACTGATTTAAAGTTGATTCGGTATATTCTGAAGATATGTGAACTATTAACATTTGATCTTCACTTTTAACTGGCAAAGGTTAATCCTAAACAATTAAGATGGATGCCTACTAAACAGCGGAATTTTCGCATTTATTATTAGTTTATTGAAGTGAAAATTTTCAATAAACAAACCTCTAGCGGTCAGAAGAGTATATACTTCCTTAAGTTATGTACCTGATATTTTCCCTGGAAGAATTAAAGTTTCCGAAAGACTGGCTTTTGTATTTGAAAATTCGGGTTTAAGTTGACTTGGCTTAAGAATGATTGTATTCAATTGCCCATGATTTATGTCTATCAAAAGGCTTATAATTCCTGCCTGCACCTTTTCGGCTTCTTCAATCAAGGAGTTAAGTTCTTTTGTAATCATAAAGAAATTTATAGATTCTTTATAAACATAATAACTCTCTTTTAAAACTTCTGTCATATTTTCAATTATTTTATGCATACTCTTAAAGTTAGCATTAATGTCTTCGGTGGTCCCTTTTAGTATATTTGCAGTAGAATCTACAACTGATGTCTGCTTCTGAACTAACTTGTCTAGATCGTGTTGATTATCCAATAAATTTTTCATGTTTTCTTCTAATTGCTTTCTATCATCTTCGTCCATTATACCATATAGAATATGATACAATGAGCCCATAAATTCAAAAGGAGCGCGCCTTTTTCTTGATCGTGGTTGCATCATAAACAGTTTATTATTTTCCTGGAGTTCAGATATTTGATTATGCATGTTATCCAAGACTAGATTGCATTGATCTTCAAAGCTATGAAGTTTTCGCAAACAATTCTCATTTTTTGTAAGAGCGCATTTCCGTTTGTAATCATTTGAAAATAAGCATCCATATTATAATATATTACTAAACTCCAAGACGCGCTTACTATTTCTACATCCCCCAACGGGTCTAAATAAATTGTGCAATTGTGTGCAATTGTGCTGTGTTATCAATTGTTTGGATATTAAACGTTTTTTCTGCTGATGCTGCACTTGTTACCTGACAAAATAACGAAAGCATGAGCATTACCATTATGGTGCCTAGTTTCGAGAATCTTGGTGAAACTCTTTTTGTTACAACTTTTGTCATTGAGCTATCAGATTGTTGTACACCAATCAATGGACAAATTTTTGTTATTGGTCTTGTAAATGAGGACTACTTGCCCTTTTTATAAATTTGGAGTTCCTTTTTTCCATTTATACCTCTGCTGCAAGGTATACAAGTAGTCGTCTTTCCACTTGACCCAAAAGTCTCTTTTCATTTTCTTTATTAGCTTCCATCTATCTAGACTACTTATTTTCTCATCTTCTTCCATTGACTCCGTAACATCTAAGGTTGGCCTACTTATTAAAAAGTGACCGGGAGTCAGGACTTCATTATCATCAAGATCTTCCCCTGAAGTGTATAAGGGCCTTGAATTGAGAACCGCTTCAATTTGGCATAGTAAAGTTGATATTTCTTCGTAAGTCGAAATATTATCTCCAATCACTCTTTTTAAGTGATATTTTACGGACTTAACCCCTGCTTCCCAAATACCTCCGAAGTGAGGTCCTGCCGGCGGGATAAAATGCCAATGAATTTTCTCTTTTTCTGAAGCGATCTTAGTATGGCTTTCAGAAGTTTCTCATCTAATTTTTGAGACGCACCTAAAAAATTAGTGCCGCTATTCGAATATATACTGGCACATTTTCCCCTTCTTGACATAAATCTCTGTAATGCTGCTAAGAAAACATCGGATGTTAAATCACTGACTACTTCTAAGTGAATTGCCTTTGTTGCCATACAAACAAATACCGAGATATAACCCTTAAATGTTGTTTGCCCTCGATTTTTTGAACACCTTATGTGGTATGGACCTGCATAGTCTATCCCTGTGTTTATGAAGGGATACGATACATTTACCCTATACTCGGGAAGGTTACCCATTGTTTGTTTACATGTGCATTGCCGATATCTCGCACAGGTGACACATTCTTTTAGAATTTTCTTTAGTGAATCTCTAAGCCTGAATATCCAGTAATTCCTATGGATATGATTTCTCATAAGGGGATTTCCACCATGCAATGTATCTTTATGTGCGCTTTTAATCAATAATTCAGATATGTGGCATTTATCTAATATGATCTACCACATACTCTAAGAACTCCATTTTTATCTAAAAATGGATTTAACCCTAATATTTTACTCTTTGACTCTATTTCTTTACCGCTTTGTAAACTAGAAACTTCGACCATAAATTGTCGTTCCTGCTGTTTTTTAATAATTAATATTCTAGCTGTTTTTATTTTATTTACTGTTAAAAAATTTGTATACAAAGCCTTTTTAACTTTTATTCCAATGAATTTTAGAACATAAGCTACAATACGTTCTAGTTTTTGAAAGCTTGAATATTTATCAAGTAATTTGGATACACTATTTTCTGTGTTTGTGACAATAGTACTTACTATAAAGTCTATTAGTTATTATTAGTTTATTGAAGTGAAAATTTTCAATAAACAAACCTCTAGCGGTCAGAAGAGTATATACTTCCTTAAATTATGTACCTGATATTTTCCCTGGAAGAATTTAAGTTTCCGAAAGACTTTGACAAATTAGGTGACCCAGGATCCTTTTTTGGTTTCGATTTAGGCCTTAACATTCGACAACACCATCATACAGAATAACTAAAAAAAAACCGATTCCAATTCCCAACTTTTTGCTGCCAAAATCTGGAAAAAGTGTTTTTTAATGCAATTTTGGTCACTGTTAACGCCATTATTAAAATAACCACACTGTAAAAAAATTCTTAATTTATTAGACAAGTAGCCCCTAACCATCCTTCGTAAGGCTGCATCATTGGATTGGCCAGAAAGCACATGACATGGACGAGGCAAAAAAACAAAGTTCCACCCGCCATTATAATGCGAAAAACAGCTGTTTCCCATAGTACTCCAGGTAGCAAAGTTTGGGTGGAACTTTGTTTTTTTGCCTCGTCCATGTCATGTGCTTTCTGGCCAATCCAATGATGCAGCCTTACGAAGGATGGTTAGGGGCTTCTTGTCTAATAAATTAAGAATTTTTTTACAGTGTGGTTATTTTAATAATGGCGTTAACAGTGACCAAAATTGCATTAAAAAACACTTTTTCCAGATTTTGGCAGCAAAAAGTTGGGAATTGAAATCGGTTTTTTTTTAGTTATTCTGTATGGTGGTGTTGTCGAATGTTAAGGCCTAAATCGAAACCAAAAAAGGATCCTGGGTCACCTAATTTGTCAAAGTCCTTTGAAATAATTATAAGTCGGATATAAAAAAATGCATAGACACAAGGTTGTAGAATTAAATCTTAAATTACTCTTAACACATGTATTTACACTTCTGTAAACAAAATTTTGTTGTCCAACATCCGTGGGAGACAAAAAAAAAAATAGCAAAAGTGTCGTATAGTTATGATACAGAGCGAAAAGGCAAAAAAGTGAGCATTTTTGGAAAATCCAACGGCTCATCTTCCAGGAGAGGATCTCTCCGGGAATGGTGACTCATTTTTACACATTACACTTTGTTCTTTCCATCTGCATTTAAAATTTTCTCTCACCGTGACAAACTGGATTTTGGCGAGGGCTGAAACAAAAGTTTTTGGGGTGTCGTATAGTTGTGGGCAGCACCTTATATATTTTATTGATCCCAATCTTTTTCCTCCAACCAAAGCTTTTGCATAAATAATTTAACGACTATAGTAACTGGAGATAACCCCCCCAATGGATCATATATTCTTGCTAGCGCCGATAGTACTAATCTTTTAATTATCTTCTTATTATTTTCAAATTTCACAGAAAATTAAAATTCGTCTTTGACAGGTTCCCACTGAAGGCCCAACGTTTTAATAGACTCATTCTCCTCAATACTTAATATTTTATTTTTACCAGCATTTTCCACGGTATTAATTATTTCTTTACTATTTGCAACCCATTTCCTTAAATTCATTCCCACTTTTTCTAACTCTAATGATACCTGACTTACAATAAGCTTAAATTTTTTTAACACTGTCTGATCCAGTCATTAAATCATCCATGCAAAAATCGTTTTTAATAATTTCTTTAATCAATGGGTCTTGACAATTGTCTCCTACATATATCGGCTAGCACTCTTGTTGCTAAGTATGGAGCTGATGCAGTACCGTAGGTGACAGTTGTTAATTTATAATCTTTTATTTTGCTTTCAGGAGAATTTTCTCCACAACACATGCAAACATTTTTGGTCATTTTCAGTAACATTTATTTGTCAGTACATTTTTTCAATGTCCGCTGAAACAACATATTGCCATTCGCCATATTCGCCATTTTAAAATAATATTGGAAATGTCTTTTGGACTCGAGGTCCAATCCACATTATGTCATTAAGGCTTTTATTATTAGTTGTTATTACTGATGCATCAAACACAACTCGTAATTTAGTAGTCAAACTTGTCAAACGGCCTGATGTGGCAGATAATATTTACCCTTTGTTTTTGACTCAACCATATGCCCTAAGCTCATGTGCTCTTCCATAAATGTAAAGTATTGGTCTTTCAAGTCTTTATTGTAATTTAGCTTTTTCTCCAAGTTGAGATATCGTGCCATGGCTTGATTTTTAGAATCCTCCAGATCCTGATCCCCTTTAAAAGGAATGGAAACCACATATCGACCATTAGATTCTTTTTGCGTGGTTTTTCTAAAATTTTCTTCACAAACTTCTGCTTCTAAGTCCTCCTTACTTTCTTCTTCCAATTCCCAAAATCTTTCTAAATCTTGGCACTCGATAGTGGTTGCAACTATTGTGTTACTTCCTTTGAATTTAGTGCACCCAGACACAATCCAACCAAATTCTGTTTTTTGCCCCAGAAGCCCATTAATTTTTTTAGTTCCACCCTTAAGAATGTGAGTGTATAAATCAGCTCCTATGATCAAGTCCACTCGTCCAGGCTTGCATAACTGATCCCGAATCAGCTAATGGGTAGTTTTACCAATTGGCTTCTTCAATGTCTTTTGATCGCACTGAGAGCGCCTTCATAAATTTTGGAAGAATAATTGCTGCCCCTTCTAAAATTTTTCCACTTACGGGCTTAATATTTAAGGACACCTTATGCTTTGATATGCATTTTTTAATTGAGGAAACTCCACTGATCTCTGTATGGCTTTTAATTTTAGGTAGCCGAAGTATCTGTGCAGCTTCCTCCGATATTATTGTACTTTAAGAACGATTGTCAATCAAGGCTCTTAATTGCTCATACTCTTTACTAACTGATTTCACATGAACCAATGCTGTGGCTAGCAAGGCTTGTTCTGTTGTTCTACACGTATTCACTCTTTTCCCATTTGGGTTAGGAATATGTATTGTATGTATTGAATATGAATTGAGCCTTTGCTATAAAAACTCCATGACTGACGTCATGGAGTGAATTTCTTTTGTCTTTTTAACTTGACTCTCATATAAATTTAGAGAGTCTTTGTTAAATGTTCGGAGTATTAGGTGGGCGAAAATTTTATCCACATCTTCGGATAGTTGTGCCTTGGTTTTAATAATATAAATTGACTCATTAATAGTGTCAATAAATGTTTTTATTTGCCTGTTGGAGTCCAAATTTAAATTAGGCAAATCCATCAAGCGATTAATGTGCTCGGAAAAAATGTTCCTTTTGTTTTCATAGCGCTTGGTTAAGAAATCCCAAGTCGCTTGATAATTTTCTCCTGAACCCAATAGTAAATGAGTAACCACGATTTTGGCTTCTCCTTTTAATGCTGATTTCCGGTAATTTAATTTAAGAGATGGACTAAGATCCTCTCTTAAATGAAAGAGTTCTGTAAATAACTCATTAAACAGATCCCATTCTTTGGAATCCCTAAAAAACGTGGGTATCTGAATTTTTGGCAGGGTTGGTAACTCCTCTGCCTTGACCACCACAGATTTTCCAGCAGGGTAATCATTCCTGTCGAGACTTTCCTCTATGGTCGCCTTTATATTATGAACATCAAATTCTAATTCAAGAATTGTGTCCTCAAAAACTGAATTCTCAAAACCATCTCTTACCTGGCCAATTAAACTGGAAACTTTATTCCACAAAAATTTTTTTTATTTTTTCTTATCTTAAGGAAAGATTTACCCTTCTCCATTTGCTGAGAAGTTTCCTCAAGATATTTTCTTAAATGCCCTAAGTGCCTTAAAAACTCTACCTGCCCTTGAGCAGGGATTTTCCTAGTTATATTTTCTCGTTCTTGAGGTACTACTGGTTTAGGTTTTGGTATTACACCACTTCCACCTTCAGTATTGTTTTCAAATTTTAAAGTAATTTTAGTAAAAACCATCATTATCATATCATAGTTTTTATTTTTAAAATACTTATGATCGACGACACCAATCTTTAATAAAAGACTGTTATTTGAAATAAACAATTTTCGAAGCTCTTTACATCTTAAGTACTCATCATGGGATAATTTCCCTTTGGCTTCAAATACCCTAACTTCTTTCACTATCTCGGACTGCTTCTTTAGGATCTCGATTGATTTGTCGGACAACATTTTAATAATTTAATTTTTTTAAATTTAATTTATGGTAAAATATAAAATATAAACTAATTTAATATTTCTAACTTATCTGGAGTCTCTTTCAGCTGTGGTGCTGAAGACGATAATGTTGATGATGTTGACGATGCTGATGATGTTGTTATTTTTTAAGCCTTCCAGTTCCTTTACTTTTTTAATTGGCGTTGTTGCTGGCATTTCCTTCGGGTTAAAGATGATTGTTTTGTGTTTTTTATTTTGGCACGTTTTTTAAGTTAAAGATGATTTGTTATTGAGCTCACTGCACGTAAATATTTTTGTATATTTTTTATTTACTTTTGCACATTTATATTTTCACACAAACACGTGTGATTTAAATTTTGTTGATTTTTTAGCACATTTTTTTTGTTTTAATTTTATATGCACTTTACTTTTTTCGATGTTATGGCCTCGAAAAAACGCCGTTTCAACTTTTCACTTTTTAATGCCTAATAGCATTTATGTTGTTGATTTATTTTTTTTTTTTTAACATAAAAGACTCTTTTTTTGTCTTTTTGTTTATAATTGTTGTACTCAATCCGTTACCGCGGGTGGGGTGGATATGAGTCAATTATTTTTAGCAACCAGAACGGAAACAGTCTTTAAGGTGCTGAATTTACTTCGAGCAACCAGAACAGATAGTTTCTTTAAGTTATCTCTTAAGCTTCTTACCTACAAGGGGAAAAACTTAGAGAACGGTTCGAAGACCAAAATGTTAGATGTCAATCCAAAAGAAAATACATCTACATTCGTTGAGTTCTGAATTAAAACTGTTTATTTTCATCATGCCTATCATGAACATGCCTATAATAATTCTGGATAAAATTATAGGAAAACGACTGTGGTGGCTTGTACTAAGCGACTAACTTATCCAAAACAGCCAAACTGGTTTCAGAAAAGGTAAATCAGCTATAGACAGTCTACTGCTAGTAGACCATCTATTAGCAAGAGCTATCTCAAGAAGAAACCACGCATCCATCATATCCCTAGATTTCGCAATAGCTTTCGTCAGAATTGGAATCCACTCCATACTCAACCAACTCGCTATTTGGAAAACAGGACCAAAAAATACAAACTACATAAAAAACTATATGGCAAACAGAAGAACATTGGTTCGTATCAAATCCGACTTCTCTTCCTTTCAGCCCATCCAAAACGGCATACCTCAAAGCTCTCCACTTACCGTGATCCTCTTTGTGATAGCATACAACACACTAGCAGAAAAACTCACCCTTCATCCTAACATTAGCCTAAAAAACAGAAAAAGTATCAACATAAATCTTAACCCCATCATAACCACCATACTAGACTGGGCCGAATACTCAGAAGCCAAGCTCTCGACCACAAAATGTAGACACCTGCACATTTGCAGAAAGCACAACTGCAACTGCACTTTATCTACGGGTAACATACAAATACAAAACAAAACATCACTAAAAATACTCGGCGTATATTTCAATAACAAATACAGGTGAAAAACGCACACAGAACAACTCTCACACAGCCTCAAACAATCAATTACCATAATAAAATGCCTCTCAAGCCCAAAATTCAACTTCAATACATCTACTTTTCTAAACGTCACAAAAGCAACCATCACCGCAAAAGCAGACTACGGCCTTCCAATCTGCGGACATTGCCCGCAAACAACGTTACGAAAAGTAAAATCAACCATAAACACTGCCTTCAGAACTGCTCTTGGCGCATTCAGGACGACACGTATCGACAACATTCTGTACGAAGCACACGCAGACCCGCTAGAAGATAGACGTGACATCCTAACAACAAAAATTATAAAATCTCTGATTAACGCCAAAAACTCCCCAATAATAAAAATTCTTACACCATACCGACCAACAAAACGACCACAATAAAAATCAACAGTAGACCGCATAATAGAAAACTCCAAAGCCCACAACCTCCCCCTCAAACAAGTTACTCAACGTGCACAGACCACACCACCCTAAGTACATACAACAAACAAAACACAACACCACAAATTTTTCGGAAACTATTCACAGAAATTAAGACAAAAGACAATCACAAATTCACCTACATTTACACAGATGGATCGCAGACTAACACAATTACCAGCCCCGCAATCACAAACGAAACAGAATGCATAAAATTAGGCCTTCTACCACATTACTCCTCAGTGTTTACCGCTGAGCTACTAGCAATAGTAGAGGGACTCGAAATATTAAAAAACAAAAGAGGCAAGTTTCTCTCTCTGCCATTGACGCAATAAAAAACACAAGCAATATCGAACATTACACTTCACACGCCCGCAACCTTGCTACAAAAATTCCCTAATAAATTCAAACTTCTTTGGATACCCGGCCACGTAGGAATACCAGGAAATGAACTGGTGGACACTCTAGTAACAAAACAACCACTTATAATTATTGAAAATTTTAGCACATAAAACATACTAAAACATATAAAAAACACACACCAAGCAAAAACTTTATCATACATAACGAAGACATCAGCCTGGTACCAATCAATTAACCAACTCCAACTCAACAGCTACCACATCACAAAAAACAACCACAACCACCACAAAAATAACAAGACTCAGACTTGGACACACCAAAATAACCCACACATACTACATCGATCCAAACCAAACCAATACCTGCCCATTCTGCAACGACATGGTATCAATAAGACACTTACTTTACACTTGCAACGCGCTAAACATCCAAAGACAACAAATATTTAAAAACACTAACCCACTAGAATCACTTTCCAACCCCACACTACCAAACATATTAAAAACTATACAATTTCTTAAAAACACAAATTTATACCACCGCATATAAGATGATTCTACTACTCTACTACTCAGATCGACGAAATGAGTTCGAGCTCAGTGAGAGAGAGCGAGAGGCCAATAACATCGAAACACTTTTCGAGGGTGCTGTTCGACAGGCAGTACTCAGATGATAGAAATAAAATACTAGAAACTTAGTTTGGCAACTAATCGCGTTGCCAACTAACTCTTTCAGTATTTCGAGAGCGAAAGGGAGAGCAAATAGAACTATTTAATAAAAAGGTCGTTCTCCGTTGTTGCCCTCTCGCTCTCTTCGTAAAAGTCGACTTATGGAGTTCAGCAGACCCGAGAAAATTCTGCTCATCCAGCTAAAAGGCACTTCGATTCGATGGTCACGAAAAAGGCCTGGGAAGTAATAGCTGCCGAATTAAATAAAGACCGTATGTAATATTGTTGTTAGATAAAACATTTACCTATATTGTACATTTGTTGTCTAGTCGAAAGTTGCAAGAAGGCGTGGAGGTCGCTGAGGGACAGCAACAAGTATTTCTTGAAGGCGAAGCAGCAGAAAAGTGGAAGTGCTGGTGGAGTCCCGTTACAAGTGCCAACGGGAAAGGAAAATGCAGAGTGGGACTTGGCACCATATATGGCATTTTTGCCAAACTTGTCAACTCAAAGAGAGTAAGTAGTTGGCAAAAAATAACAATTTTAAAATAATTACAATCTATAAATGTACATACAAATGTACCTCGTTTTTCAGTGACAACCCCCTCAAATGAGGTTGTTTTGGAGGAAGCCGAAAGGAAGCTCCAGAGCAATCTGGTGGACTTAAGCGAGGACCTTTACTCCTACGTAAGTGTATTGAACCTTTGTGTTAAACAAACTGTTCCACTATACATATATTTTTTATAGGCCGAAAGGAAACCTGCTAAGAAGCGCAAGGTCTCGGAGTCGTCCACATCAGCGATGATGTGTGGAATGCTGGGCAACTTTCTGCAAGAGCAGAACACTGAACCAAGAAAAGAGACGCCTTCGCCAAGACCCATGTTGGCTTACTGGGAGTCGGAGCTGAACATGTTGACTCCAGCAGTCGCTGCCGATGTGGAGAAGAAGATGACGAGGCTTTTGTGGGCCGAGACAGCTGCAATTGCCTTAAGGGATCAGGGATTATAAATCTTAAACTCTTTGTAAGCCTAAATGTAAACTTTTTTGTAAACCTAAATGTTAAACTTTATGTTAGTCTAAATGTAATTTATGTGTAATCCAAAATTTAAGTCTTTTTGTAAGTCTCAATAATTTACTTCTATTATTAAAAAGAACATTTAAAAAAACAACAAAAATGATTGAAATGTTTCTGTTTTATTATCTCTTTGGATATTTTCAGTCTAATTGTTTTTGATTACATGTTTTTTGGTCGCAGCCAAATTGACTTAGTTAGTTCACAAATTAATTTAGACACCAGCAGACTCATCCTGCCAAGGAACTTGTGAGTATCCAACAATACTGGTTAGGTATTCCTTTACATTTTCCCGAATTTCTTTGCTGAGGTCCTGAGGGCGGCCTCTCCGGCAGGGTCGTAGGTCTGTAGCCGAATCCTGGATTCCGTACGACTGAGGACTTTCTCGCATTAAAAAATTGTGCAGGGAACAGCATGTGGCTACTATTTTTTGAGCTTTGCACGGTTTACTTAATAAAGTTCGTTGCACAGCCAACCACCTTGCGCTGAGAATTCCAAATGCATTCTCAATGCAACGGCGAGCACGACTCAGTCTGTAGTTGTAGATCCGTTCTTTTGAGTCCAGATTTTTGCCACTAAAAGGCTTCATAATTCGTTTATGGAGGGGAAATGCATCATCTCCAACAATAAAGTAAGGCGTGCGCTCTCCATTTAAGGTGTTGTCATTCGGAAACTGCAATTCGTCCAATAACAAAGCCTTTCCAAGAGCAGAGTGAGAAAAGGCATTCATGTCTTCCTCGCTGCCATAGGCACCAACGTCTACGTACGTAAATCGGTAAAAAGCGTCGCAGATGGCCATCAGCACAATCGAATGAAACCCCTTTTTTGAAAAGTAATATTTTTAACAAATTCAATAAGCTATGAATAAAGAACATACCTTGTAATTGTAAAATAGACTTCCGCTATTAGGCGGCGCCTTTATTGCTACATGCTTGCCGTCAACGGCTCTAAAGCAGTTTGGAAAATTCCACTCGTTCTGAAAGCCCCTGGCCCACTGCAACATGTTATCTGCTGTCCACCTGGGGAACTCATCCTGCAGGGCGGTTCAAATGGAATGGCAGACGGTTACAATTAGGCAAGAAATCTAACAAAGAAAACGTTAAAAATGTATGTTTATCTGAAGATATCATATGGAATCCATTAACTCTAAAACGACGGCTTTTAGCGGTATAGCGTCTGGACGTGTATTCCGCTTCGTAACTAGGTACTGCTCGACCAATCCAAAAAGTTTGTTAAAACCCTTCTCCGACATGTGGAAGTTTTCGAAAAACATTGATGGGGTTTGCAACATGTTTTCAAACTGTAAAACAAATAAAAGGTGTTTGTCAAAACATAAATTAGATATATATAAACAATACTTGCGTCGGTAAAGTATCGGCCTTTTAGCGCTCTTCCCATCAGATATGGGCTCACCCAAAACTTGCGACGCTGTGTTTCCTGTTGGGCATCCTCGTCATCCATCATGGCAATAATAACCGCCATGGCAACAGCAAATTTTACTCTCGCTTTTCTTGTTCGCAACGTTTCCACGAATGGCCTCTTTTTGACATCGAAACTGTTCGTCGATCTGAGTACTAGGCTTAAGCCTAAAAATAGAAATAAATACCTATTAGAAACCATAAAAAATGATATTATATACATTTCGAGCTGAAGGCCCACGTCGACATTGCTCAACATCATTGCTAGCTCATAATTTTAATTATTTGATAGCTCTTTATAAATAAATAAATAAAAATAAACTGTAGATATAGTTAAAGTTTCCCCACACTTGTGAACTTATAATTCCCTACTGGTTCTAGCGCGCCGCAAGCCCTAACCCTGATGTCGAGCACTAAAAGTTAAGAACTTAAGGTGCTTGTACACTAACACAAGTTTCCTATCGATATCGAAGAAAACGCAAAACGCAGAAAATACGTTTACACTACATAAACTCGAGTTTTGCGTTTGTTGGTTTTGACAGTTGTGCTTTTGTTTTGTCAAAAAATGAACAGTGAAATAACCGACGAAGAGTTGCTGATATTATCTGCAGTAGAGCAACATACGTTAAACATGTTAACGTTTATGGATTTGGCGGGGACCTCGGCGGCAACGTTCGAGGAGTTGCAAAACTTGGCGGGGCCTTCTCGAAGCGTTTGGACTCTTGTAAGTAATATTCTGTCAATTTATTAAGGATTCTCATTATTTTTAATAATTATATTGTATTCAAAAAGCCAAGATTCTGAGCATTTTGGGAGGAGAATGTTGCCAAAAATTCAGACGAATTTTTTAAAGAAAATTTTCGATTGGAAAGAAGTGCGTTTAACATTCTGGTTGAACAGCTTCCAAATCTCCGAAAGCAAGGTACTTCTTTCCGTCTAGCTATTCCTTTGGAGAAGCGAGCTGGAATTGCCTTGTACTCGTTGGGATCCTCTGCGTAATACCGCACCATAGCGAATCTGTTTGGCGTTTCCAAGGCCATAGTGTGCCAGATTTTGTTGGAGTTTTGCCGTGAGGTCATCATCAAACTTGCTGGCGACTATCTACCTCCAAATTTTCTTACCCAAGAGAAGGTTTCGGAAACAGTTGCAGGATTTGAACGCATAGGTTTCCCACAATGCTTTGGAGCGATGGGTAGGTCTTGCAAATTTAAACTATGTTCACAATTAAATAAATACATTTTTAATAGATGGGTGTCACATCGAGGTGCGTCCGAAATCTGAATATGCAGTGGATTACAGGAACTACAAGGGTTGGTACTCAACTGTGCTATTTGCCTTGGTAGACTTTAGGTATGAAGTTGTTTTTTACTATGTAAATAATTAAATTAAACTTTTGTTCGTTTATCAGTTACAGATTTTCGTTCATAAGTGTTGGCAGCCCCGGTCGAAGCCACGATTCTAAAATTTTTGAAAAATCCAGCCTGAAACGGAAATTGATGGAGACGGATTTACTGGAGGAAAATTCTAAATGCATCAATGGAGTCCAAGTCCCCATATTAATTTTAGGAGACTCTGCTTTTAGATTTTCGAAATTTGTAATGAAACCGTATTCCTTTACCGTGGAAGTAACTCCAGAACAAAGAGCGTTCAATTACCACTTGTCCCGGGTCAGACGTGTAGTAGAGAACGCATTTGGTCACCTTAAGGCCCGATTCCGAAGGATTGGAAAAGGATTGGACAACAACGTAGAAAACACTTCACAAATAATTGCCTGCTGCTGCATCCTGCACAATTTTTGCATAGCCAAAAACTCTCCTGTTGCTGTCAACTGGAAGAGACATGGAGGCTTCTGAGCAAAGGGAGCAGCCTGAGCGAGATGTTTGGATAGGCAACTCTAACGAATAGCTAAATAAATACATATTTGTTAATAACTTTTATGTACTTTATTTATTTACCCTTATTAAAAAATACATTATTATTAACAACATTAATTGTTTCGGCTCTCCAAATGCGCGAAGATCCGGTTCTGAAAATTGGCGGAGTCTTCAGCCGTTTGTTCCATGACTGCCAATTTTTTTTTCTCCACCTCAACCAGTTCATCGAGCCTGTCCCTGCGTCGCTTTTTGTTTGGTGGACCAGAAGGTTCCCCCACAGAAGGTTCGGCGCCAAAGGTGGAGCTGCTGGAGAAGCTATCAAAATCAAGGGCAAAGTCTGCAATAAAAAAGTTTAATTAGAATTGGTATATGTTACTAATGTTAATAAGTTGTTACCTGTGCTTTCAACCGGGCTAACATCCAAGTTTGTTCCTGAATTAAGGATGTAGGACACCCTGTCGAAGTGCTCCCAGCACGAAGGACTTCCACCCGACGGCCCCACCTTGGCCAGCTCGCTCCTAAATATTGAAATTGTGTTTATAAAAAACTAAAAGTGCATGGTTTTTGTATCTTACCTGTACTTCTTGGTCAGGTTTTCTATTTTATTCTTCACCTCAGCGTGAGTCGGCCCAAACTCCTTCAACTTCTCTGCTATTTCCTTATAAATGTGAGAGTTTTTCCGAACTCCACGTAAACCTGGCAAATTGTCCTCCCAAGCATCGAAAAGCGAGCAAAGAGCTATGCTGCTCCAAACAAACCTTTTTCGTGGGTTGGGGTTGTTTATAATTATAAATTTATAATTATTATATGTCACGTTTATATTTACCGTATTTGTCGCTCATTTTTGAATTGACACTTGCCTCGTGGTGACAGTTGCCTCGTGGTGACAGTAGTGCGATATCCCAAACATCGAGTAGATATCGGTAAAAAAAATACTAAACGCCAAGTAAACGCAACTAAAACGCACATTTTTGCCACCACTAGGCCCCTATGGTAAACCTATGTAAAAAAAACTGCGTTTCGCCTGAAACGCAGAAACGCGAAACGCAGCCTAGTGTAAACGCACCCTTAGACTAAAGGAATAATTTCTATAGTCAGTCTTCACATACTTCACACTAGCTGAAAGTCAAGTGTAGATGTTTTTAGTGTATTTGCATGATTTTTTAAGTTTCACTCGTCACACACACATATATGTAAATCTCGGTTTGCGATCCGCATGTATGTGTGTATATAAATGGTATGTCAGGAGTCCGTCAGACGGGTGGGTAGCGCGGCTTATGGTGAATAAAACGTATCGAGGTAGTCTTCGAACATTTAGATTAAATGATTAAACTTTAAAAAATACAGATTGACTTTAAATAATGGGTTTGGGTGAAAAACGTTAATTTGAAGATAGACGCATTATCGTTGTTGCCGTTCGTTGCAACCACAGTCTGCTCTTTTCGTAAGCTCGTTCACGACTTCGTTGCTCTCCAGTATGGATCTGATTGCCATTTTCCAACACGAAACTTGTGTATATCGGGTTGGGTTTGCCAAGAAGGAATTATGAACTGGTTCGTGACAATCTTACGTGGTAAACTTACTTTTAGAATTGGTAAAATTACTTTTCGGTTGTTCAATTACAAAAAAAAATTGGTATTTTTACTTTTACAAAAAAAACGTGAATTGTAATTTTTGGTAAAAATTTGGTAAGAAAAATTTGGTATTTTCTAGAACTTTTGTCGGTTGGGGCCATTTAATTGTATATTTTTGGTTGACCTGTAGATTTGTAATCGTAACGGAGAATTTTACTTAAATTTACTGTTGTTGGGAAGCTTAGCTGAGGCCACCAGGCGAGTCGCAGGTTGCGGATAGCGAACGGCCTTCCGGGAAGGTTAGTTGCGAATAAGCGTAAGCGAATAAGCAACCCCGGACAATCAGCGGGTATACTTACGAGGTATACCGACAAGACGCTTGTTTGGCCGTCACACCCCCTCCCACACAACTACCTACCACCATCCTATCCCCCACATCTCACCTCGGTGCCGGACTAAGGTGTCATCCGACCCGTGCCGATAGTCAGCCTGGCTGGGGGCCCGAGTCAGAGAACTGCAAGAGTCCACCGGCACTCAAGGTGCACCGGGTAAATGTAGGGTGATTCTTGCACCCTGGTGTTTTTTGCCACCGGACAACTGAGTATATGTGCGACCCAGTCGGAAGTTTTGGTGCGGTCGGCGTTCGGCATGCATGCGTAACGCATCCCGATCGCATCTTTTTCCACAGTAAAATCATCACTCCCCTTTAGCTTCTTTTGGAAGGCAAAAAGGGAGCGGTCCGAAACCCGAACGCTTGCGAATGTTTCCCGAACGTTTCCCGAAGTTGAAATTACAACAACCACCCATGCCCGATGCATGAAAAGGGAGCGCTCCAGGGAGCGATGAATCGGATAGCATCCGGCGTGTTCCGCTTTGCTATAAAAACGAAGTGAAAAAGTCATCGATCGGGCATGCATGCATGCATGCTTCGGATGCTATCCATCACCCCTTATGGATGCGTTCCACTTCCGACTGGGGAGCCTCGCAATAATGCATAAGTGTGTGCCGCACCACGCATCAATATAGAGCAGGTAGTTTTTTTGAACAAGCGTGTGAGCGCATGCCGGCGCGTTAGCGTCGCAAGAAGAATGGGTGAAAAGAAAAACACACAAAAAAAAAACAAAAATTGTAATGAGTGTGCCCAAGATATAACACGCTATGCTCGAATAGGCAATTCTTCGTAAATGCTATCCGTCTGTGGAACAATCTGCCACATAGTTATAAAACAATTAGGATCGCAACTCAATTTAAATCTAAAATTAAAGAATACTTAAAGTAAAACAAAAACAATAAAGTTTATTTAATAAATTTCCAAATTAATTATTTAAATTTTTAGTTAAGACCAAAAATGTTAGACATAAGTTATAGTTTTAAGTCTATATTTGTTAAAATAAGTTTGTATTCCCTTTCAATGTGACTAGTGCTACAAATATAAGTGTAAACTTGCTGCGCTAGGATAATAATAATAAATAATAATAATATGTATTGCGTATTGGGGTTTCTTTTTTTGCAAGCTTTCGCTTGAGTTGTTCTTTTTACTACCTTCTGCTCCAAATGCGTCGCTAAATAAAACAAGTTATTTCTATTGATCTTAAATTTTATTTAACATATGTAATTTTTTGCTTCATTGCATATTACTTAATTTATAATTATTCATTAGTTAACATATTGAATAATTTTTTTGCTTCATTGCATATTACTTAATTTTTAATTATTTAATATTTAACATATTTTGTGTAGCTTCCGGTCGTTTTATTAAAATTTATTTTATTTTTTATTTAAATTTCTTATAATACGAATGGAGAAAAAGTAAATTATCAACAGTTTTAGGTCCTAGTCTATTTCTTTTCTCTGTAATTACATTGCCCGCTAAAAAACCGAAAAAACTCTCTCGGCCGCTGCACTGCTTGATGGTATACTAAGAAGTTGCTATGCTAACTTAGATAAAAGAGGATAAGTTTTCCTTGCTTTTCCACCATTCAATGGGTTCGAAGTCCTCGCTTAAAGAAACTCTCTCTGTACAGTAACTTTCTATTTCCTCTAAAGGCTTCCATGCGTTGTCTTAAAGACATACAACATTTGTGTCTTGACAAATTTGAAGTTTGTTTGACGACAAATTTAAGCACTTCCAGCCTTCAAGGACAGTTTGGTCTTCTTGTATGATATTACATAATATTGTCCAAATAACACTTTTGCCCTTGTGAGTTGGAGCTACGGTGTAAGCGCCACATTCTTTTTTACTTTTAATTATTTCCGCGGTCATTATGATTGTCTCCGCAACAAGTTCAAAGATGCACTGAACTTGAACGCAAAGAACAGATCATGCAAAAGCACCATGGTGTTTAAAAAACACTCAAGTGATTCTTGTGTGTTTTGCCTACTTCTATTAATCCCGCATTGCCTTTTTTGTTACTTGTGATTTTTCCTTCATTCGTTTTGAGTGCAAGTGCGAAAAAATGATTGGGTGCAAGCACAAAAAAATAACGGCACCTTGTATGAGCGAGAGCGTAATAATGCCGGCACTCGTAGCACACACGCATTTTTTGATAAGTGTGTGTCTTTTCTTTGCTTTGCCGGGTATGAATGGCACCGGGACACAAATTTTATACAGTGTGAGTAAGGTGGCAATAAGTGACACCCTTGCAGTTCTCTGGCGCGAGTCAACAAATAGCCCAGTCGCAAACGGAGGGTTCAGACAAGTGGCGACCGTCTGTCCTAACTGCGCCTTACCCGGGTGCGGCGGATCTCTGCCCGGGCGGACATTATACTTTTCCGCAGCTCGTGGGACTACAACATGAAGAAGAATACGAATATAAAAATCCCGCAGGATATCCCTCGACGGCGAGAGACCCCAGGTGGCAGCGCTCACGCCTAGGATCTCACCAGCAGTTCAGGCCAGACCTGCGCTGCAGGTGTTTCCAGCCAGAGAGCGCGGTGTGCCAGCAGGACTTTCCCTGCCAGCACGTCCACCTTTCGCGTCTGATAGGCCAAACTCTATTAGACAGCTGAAGAAGCAAGACGCCCTTCCAGCCCTAGGACAGCCCGGAGGACTGGATGACCCGAACAGGCGTGGCCTGCCAGGGTCAAAAGTCAAGTGGTATCTCAGGTACCTCTTGCAGGGCTTGACGCCAGAGGAGGCCTTGAAGAAGGCAAAGGAGCCGAGGGAGCAACCGGCATTAGGAGCAGCACCGGCTGGCAAACGGCTGAACACCAGGCGCACACCACCCGCAGACACGCCCAAAAGGTACAGGCATGGCAAGGTGGCTAGTGAGACAACCTCACGGGCCCCTAGGCAAGATGGACGTAGTACATCAGCAGCAGCAGTTGTAGAGAAGGCAAAGGTGCAGGCCAGGAAGATACCTAGTACACAGCAGCAGCAGAGGTAGAGAAGGCAAAGGTGCAGGCCAGGAAGATACCTTTCCAGCCTCGCCGAGACCATCAACCGACACCCGCCGGAGGACGACCCTCTGGCCCGGCACCACCGCCAGCCGGACCCCGTCCGACATACGCGGAGGCTGCCAAGAAGGCCTCGTTCATAAAGGTGGCCATCCTCCCAGAGAGGTTCCCGGTGGTCAGCCTGACCAACGAGGAGCTGTCTGGACTACAGGAGTCCATCATGGACGAGATGCTCACGTCAGCGTGGAGCGGTCAAGGGAGTACCCCTTGAAACACGCACGGGAGACGACATCCCGGCAGTATACAACGCCACGTTGTTCTGCCCGAGGAGCGCAGATAGGACAAACAAGGAAATTCTGGCCTTCATCGGTTTCCAGAACCGCGTCATCTCCAGGAGAAACGACGGAGCTGGTGCACTCCTCGTAGTAGGGATGGACCAGACCGGAAGGGATGAGATCGTGGAGTGTTACCACCAGCTCAACTTTCGATATGGTCACGTCACTGTGAGCGGTCTAAAGAAGACCAGGAAGGCTCCAGAAGATAGTACCAGTGGAGACATCTGCGCGGCTGTCGAGGATACTCTCGAACCACTAAGTGTGGAGCCGACGTCGCAGAGTGGAGAGGATAGTCAATCTGTCATGGAGATTGGGGACGACCAGGGGGATGGACACCCCATGTCATCCCAAGAGCTGGCCCAGGAGCTGCTCCTGAACGACAACTGCGATGAGGCGGCGGTCACCATGATATACGGTGGTGGAGAGACTTGCTCGCTCTTTTCACCAGAAATCACGGGGCACCAAACCCCATCTGAAGGCTGCAACAAGCAGCACTCGGCTAGCCCAGGTGAACATCCATCGGGCCAAAGCAGCACCTGCTGTCTTGGCCAGGATGATCACCTCCTAACATCTAGGGCTAGCCCTTGTACAGGAACCATGGTGGCACCATGGCATTAAAGGCCTGTACACGAAGGATACTAAGGTAATATGCGATCAAGGAGAACTACCTCCCAGATCATGCATTGTTATAAGGAAAGATATCAATTACAATATCTTTTCAGAGTTCCTGAGCAGGGACTGTGTCGCCATTTCCATCGACGGCCCAGGAGCTACACAGAAGCTAGCAGTGGCCTCCGCCTACTTTGCTGGGGAGGAAGCCTGTCCACCGCCAGAAATACTCGGTCTAGTGGACCACTGCCGGAAAACAAGATCCCCCTTATCATCGGATGTGATGCCAACGCACATCATTTGATCTGGGGCAGTACTGATGTTAACAACAGAGGTGAGCAACTACTAGAATTTATTTTAAACAATAACCTAGAGATTTGTAATGTCGGCTTCACACCAGAAGAATCCATGTCCGACCACAGGAAAATTTTGTTTGAGGTAGCCTTCAATACAAAAAGATACAGCCCTAAAAGAAACCCCAGGAAAACAAACTGGGATAAATTCAGGTCAACTCTAGAGCTAAATCTTTCCTACGAACCGTCAGGATGCCCTAGACATCCCTTGGAACTAGATAGAGCAGTAGACAACCTAGGTCACCAAACAGTGAATGCCTTTGAAGACAGTTGTCCACTAGGCAGACAGAAACGGAAAACAGACGCACCGTGGTGAAATGCTAAGCTTGAACGGCTACAACGCACCACTCGAAGGCTCTTCAACAGACCAAAAACTGAAAGTAACTGGGAACGGTACAGGCAAAGCCTGACGCTCTATAACAAAGAGATCAGGAAAGCCAAACGGAAGGACTATAGAAACTTCTGTGAGGCAATAAGTAACGTCAACGAGGGCGCAAGACTGCACAAGGCAATGGCTAAAAGTGCAATAGATAGTAATTTAGCCCAAAAGAAAGGTAATAACACCTTTACTTCCACGGATCGGGAGAAATTAGAACTTCTCTTTGACACGCATTTCCCGGGAAGTACTCCCATTACGGGAAATATTATGCGTGATCATCATAGAACCCCTAGGACAGTAGCAAGTGACTGGGCGACAGCCAAGTCTATTGTTACGCCCGAGAAACTTAAATGGGCTGTTAGAACCTTCCAACCATTTAAGTCACCGGGATTAGATAGGATCTCTCCATCCTTCTTACAGCAGGGGCAGGAGCTACTCCTAACCCGCTTAAGAAGACTAATGGTAAGCAGCCTAGCCCTTGGCTATATCCCAAGTGCATGGTGCAGCGCTAGGGTGGTCTTCATCCCCAAGACCGGGAAGAAAGATATCACCAGCCCAAAGTCCTTCAGACCTATCAGCTTAACTTAGTTTTGCCTTAAAACGCTGGAAAAACTGGTAGACTACAATATTAGGAGAACAGCTCTCAGAGACTGTCCGCTGCAACACACGCAGCATGCATATAGAGCAGGCCGTTCAACAGACACGGCACTTCATCAACTATGCCGCACCCTAGAGGGGGCAGTTGACAGCAAAGAAATAGCTATTTGCGTCTTTCTAGACATAGAGGAAGCCTTTGACAACACATCACATGATGCGGTTCGAGCTGCCCTGTCTAGAAGGAACATAGATGTTACAACGAGTAAATGGATTGGTAACCTACTACAGTCCAGACAAGCAACATGTACACTGGGCTCAGATAACATGACGATTGCAACTAGCAGAGGCTGTCCGCAAGGAGGAGTGCTTTCTCCTTTGCTATGGAGTCTGCTGGTAGACGAGCTTCTCAGCAAACTTGCTGAAAAGGGGATCCAGTGTCAGGGATACGCCGATGACATTGTGATAATAGCCAGAGGCAAATTTGAAGAGACACTCTGTGACATCGTCCAACTCGGACTCAAGATAACGCTAGACTGGTGCAGGGAGGTTGGACTCAACCTAAATCCCGCCAAAACAGTCATCCTTCCCTTCACAAGGAAGTACAAACTACAGAGAATGAGACAAATCTCATTGCTAGGAATTCCTATAGAAACTAGCCGAGAGGTTAAGTATCTAGGAATCACTTTAGATAGTAAGCTAAACTTCGCTTCCCATGTCCAAAAGACAAGTTCTCTTTATACCTGTCGGAAAATTGTTGGGAAATCCTAGGGAACCAGGCCCCAGATAATAAGATGGCTATACCTATTGATTGTGGTTCCAATTCTCACTTACGGAGCAATTGCATGGGGTAAACGAGCTAAGCTCGTCACCATACAAAAACAGCTACAAAAGTTGCAAAGACTTGCCTGCGTATGTATGACAGAGCAATGAAAACCTGTCCTACAGCTGCCTTAGAAGTTCTGATGGAGCTAACACCTCTCCATTGTGTAATTGAACTTCAACGCAAAGCTACCCTCCTGAGAATAAGCACTGAGGGCACGGGTAGTGGTTGCATTCTAAATAACAGAGATGCGACTAATCTGTTAGGTGAGGTGCCCCTAATACTTCACCCTAGGGATGAAATGACAGCCGAATTAATCTTCGAGCAGAACTTCACAACACACTTAGGCAATAAGAAAGATTGGACCACATTTTTCGAAGTGCACCCTATGGCTAAACACACCATAGCACCATGGTACACAGATGGATCCCTGACACAAAAAGGCACTGGCCTTGGAGTGGTAGGGCCCCGCATAAAATACCACGAATCCCTTGGCCAATACACCAGCATATTCCAGGCTGAGGTATGCGCTATTGGACGTTGTGCAGAGCTCAACATACAGCGTGGATATAAGAATAAGGACATCTCGATCCTTTCGGACAGCCGAGCAGCAATTACTGCTCTATGCAGTAATAAAGTCACCTCAAAGATAGTACTAGAGGTGAAGAGTAAACTAAATCGTTTGGGCAATCTAAATAGACTGGCCCTTAGATGGATTCCGGGTCATAGAGACATATCCGGAAATGAAATTGCCGATAAAATGGCAAAAGAAGGAGCCGAACAGCCCCTGATAGGACCAGAACCCTAGTGTGCCAAAGGAAGGCACACAATTAAAAGATACATTAGGAAAGAGGAAGGCACCATGAGGCAAGAACACTGGAGGAATACCCCAGGCCTAAGGCAAGCCAATGCTCTAATAGAAAACTACAACAAGAAGAGGTTCGAGGAACTTATTCAACTAGGGAAGAATTCACTTAGGATCGTTACCGGATTACTAACCGGGCTGTGCAGACTGAAAAGTCACCTAGGTAAGATAGGAATAACCAGCAGCAGGACTTGCAGATTCTGTGACATGGAGGACGAAACCACTACACACATCATCGCAGATTGTCCGGCCTTAATTAATATAAGATGCAGAACCTTAGGATCGAGAACTCTATCACGTGAGCTCTTAGGAATGATCAACCCATCAAAACTCCTCGACTTCGTTCGAGGAAATGGGTTGATATTTGAGCTGTAGGCTCCGAATGCGGGTACAATAGATCTAAACAATAATATAAATAAATAATAGGTACCTACTGTTGTTGACAGTAAATTTAACCCACAATTGTCGGTTAGGGCTTATTACCTGTAGAATTGGTTGAATTAAACATAGAAAGAGTCACGAAGGGCAAAATTTGACCTGCACAAAGGCAGAGACAAGGGCCGATAACGGCGAATTGTCCTGCCCCGGTGCATTCTAGCTTAGGGAACTTAGGAGAAAGGAGGAGTCGACATCACCATTTATTAAGTTATGTATGAACATTACACCGTTAAAAATTCTCCGGTTGGTCAGGGTGGTCAAGTCAAGTTAACGTTTTGATTAAATGTAATGTATTTGTTTATGGGGAAGACAACAATATATTAATTTAACACACGAGAGATCCAATTATTCCAAGCTTTATTTTCTGTGTTCGGAGCTGCACTGGCTGCACGGCAGCCAAGCTTCAAAATATTTATGTTTGTGTGTACATGTAGTTTCGCTGAATAGATAACGCAACAGATTTAGCGAGATAAGAAATGCGAAGAATAGACAAGAAAGAGAGCGTGTAAGAGAACCGCAGGTGCAGTGGTACACCTATGCGCACCTGACTAGGCGCTGGCGGTCTGCTCTAAACAGTATTATTGTGTCAAATTTCACACAGGCAACTAGATTGCCGAAATTTTCAGCATACTCACATCGAGGCACATCTGGAAAGATTGCTTGTAGATTAACTTTACGAAAATCAACTGCACAGACGACAATTTGAAGAAGGCTATAATGCTATAATCCGGAAATTACCTACCTGAAATACTATGGGAAATAGCTGATTTCACCATTATAATGGCGGATGGAACTTTATTGCGCTGGATCTTCCATGTCATGTGCTTTCTAGCCAATCCAATGATGCAGCCTTACGTAGGATGGTTAGGGACTAGTGATTTATTACATTTTTACCGGATGATTCTTTTAATAATGGCGTTAACAGTGACCAAAATTGCATTAAAAAACACTTTTTCTAGATTTTGACAGCAAAAAGTTGGGAATTTGAATGGATTTTTTAATTTTCTATATGGTGTTGTCGAATGCTAAGGCCTTAATCGAAATCAAAGAAGGACACTGGGTCACCGAATGTATCAAAGTCCTTTATAAGTCCTTTATAATTAGGTATTATAAGTCGGATATCAAAATATTCATAGGTTAGGTTAGGTTAGCGCGGCGGCTGACAGGGTCAGCCCACTTAGGCCTACACTGGCCCATTGTGATACCGCATGGATCTTTTGCACCCTTTAAATAAATTTAAATTTATAAAGAATCCCAGCCCGTTTCTCTAATGAAACCTGCTATTTTCTTCGGGGGAACAGCTGCTAATTCAGCTAGATTGTCAAGGAAGTATTCTCCTATATACTTTTTCCTGCGCCTGATAAGGGCCACACAGGAACAGAAGAAGTGCACTACCGATTCTACTTCTTCCTTGTGTATGCAAATTCTGCAGAAGTTGTTGTTGGGGACGTTCAGTCGGGATGCGTGAGCTCCTATGTACAAGCCAGTGGCCTGTAATTGCTCTAATCACAGCTGTGCACTGTGTTCGATGTACACTGAAAAGCCTTTTTGTACGTTTAGCGTCAACTTTAGGCCATGTTTGGCGACTAATGTTGCAGTGAGTGGTATTGTTCCACATTTCTTGTTCAAGGGATCTGAAAACTTTCCATGTCCTGGCATACGGTAGTCCTCCTTGTCCGGAAGGAGAACTATGGTAGTGCCGTGGTAGGCAACTAAGAGCCTCGCTCTGCGACAATCTCTGTCTGAAAAACGCTGCAGTGGTCCCGAAGACGGAAATGTATTTTGATACTAAGTTGTTCGCAGAAGACCCCTCCTCCAACCCGATTTTTGAGTTTGGAGCAGTCTGTGAAGAAATTTATACAGTCATTTTGACCAAATGGATTTGCCGCCCAGGCCTCCCTAGAGGGAAAGACTGTTTTGAACGTTGTAGAAGTGTATTCTACGGGTGTGCAATACTCTGTTACTTGCATGTTTGCGCCTTTCGATAGGATGGATGAGTGTCCATATTGATGGACTGTCCAGCAGTTTGCGTCTTTCAGACGTCGTGCTGTGATGGTGGCGGTTTCTCTTGCCGCCAGAAGAATTGGGAATATGCAAGTAATAGCGTTGAGCGCTTCACTAGAGGTTGTTCGAAGAGCTCCTGTCATGCATAGTTGAGCTACTCTCTGCACCTTGTTGAGCGCCCTGAGTTTAGAACTGTACAGCAGCGCTGGCCACCAAATAGATACCCCATACAGGAGGATGGGTCTTACTATGGCGCTATATAACCAGCTAACTACAGACGGGGACATCCCCCATTTGAGGCCTACTGCCTTTTTGCAGGTGAAGTGCAATGTTAACGCACTCTATCCGATATAGTGAGATTCCAGTTCAGTTTCTTGTCTAGTACAAGCCCCAAGAATTTTGCACTATCGCTAAACTCTAGAACGGAATCATTTAGTTTTGGGGCGGATAACTTAGGGATCTTATACTTCCTGGAGAAAAGAATAATGTCGGTTTTACTTGGGTTTACGTTTAACCCCCTTTCAGATGCCCATCTTGACAGTTTTTTTAGTTGAATTGTCATACTTTCACAGAGGCTTTGCGGAAATTTTCCCGCATAAGCAACAATAGTCTGCATAAGCAACAATCTTGCACCCACCATCTTCTATGTCACGGAGCAGCGTGTTTACTGCTAGGTTCCATAGAAGTGGAGAGAGTACCCCCCCTTGAGGAGTACCTCACCAACTGAGAATCTACTCCAAGGCTCAGATTAGCATAGCCCGTGAGTCGATGTTATTGAAAGCTCCCTTTATGTCCAAGAAGGCGGCTAGGGTATACTCCCTGTTTTGCAGGGATTTTTCTATACTGGATATGACAGAGTGAAGTGCTGTTTCTGTCGATTTACCTTTGCGGTATGTATGCTGAGATTCAAATAGCAGAGAGGGATTGTTTGATGTTCGCAGGTGAAGCCCTATCAATCTTTCCAAGGTTTCTTGAAGGAAGGAGGACAAGCTTATTGGCCTGAGATCCTTCGGTGCTGTGTATGAGGCTTTGCCGGCCTTGGGTATGAAAACTACTTTGGACGTTAGCCAAGAAGGGGGAATTTGGCCTAACGCCGTAATGTTTGTAAAGATGGCTTTTAGCCAAGGGACAGCAAGATCCTCCCCTTGCTGCAACTGTGCAAGGAATATTTATAGCCCATTTAATGTTGGATTCAGTCATATTGCTGTCCAATACTTTAACCGGGTGGCATGGTCGTGGGTAGCTTGTCTGGGGACCTAAGGTGTTTCCTGGAAATTGCGTATCTAGTAATAGCGTTAGTGTTTCTTCGCTAGAAGAAGTCAACGAGTCGTGGGTAGCTTGTCTGGGGACCTAAGGTGTTTCCTGGAAAATGCGTATCTAGAAATAGCATTAGTGTTTCTTCGCTAGAAGAAGTCCACGAGTCGTCCTGTCTCTTGAGATAACCCAGATTCGAGGATAACTTTGAGAGTACCTTTCGTTATCTTACAGCTTCCGAAGAGGATTCAATTTCAGAACAGAATTTTCTCCAATCCTCTTTTTTTGCCTGCTTAGTGAGCATTTTGATTTGAGCTAGACTGTGTTTATATTCTGACCAGTTCTGTTCACAATTAGTCTTTTTGCTGTGTTGAAGAGTTTCCTACATTCTACCCTCAGCTTGCCTATTTCTTGTTTCCACCAGAGTGTTTTGCATTTGCCTCTCGACTTGCTGATTGGACAGGATGCTTTATATGCACTTTTACAGGCTTCAGTGAAGGCTGTCGTGAGATAAGTGAGTTGATCCTCCGATGAAGGAATCTTCTCTGGAGGAGCTGGTAGGGCTTTAGCTAGTCTGTTTTTAAAGGCTGGCCAGTTGGTTCTGCGATCGCAACTAAAAAAAAAATATATCCTTAAAAAAATATTAAGTGGTTAAATATTTATCAACCTTTAAATATGCCAATTTTCCGTAAGAACTACGTTAAAGTTTATAAAAACCTGAACGGAAAATTTTTTTTTACCGTTAACTTTGTCACAGTGCTCTTGAAGCAAAAGCAGGGTTTTTGAAAATAGATGGAAGATTTTTGAACGTAGAGTTTTCCTACATGAGCTCTAGTTTCAGAATTTTCAAACAGCGAAATACCTGATCCTATTTTAAAGATACATGTGTAGGGGAGACCGGGGCTAGTTGGACCCTGGCGCAAGTAGAAAAAATGCATTTTTAATTACTTTAAATTACTCTATAGCTGCCATCTTTTTATGGTGTATGTGCACTGTGAATACCAACTCACAAACAAAGTTTCATTGAAGTGGTACCGTTATTTCGACGGATATAAAAGATTATCTTTTTTTGACAGATATTTGTACTATTTCACATCTCTAAGTTTGTGTTTTTTCCACCATTCAACGTTGTTTTTTCTCAAAGGTAAATTCATTATTATTACATGTATCTGTAAGCTACAAAAAGAGCCCACATTCCAATTTGTTCGTTAAGCCTAGTACTCAGATCGACGAAATGAGATCGAAATCAGTGAGAGAGAGCGAGAGGCCAATAACATAGAAACACTTTTCGAGGTTGCCGTTCGACGGGGGGTACTCAGCTGATAGAAATAAAATACTAGAAACTAAGTTTGGCAAGTGAACTCTTTCGGTATTTCGAGAAGCAAAGGCAAAGCAGATAGAACTTTTTAATAATCAGGTCGTTCTACGTTATTGCCCTCTCACTCTCTCTTACAGTTACCGAGCGAGCAGATTTAAATGATGGACGCCCCCAGGAATAAAATTCGCAAAAACCGACTAATGAAGTTCAGCAGGCCGGAAAAAATTCTTCTAATTCAGCTTATAGAGGCCAATCCCGTAATTTGGGACTTGGGGGACAAAAAGCATTTTGATTCGATGAGCACAAAAAAGGCCTGGGAAGTAATAGCTGCCGATTTGAATAAAGACCGTAAGTAATATTGCTGTTAGCTAAAACATTTATCTTTATTGTTCATTTGTTGTCCAGTCGACAGTTGCAAGAAGGGTTGGAGGTCGCTGAGGGACAGCAACAAATCTTTTGCAAAGACGAAGCAGCAGAGAAGTGGAAGTGCTGGTGGAGTTCCGTTAGAAAGGCTAGCGGGAAAAGAAAATACGGAGTGGGACTTGGCACCATATATGTCATTTTTGCCAGACCTATCAACGCAAAGACAGTAAGTTGTTGCCAAAAAATAACAATTTTAAAATGATTATAATCTATAAATGTATGTAAATATTTTCATAGAACGTACGACACTCGATTTACTCCAGTGGCAGACGCCTCAAATGTCTGTGTGGAAGATATTGTCCTGGAGGAAGCCGAGATAGAGCTGCAGAACAATCTGGCAGACTTAAGCGAAGATCTCTACGCCTACGTAAGTCTATTGAACCTTTGTGTTATACAAGCTGTTCCACCATACATCTACTTTTCATAGGAGGGAAGGAAACCTGCCAAAAAACGTAAGGTGTCGGGGTCGTCCACATCAGCGATGATGTGTGGAATGCTCGGCAATTTCCTGCAAGAGCAGAGCCATGAGCAAAGGAACCAGACGCCTTCGCCAAAGCCAAGACCCATGTTGGCCTACTGGGAGTCGGAGCTCAACATGTTGTCTCCAGCAGACGCCGCCGCTGTAGAGAAAAAGATGACCAAGCTTTTGTGGGACGAGAAGGATGAATAGGATAGGATGAACAGCCAACCACCTTGCGCTGAGAATTCCAAATGCATTCTCAATGCAACGTCAAGCACGACTCAGTCTGTAGTTGTATATCCGTTTTTTTGAGTCCAGGTTTTTGCCACTATAAAGGCTTCATAATTCGTTGATGGAGAGGAAATGCATCATCTCCAACCATAAAGTAAGGCGTGCGCTCTCCATTTAAGATGTTGTCATTCGGAAACTGCAATTCGTTCAACAACAAAGCCTTTCCAAGAGCAGAGTGGGAAAAGGCATTCATGTCTCCCTCGCTGCCATAGGCACCGATGTCTACGTAAGTAAATCGGTAAAAAGCGTCGCAGATGGCCATCAGCACAATCGAATGAAAGCCCTATTTTGCAAAGGTGATACTTTTAATAAATTCAATAAAATATGAATAAAAAACATTCCTTGTAATTGTAAAATAGGCTTCCGCTATTAGGCGGCGCCTTTATTGCCACATGCTTGCCGTCAACGGCTCCAAAGCAGTTTGGAAAATTCCACTCGTCCTGGAAGCCCCTGGCCCACTGCAACATGTTCTCTGCTGTCCACCTGGGGAACTCATCCTGCAGGGCAGTACAAATGGAATCGCAGACGGTTACAATTATAACACCCAAATGTTGTTTGCTAATCCGATAAATAGATCCTACGTGGCGTTGAAGGTCTCCGGAGGCAAGAAATCTGAAATAGAAACCGTTAAAAAATGTATGTTTATCTGAAGACATAATATGGAACACATTTACTCTAAAACAATAGCCAGCTTTGCTTTTAGCGGTATAGCATCTGGACGTGTATTCCGCTTCGGAATAAGGTACTGCTCGACCAATCCAAAAAGTTTTTTAAATCCCTTCTCCGACATGTGGAAGTTTTCGAAAAACATTGATGGGGTTTGCAACATGTTTTTAAACTATAAAACAAATAAAAGATATTTTTCAATACATAAATTAGATATATGTTAACAACAATACTTGCGTCGGTAAAATATCGGCCTTTTAGCGCTCTTCCCATCAGATATGGGCTCACCCAGTACTTGCGACGCTGTGTTTCCTGTTGGGTATCCTCGTCATCCATCACGGCAATAATTACCGCCATGGCAACAGCAAATTTTACTCTCGCTTTTCTTGCTCGCAACATCTCTTTTATATTTAGCACTTGTCAATACGATTTTTTGTCAACAAACCGAAAACAGCTGACACAACCTGCCAATGACGTTTAGTGTGACCGCAGTACTTGCTCTAAGAAATTGCCGATGAATTTGCCGATGAATTTTCTAAAAAAGGTCATACTCCGAGAAAAGAAAAAGAATGGCCCCTTTTCGACATCGAAACTGTTTGTCGATCTGAGTACTAGGCTTTAATTCTAATGTTAGTTATGGTACAATATAACTTGGAAAAAGCAACGGGGCTAGTTGGACCTTTTTCAATGGGGTAAGTTTGTCCCCTAGATTTGTTCCTTGGCGTGTGCCAGTCAGTTACAAACAAAAATTTATCCCGATTTTCAATAAGTACACTCTTTTACTATTTTTGAAACTAAAATTTCGTGCAATAAAAACTTACCAAACTGGTTTTACTGATGAGAACTTACAAAAAGAAACAAATAGAAGAACCGAAGAACCCGTAATAAATTTTATGGTTTTATCCCTTATCAACGTATAAATGACTATAACTGACCAAAGTACAGTAATAAAAACGATTTATCCAAAGTAGAAGTCTTTTTTTTTTAAGGGTCCAACTTGCCAGTTGGCAAGTTGGCAAGTTGGACCTTTTGACAACACCCTACAAAATACTCTGCCAGTCTTGAAGGACTGCTTAGATTGGTTTGAAAAAAATCATGGATGATGCTGAATGTTCATCTGATACTATGGTGCTTTCCATTTTTTTTTAACATTCGCCATTTAACCAGAAAAAATCCATAAGTGAAAAAGGGTCCAACTAGCCACGGTCTCCCCTATATATCTTCGTATGTATACTCTAAGTGGATTATAAATAAGTCTGCACAGATAATAATTTCAAATACAGATTAAATGTGTTTTATATATTTCTTTTGTATTGGTTTAGTCAATTTAGAGTTGAATTAATTAGTTTAATAAGACATCTTGTCAGAAAAAATTTAAATACTTGAATATACCACTTTCAGCGTAACCCGGGACCAACGGCGTGGACGTAGTGGTAATCTGGACCCATATTTTTTTTTTTTTTGTAATTTTTTGGTTTTTGTTATATTTTTTTGTATTTTGTATTTTTTGTTTTGTTTTCGTTTTGTTTTTAATGTGGTTTTTCGTTTATCGAGAAATGTTCAAATGATGTAAAATAAAATAAAATGACGTCTGGTGCTACAGATAAATACGTCATTATTATATAAAAATTTGAGGAATAACAATCCTCTTTGGAATCGGAATTTCGATTATACATTGAGTGATGAAAATTCTACAACTACTCTGAAAATTCGTCTTCGATAGTATTAATTTTATACCTCTCCCAAGTTTGCGAGAATTCGCGGTGGAGTGACTCCCCACTTTGCTCAGACCAATACCCTAGTCCATTATTGTGTTCTATGAATTGAAGGCATTTTTATTTGCGATACTCGAAGAGTAAGCAAATACTGTAAACGATCAAATGTCTGTCTGTCCGTCCGTCCGTCCGTCCGTCCGTCCGTCCGCACAAACATCGAGATGTCGGGAACTATAAGAGCTAGAGCCACCAAATTTTGCACACAGACTTCTATAAGCAAGGCGCAGATCAAGTTTGTTTAAAAACCCGGCCCCGCCCCTTTTAGAGCCCACAAACCGGAAAAAACTCTGTGGTGTCCACATTTTTAATGCTAGAGAAAAGTGGCCCGTATAAATGTTGTTTGTATTGAAAATATCTACCCAAATATCTACAATTTTCAAGAAATTGCGTATACAAGTGCGTTGAAAATTTTTATTGCGCTCGAAAGTAGCCTAAAGTTTTTTTCAGAGGGCTAGCTTGCTGTTTTTAAAGAAGGCAATGAGTATCGCAAATCTTATAGTCGGGAAACCCGACTATAGCGTTCTTTCTTGTTTAATGTAAGTTTTTATTACATTTATTTTCAAGGTTATAGAGACGTCTTCAATTTCATGTAAAGCATCTAAAGCTTCGTTAAGCTCATTTAAATGAATATCCAGTTCAGGTCCTACTTTACCAGATGTGGAACTGCAATCGACAACTTTATTCATTATCACAAAAGCATTGAAAAAGGGTATGATTTTCAAATAACCAACTTTTTCATATATCTCAGGATCTTTTAGTTTGTGGGCTTTTTTTAAAAGTTTCCTACATGCGTTGCCTTCGAAACAATCTCCGTGGTAGTTTTTGGAAATAAGTTTTAACTTTTTCGGCCAGATCAAAGCTTTCTCTTTTTCAAAAGGGGTACTAAACCCTTCCAAAATAACACGGTGGTATCATCACTTTCTGTGAATAGAGGAGAGTTGATAGTACTGTCAAACTCTTTGCTGTCTTCTTATTTCTACCAGAAAGATCGAACTGTTCGAACTTCGAAATCATTTCCTAAATCTCCGAAAGTTTTTAGTCTCGTCACCTTGGTTTTTAAATTATTTGCATCCGAACTACAATGAGAACTGTGGTCTTCGATTTCTATTCTGAATTGTTGAATCATCATCGTAATCACAGTTTTCTTGAAATATTGATAGAGAAATTTTTAAAAATCCGCCACCCCCGTCGGCCATTGCTTTAACACAAACGTTTCCCTGAAATTTTCTCTCTATAGCAACTGCATTAAAAAGTTCTTCTGCATCTGTGTAATACTGGTCTTTCTTCTTTTTTCTATCGTCACAATCAAAAGAGTAGATATTTACCTTTTTTATAAATATTTGGTAAAATTTTAGATTGCTCTGACATGTGCTTACTGTAATCAGCGGGTACTGACTTTCTCCCAACATTTGATCTTAGAAAGTTAGCAAAATTCTTCATTTTATTACTAAATAAGCCAAGATTCAATCGCAAATTATCCAAACGCTCCTCGCTAAACGTAATGTTTTTTTTTCATTCGGATTGACAACAATTTTCATTTTCGAACCCTTTGTACTCAACTGAATTTGCTTATTCCTAATGCGCCCGCTTGCATTGTCTTCAGAATGAATTTTTGTTTTAATTATAGTAGACGCAATGTATTCTTGCTTTTTCTCGGGAACGTTTTCCATTAGTATCAAGACACCTTGCATATTGTTACATGAATGCTTCTTAAAACAATTGTTGCGTCTTTACTTTTGCAAACCCTAAATATTAAAAAAAATTGTTTGGTTTTATAAAATCTTTTTAACTTTTTGGCTGCTTAATCATATTTTTGATTTGTTTGTTTTGTATAGAATTTTGGTTGTTTTGTATAGAACATTTGGAGTGAAGCACACTTTTACGCCTTTTTAAGTTCACAAATTCACTAAAATCATGTTCGACTTCCAAATAGGTCTGAACTTTAAAAATTCATTAAAAAAAATTAAGAGAGTCGCACAAAACCCGCGCAACCGGGCGACTTGACAACTGATCAAATAATTTGTTTTAAATGTTTTACTCAAATCGCGAAAGGTAATTTTTTGCAGGTTTGAAGTAAAGTACATTTTTATAAAAAAACAGCTAAAGTTACAGATTTTTTAAATTTTTAAAAGATGTGTTTGGAGTAGTTTCAATATTGTCTTTTTTTTGCTATATTAGGTATGTGTGAAACTTTCGTTAATGTTTCGTATTGCTGTAGGCAACGACATTTTGGCTGTAGTTTTCAACAAATTTTCCAATGTTTCACGAAGTTTTAACTTTAAAAATATGTCATATTAAAAAGTACAAGTCAATTTAATTGAAAAGTTGGCATAAAATAGCTTAAAGTATTCTAAACAAGATCCCATTGTAGTTTTATTAAATTTCTTTTAAAAAAAAAGGTATTTTTGGCCAAAATGTGAAGTTTCTGGTCCACAGTGCAACGGTGGAGGTTTATCTGCACGACCACTAGAGACATCGTGCAGATTCGCCTCTATCACCGTAACGCTAGCGTCCAGGTCATCGCCAAAGTCCTCATTCATGGAGTCAGTACCCCCGTGACCCAGCTTGCTGAAACTTCGGAGAAGGGATGCATCAGATATCACCGACTCGTAGTCCTCATCCTCTTTTCCTGGCTCCTCTATCTCGGTGGCGAGCACCTCTTCGACATCAGGCTCGTCCTTCTGTTTGGTGTCAGATTTGAACACCCTGATACGCACCGAGCTAAAACCGAAGTTTAGCTCTCCGTGCTTCTATGGGTGCAGTTGAGTCCTTATTAAGGATCAGCAGTACTTGACGCAATGGGCCCTGCGTCTCTTCAACCTTTGCCACCTTCCAGTTGGAGGACGGCAGGTTCGGGTTGCACCTTTGCAGCATGGAGAGGGTCTTCTCCGACTCCTTGAAGGAAGACGGGATCCATATTACGGCTTTTGGCCTACTCGGAATGTCCTTCCAGTCAACAGCGACTAGCTTGGCACCCGGGTAGACCTCACCCAGTCTAGATACGGCTGCTTTGAGTAGCTCTGCCGACCTAGCCCCTTCGCACGCCATCACCTTGCAGATTGGTGGGGGTCCAGGGTCCGCCTCCAGCACCTCGAAGCATTGTACAACCAGTGCTACCTCAACCCACTTCCACTGGTTCCTCGGGATTCTGCCTTCCGTATCGCCTTGGTCCAAGACTCCTTGAAGAATCTAATCCTTGGCCATTTCCGCAAAGCTTCTGTTTGCTGCAACTGGCACGTGCGTCCAAATTTTTTTTGGTGCACTTTGAGCGGCACTTTCTTAGGAGCGTTGCCGTTTTGGATTTTTGGGGTCCTCCTTCGGCCTCTCCAATACGAAGTTGGGCAGTACAGATTTCGCCCAATCCACTTTCTTCAACCACTCCGCTGAGGGGGTGGTGATGTTGCTGGTTGCCTGCCTTTTAAGGATAGGCGCGTCGGTTTTCCTCTCCCCGTATCTGTCCATCTTGGCCTTGCTTGTGGATGACCTTCTCTTCGCCCCTGCACCCGACTGAGCTACAGCTGCTCTTGAAGTAGCACCTTGCTGGTCGCTCGAGGTGACAGGAGTGCCGGATTCGGTCACCACCTTGCCTCTGAGTTAAGAAACTATTTCTCCAGTCGACTACTATAATTTATATTTTTTTTTTTATTAGTTTCAATTTTCTTTAAGCTTAAAACTAAAATAAAAACCATGATTTTTCGAATTTTGATTTTGAAAGGTCGCCATTTATTTTGTATTATTTTTTTTAAGTTTTTGGCTAATAGAAGTGGCTTAATAAGGCCTCTTCATTGGCGCCCTATACAGTTCACATACAACACTTAAAAAAGGCGTTCAAAAGGTTTTTAAGTTTTGAAGTAAGATAGCTGAGGAAAAAAATTTTAAACATATCCTTTTTTGGCGCCTTAAAAATTTCCTTGGGCTCTGCGTCGCATGCATCTGTTATATGTATGTTTTCCGTAAAAGGAGCAAAAAACAAGAAAGAACGCTATAGTCGGATTTCCCGACTATAAGATTTGCGATACTCATTGCCCTCTTCAAAAAAACAAAACCAAGAAAAACGGTAGTCACTAGCCCTCTTTAAAAGAGTGTAGCCTGCTTTTAGGCACAATCAATTTGTAAGGCACTCGTGTACACAATTTTTGAAAATGACCAGATTTTCAAAGTTTTTAGATATTTGGGTAGATATTTTCAATACAAACAACATTTATTTAAGCCACTTTTCTTTAGCATTAAAAATGTGGACACCACAGAGTTTCGCGGTTTGTGGGCGTAAAAAGGGGCGTGGTCAGGTTTTGAAACAAACTTGATCTGCGCCTTGTTTATAGAAGTCTGTGTGCAAAATTTGGTGGTTCTAGCTCTTATAGTTCCCGAGATCTCGACGTTTGTACGGACGGACAGACGGACAGACGGACAGACAGACATTTCAACGTTTACAGTATTTGCTTACTCTTCGAGTATCGCAAATAATAAGCAAAAAAAGTTAGTTGAATGACAAGTGCGCTATTGATAAGTTATGCTTTAAATAACACAAAAACCCTTGTAAATTCAAACTAATACATAGTTAGAACAACAATACACATAAATAAAAACAACTTAGCTAATTTACATTACTAAATACCTTCGCAAGGTAATTCCTTATTCAGATCTTTTAAACTATTTTTTTAAACATAACAACAAATACACAAAGTTTGCCAATTTTTCGGGCCAATTTTACCACATTGCAAAGTCTCTCAAGAATCTGACTTTGTTGCTGTGGCATCACTACAGAGTTGCTACCTAAAATTTTTGGAAGGTGATTTTTTGCCATTTAGCCATAGTGTAATTTTCTAGTGTTGCTTCAATAAATTACCACCGGCTGAGACATTTTTTTTTAATCTTGAAAAATTTTTTAGTTGTGTTGGACTTTAGATACGTCGCTGACACCTTACCACCCTCCTTAGTATCATGCGTTTTATTTGTTGAGGTGTAAAACTGGAAAGCTGTAGTAACACACCGTTTTCATTTCTGTAATGTACGCGAAGTGCATATTCAGATCGTTACCAATTGCTGATAAATGGACATGATTTGATCTATCTATATATGCCGTCCTGATTACTTGTCCCACATCTTGTTTTCCCGCTGAATTCATTTCATATACGTTGACACTAAAATTTGGGTACATCTTTTCAAATTTTTTATTCCAATTTTGGTTGCTGGAAACTCTAGAAAAAACTACTTTAGTTTGATTATATTCAATTCTCTCTTCGGATATGTTCCAAATTTTATAGCTCCCCGGCATTAATAATTTTCAACGTTCAGCTTTTCGTTGCTTGGGTTTGGCGAATTTGGTCTCTCTTTATTCTTTTTATAGGCAATAGCCGTTGCTGTCTTCACTGACAGCGGACGTGTTTTCTTTTTACCTGAATTCCGAATACTTTTTGGGAACAAAATTCCAGGCTACGCTGGCCCCGCTCTGAGACAATTACGCAAAATGATGAAAATATTGACATATCATCAGTGAAGACAGCGGACGTGTTTTCTTTTTACCTGAATTCCAAATACTTTTTCTTTTAATATAACTCCATATATCGGCCACAAACCAAGGTAACAACTAAAAACACACAGTTTTGTTCAAAGAGAGGGTTTGGAACCCCGGAACTGGAGCACGGTGTGAAAATGATGACTAACGTAAACATTCCGCCGGCCTTGCAATATGTTGCAACAATACATCAGTTGGCGCATCATATGCTCAGCATCGACATGCTCCAGAAAGCGTCCAAGCAAAGACGGTGCTTTGAGCGACATCCGTGCTCGGCAAAACTCCTGCGCGTATAACGTCCGAATAAACGTCAGCTCCTAAAATGATAGCCACAGTGGATGGGCGATCAAACAGCTCATCCCCGGGTCAATCGGAGTACTTTGCGTGCGATGGTTGAGATGCGGATTAATCTTCAGGTAGACCTTGACCCGATAGAGGATGATCTGGACCTAGATCGTGGAGAAAGCGTCGACTCTCGCATGTGTAGCAGAGTGTGATGATCTCCGTCACACTCACGGCACTTGTCATCGCTTCGGCAGGATCCACCCGAATGTTTATGAGCCAGGCAGTTAGCACAGTATCCGTGGACTAGTACTACCCTGAGCCGCTTCTCCATGCTTAATCTCAGAAAACATTTGGCTCTCGGCGTGGGCGTGGCGACATGGTGGTTTGAGGACGGGAACGGATGGATGTATGTATATGTAGGTGGTCTGAATGATGAAATGAATGATGGAATGAATAAAGTGAATGATGAATTAGTTGATGCTTGGTTATTGACTGGAAATGATTGACCAGTAGAAGGACAGGATTTGGGATTACATTGGAGGCAAAATGGTTTTAGCGATCACTCTTTTAATGACTCCACGCGAAGGGGTAAGACCACTCGGGCACTGTGATCGTTCTCCAAGTAGACTCGTTGGACTTGAGCCAATCGCCATTCGTTTGAGGGAAGGTTGTCTTTTTTTTACGAGTACGAGATTGCCCACTTGTTTCGCTTATGCTTAAGGCTCTAGCTGTTCCGACAAAGTTTTTGCCATTGTCGGAATGGACTTGACATGGGCAGTCCCGTCACGCTACAAAGCGGGCAAAAGCAGCATGAAATGCTTCAGTGGATAGATCGCATGTTGCTTCGAGATGGATGGCCTTTGTGGTGAAACATACGAATACACACACGTAACCCTTTCTTTTTCGACAAGCGCGGCCCGTAAAACTCTTTATTTCGAACGGACCCGCAAAGTCAACACCCGTGTACGTGAATGGTGTGGAAAAAATGACTCGCTCGGTTGGAAGATCGCCCATTAACTGTGATTGCACCTTCTTTTTGTAGATAATGCATACTTTGCATGCTCGCATGACGGACTTTACAATATTTTGTAGTTTTGGGATCCAATATTTCGAGCGGATTAGATTTATTACGAGCTGGTTCCCACCGTGTAAGGATATTTTGTGCGTGAACCGAACAAGGAAACTCGCGAAACGACTGGATGCTGACACTTAAATAGGATATCGTTCGTTGTAGGACATGGAGTCTGATGCTAAGACAATCGTCGAGTCTTTCCAGAAATACTTTTCAGTGGAGTCGAGTGGAAGTTGGGGAGAGATGGCTACTGTTAAATCGACTAAAAGTACGGCCCCACATGCATAACTCAAGTCGTGGCAGGGAAATAGTTTTCACTCGGGCAACTCGTGTCTTTGCCTCAAGGAGATTGCATATTATGTTGGGCGTTTCTACTCGGACATACATATAACGCTGCCGTGGATTTGTACTTTCGCTTTAGGGCATGTTTGCAACCATCGCAGAATTCGGATTTTATTGATATTCGGAAAGCTTTGCAGGAAAGATTGCCACTTCTCGCCTAGGTCGATGGGCAGCTCGTCATCCTAGGCCAATTCTCTTAGCCACAATTCCTGCATAAACAACTTTGCACGGACGACGAACTGGATCAAAAAGTTTTGCGATTTGGGAGAGTGTTTTACGCTTCGTTTAAAAGGAATTGAAGGTAGAGACGGAAGCAATAAAATAAAAATGGTCACTCGTGGCCTTCCAACGTTTTGGTAGTGCTAGTCTCCTCGCTTTCCAGAAATTCCGAATTCAAAAGATGATCAACTGGTACAGTGGAAACCCTGCGGATCCAAGAGCGACACGGAGGTCGCGAAACATGGATATAGCTTCTTGCTCGGAGTAGGACCCCGCTAACACATCATCGACGTACACAGATGTCTTGATGATTTCACTGGCTAAGGAGTGTGTTGTTTGAACATCCATTGACAGCTGTTGCAGGACTCGAAGTGCCAGAAATGGAGCACAGCTAATGCCAAAGGATAATGTCTTGAGCTTATAACCGTTAAGATTACCGTTCTGGTCTCGGAACAAAATTCTTTGGAATAAATTGTGTTATAGATCTTCTAGGATTTGGCGCTACATTTTTGTGATATCGGCATTTTAAGATAAATCGAAATCATCGCCATTTTAGCAACTGAATGGTAAAGTTCGTTTGTAGGACAGGCCCTGGGTGAAGGATGTCATTCAAGCTAACGCCACTTGTTGACTTGCTTGACGCGTTGAACGCAACTTGCTGCTCTCAGCTGGTTCCGATCTTTTGCTTTGCGTTGATTATCCAGAAGGGTTTCCATTTGCGCAGGGGTGCGACCACGGAGGCAAGAAGAATGGTTTATAGTTTCTGTGTATTTTTTCAACGACGGCAATTTTTCTACTTCACTTAAATTTCCAAAAATGTGTGTAAGTTGTTTGTGTTCTTCAAGACTACATGTACTTAAACTGATTTTACAAATGAAGAGCGTATTAAAACAATTAATTAACAATTAATTTAGTTTACAGCCAACCGCCTCCCAAGCGAATGATACACATTTCTGGTAGAGTGGGACTTCTAGATTACGAAAACACCATTAAAATATTTTTCTATGAAACAGTTTTTTTTTAAAGATTTTTAAAAGTTAAAGAAAAAAAAATTCTTTCAGTTTTTCTTATATCTCGAGTTTTGGTCAACCGATCCCGGTGCATTTTACAAAATTTTATTACCAATAGACCAATCTTTTACATTGTCATACTAAACAAAGAGCTCGGCAAACACAAACTTTGTGAAAATTTTGGGCTGCTAAACGACTGTAAAACGGCTGCTATACCCTTTAAAACTCGAAAAAAATCTGTTGAATTTTTCTTTGCTTTTAGGTATAACAAGAAAGAACGCTTTGATGTCTTTGAAGTAAGCGACCTTAAGGTATTAAAACCCGGTTTGCGAAAAGGAAGAGTGTAAAATACTTTCATACTTAGACAGCTTAAAAATTGTTGTTATGCTGAACGCAGCCAAAAAGTTATTTAAATTGTTAGCCACATACGCGTGCGCAGGGTAACTGATAGGACGCAGCAGAATCTGACGCTGTCAAATGAAAACGTGTCTACGTCCCTTGTTATCGGTGACATACCGACACCAAAAATACCGAAAAATGGAAAGCGGCCTTTAATGTTAATGAGCTTCCAAATGTAGTGTCCTCGTGTAAAGTCCATATGTATGCCGATGACGTCCAAATATGTGTATCGCGTCCTTTGTATAGAATAAATGGATGTGTAGTGATGTCAAATACTGAGTTGTCGGCAGTAAACAAATGGTCGAAGCTAAATGGTCTACAAATAAACCCAAAAAAGTCGAAATGTTTGGATATTTATAAATAATTAATTGATACCACTGCCCTGACGCCCCTAGTAATAGATGGTGAAGTCATTCATTGTGTTGAAAAAGCAAATAATCTGGGTATCATATTCAACAAAACACTCACTTGGAGCGACCATAAAAACCAACCATATAAGTTCGCTGTTCCATACTCAAAAATTCTTACCAGAAGGGACAAGACTTCTAATGGCAAAAACCTATTTAATACCGGCATTATTCTACGGCGTTGAGGTATTCGGAAACAGTGATGTAACAAGTAAACAAAAACTTAATGTAGCGTTTAATAGTGTGGCGAGATATGTGTTTGATGTAAGGCGTGGGCATCCGATGTCATGTTTAGCGTACAAGATATTTGAAGTTAATCTTCAATCATGGATCCAATTCAGGGCATTAGTTGCATTGCACAAAATAATTAACACCAAAGAACCTGATTATCTTAACAAAACACTAACATTTACCAGTTCAAGACGAACGAATAACATTGCCTGCATAAGACACAAAAGAGCATTTTCTGAAAAACAATACTTTATTTTTGCTGTTCGGTATTGGAACGAACTTCCCAATGCACAGTGGCTGCCAATAATCCAATTTTTCAAAAGTCCTGGATTTACAAATTTCTAATGCTCATCAATTCTTGAATATTTGAACTATAATTCCCCAAAGTAGAAGCTAGTTTCATAAAAATTTTTAACCTTAAAGGCGACAAGTGGCGAAAATTCTATAAAAATATAATGTAATTTTTTTTTATTTACGCACATTTTCCCGATACAATTTTTTTTGTAACAGTTCATTAGTACTGTAAACTATATCATCAATACAAATTTTTATCAATATGTATTGTTGTATTGATGAAATTCTCATTTAATTAGCAAAATATTTTTTTTTTTTGAAAATAATTTTTTTTAGAATTGAATATTTTGAGCCTTCCATTAGCTTCCAACGAGAGACCATATAGGTATAGGTGTCCGTTGGAAAGCCACATCTGATGAATATTTCTTTGTTCCGCCCGAATTATCCGATGAATCGTCCCTTACAAAACGCCAGGTTCTGTCACAAATTGCCAAATTGTTCGACCCTGCAGGGTGGCTCGCGCCCTTCGTAGTGCGTGCGAAAATTTTCATGCAGGAGATTTGGCTGCAGGACCTGGGGTGGGACGACGAACTTCCAAGTGATCTGTGTCTGAGATGGCAGAGCTTTCTACAAAGCTATTCTGCCTTAAATCGAATCCGCATTCCAAGGTGGGTCTCCTTCCGACCAGAATTCAGAGTCGAGCATCACGGTTTTTGTGACGCGTCTCAAACGGCATACGGTGCTGCGATCTATGTACGAGTGGAAGTGGGGCATACGACTATGGTGCACCTTCTCACTGCAAAGACGCGAGTTGCGCCGGTAAAAACGGTATCGCTTCCCAGATTAGAGCTTTGCGGTGCCTTGTTACTTGCTGAAATGGCAGCAAGTGTTCTTCCGAGTATGCCAATACTCACATCCGAACTCTTCTGCTGGACAGACTCCACCATTGTGCTCGCATGGTTGAACAAGCCAGCTTGCCAGTGGACTACTTTTGTTGCCAATAGGGTAACCAAGATTACCCAGTCTACAAAGGCCGAGAAGTGGTCGCATGTTCAATCCGAACACAATCCCGCAGACCTGGCCAGTAGAGGGGTAGCACTTCAGGAATTGGTCGACAATCCTCTTTGGTGGCATGGTCCCGCATGGTTGCAAAAGCCACGCAGCCAATGGCCAAGTCAGGGCGACAATTCCCCAGCGACCGAGCTAGAGAAACGTCCCCTTAAGTCCCACGTCGCAACCATTCCGTCTGAAGATTTCCTTGACCGTTTTTCCAAGCTCGACAAAGCACTGCGGGTTCTCGCTTATGTCAATCGTTTCATCCAGCGATGCAAAAAACAAGCAACACCCTCTGATAAGCATCTGCTAGCTGCGGAAATTTCCGCCGCCGAACGACTACTTATTCTGAATACTCAGCGCAGAGACTTCTCCCATGATTATCACTGCCTTAGTGAAAAGCGCTCTGTGCCTTCTTCAAGTTCTATCCTGAGCATGAACCCGTTCATAGATCAACATGGTCTGATAAGAGCGTGCGGTCGCGTGACGGCCTCCGACAGCCTTCAATATGATGAACGGCATCCAGTTATCCTTCCATATAGCTGCCCACTTTCTCGCCTACTTGTCCAGTTCACTCATCGCATAACCCTCCATGGCGGCAACCAGTTGATGGTACGCCTCATTCGGTCAAGATACTGGATACCAAAACTAAAGAACTTAGTAAAGGCAATAGTAAACTCCTGCAAGGTATGCGTGATCCACAAGAAAAGGCTACAAACACAGTTGATGGGCATTTTGCCGAAAAACCGTGCGTCGTTCTCCCGACCATTTACGTACACGGGAATGGACTACGCCGGCCCATTCGAAATTAAAAATTACACCGGAAGAGCATGTCTCATAACAAAAGGATATGTGTTAGTGTTCGTTTGTTTTTCCACCAAGGCCATCCACTTAGAGCCTACCTCTGATCTCACGACCGAGAAGTTTCTCGCCGCTTTCGCTCGCTTCGTTTCCCGGAGAGGGTGTCCTCGACAAGTCCAGTCTGACAACGGAAAAACCTTCGTTGGCGCTGCCGCCTTGCTTTCTCGCGACTTCCTTCAGGCTGTAAAAGAGTCTGTGACAGATGCCTATGGTCATCAGCAGCTCACCTGGCAATTTATACCACCGGGAGCCCCTCACATGGGAGGCCTATGGGAAGCTGGTGTTAAAAGCTTTAAAGCACTGTTCTATAAGTCCACAGCTACTCGAAAATATACTTTCGAAGAGCTTTCGACGCTTCTGGCAAAAATTGAAGCTTGCCTAAATTCCAGGCCACTCTCCCCTATGTCCGAAGACCCTACCGATCTATTGGCCCTGACACCAGGTCATTTTCTTGTCTACCGTGGAACCAGAAGTCAAAGGGGACACCAGGTCTATGATCAACCGCTGGCAGCATCTAAAGGCTCTCCATCAGCAGTTTCGTATGCGATGGAAGGAAGAATACCTCAAAGAACTCCACAAGCGCAATAAGTGGCAGGCCCCCGCGAAGAATCTTCACGTCGGCGACATGGTTGTCATAAAAGACGAGAATTTGCCTTCCAACGAGTGGCGGCTCGGCAGAATTGACTCTGTCTTCCCAGGAGCCGATGGCAATGTCCGTGTAGTAGACATCCGAACGGCACGCGGGGTTGTCAAACGTCCAATAACCAAAGTCGTACTTCTGCCTGTGGAACCTTCAAAACTTCCACAATAAATTGGCCCACATTTTTTAGTCCTAAGTTGTTATCCACAATTCCTAATATGATTTCCCTTTATTCACCTTCATTCATCCATGATATAGATCAGAAAAATGGCTCCCCGAACACGCACCGAAGAACCCCTGGACGGCAGACGTACTCGAGGTATTTAATCCTACCGTTGCCGAGTCTGCAAGGGAGTCCATCCTCTACGGAAGTGTAGCAGGTTTCTGAAGCTGAGCGCTGAGAAGCGGCTTCGTGCAGTCTTGGTAAACAAGTATTGCTCGAACTGTCTTGCCCACGACCACTCGAAGGCTGACTGTCGTAGTGGAAAATGCAAGAAGTGCCAACGCGTCAACGTCCTTCCGACTGCTTCGGTGATGGTGAAGACCGGAAGCAAGACTTTCGAGACCGCAGCTTTAATCGACCCTTGCACACCAGTGAGCTGCATCGACGCTTCTCGGGCCGCCGCATTTCGGTTGCCAACGACCAGTGTTGGTGACGACAAGGTGTGCAACGCGACGATACAGTCCAAATGCGGGACGACCAAGATGGAGGTGGTGTTCAAAGTCGAGCCCAAGGTGGGCATTCGCACACCGACTCGGACACTCAACGACGCCGTCCGTACCAAATTTAAGGGCATACAGCTCGCGGATGAGCGGTTCTATCTTCCCGCCACAATTTCTGTCATTCTTGGGGCGGACGTGTACCCCAAGGTGATCCAGTCGGGGTTCCTGATGATCGACGAAGGACTGCCGGTCGCCCAGAAGACAGTTTTTGGGTGGATCATTTCCGGCGCCTGCCACCAACCGTAGAAGCCATCTTCTTTTGCAACGCTAGCGATTGCAAGGGGGGCGGAATGTTCAGGCCACGAAGGAGCACCCGGTATTCCCGGCTTTCCGCTCTCCCCATCTGCTCTCCGCTATCACGCAGCTTCCCTTTTCCCCACCACGAAGTCTCCATGAAGTCTCCACTGCGCTCTGAAGAGCATTAGATTAAGTTAGAATAGTCAGTTCGATTTACATAGCGAATAAAAGTGGTTGCGCCCACACCCCTACCATCGAAAACCTACGACTTCGTCATTTTCTACTCCAGGACCTGGACCCCTTTCAGGACCCTCCACAGGACTCGGCCACCCTTCTACGTTCATTGGTATACATCTGTACTACAATACCCAATTTAAAGCTTTTGCGCAAAATTGCGCAAATGCGAACATTTTTTTCCACAACAAAATCGATTTTTTTTTTTGCTAAATCCACCTGCTGCCGAAAGCAATGCTATCAAAATCAAAATGCTTTCAAAAGTACACAAAGCCTCTAGCAAAAGAAGTTATGGGACTTTTGAGGCTGCCATTAAATCAGAACGTCTCCTCAGAATCAGATAGTGATTCTTAGTGAGCCGATACTTTTACAAATTTTTACAGTTAAATTTTTCTTTAACATTTCTTAAGTTAAAAAAAAATTCTTAAAAATTATAAAACAAAAATGCAAAAAAAAAAAGTATTAAAAATAAAATTCAAAGAAAACAAATCAAAAAATTATTTAAAAAATTTTTTTTTTTAAATTTATATTGCCCAGCTAATTACGAAAGTCACAACTGCCGTATTGGAGCCGCCATTTTGAATTTTGAAATTTCGACTTCATATTCGAAATCAGCTACCCCCAAAACCCCCGAGTACAAATTTTGAACTCTCTACGTTGACTTTCTGATTTATGACCACTTTTTCCATATAGCCGGACCACTGTGCAATGGATTAAAAATAATTAAGAGTGTACCAAATTTTAAATCAAAATTAATTATGCACCTTCAAAACCGTTAATTTAATGAGAGAAATTAGTTTAAATAAGTTCAAGTTCAAGTAGTGTTGTCAATATTTTACTTTGTTTAAATTGTAAAAAAAAAACTATATGTTTCATTAAAAATTTTTATCCCATTTTGTTCGTTTTTTTTAATGTTATATATATAGTCTTTTTATTTACTATGTGTCTTGTCTATGTAACGGTCTTTAAAATAACTGTTTTAAAGATTTTTTATTAAAAATTATTCTGATCAAAAAGTATTGTAATTCACGTGACTAGCACATTAATATATAAGTTTAACTTGTAGTGCTAGGAAGTTAAATAAATAAACAACTGAAGAGTAAAATTAATGATAAAGATGCAATCGCAACTCAAGATAATGAGCATGGAACCAATAGTAGGTCCAGAAACGCTCATCTGCATTTTTGTCCCCCAACTAAGGTCTATGCTTTTCCGATGTTAATTAACGGAGTTTACCCCAACTTTTTTCGCATTGAAAATAAATACAATTACACCTCCAACTCGACAGTCAAGAAATAGCATTGCCGGCCCTAATACGCACCGTGGTGCCCTAATCTTTTCTTTGTGACTCTGAGGTAATAGTGAGCGTGGAGAGGTTAAGTCGCCCAGTCGCTTGGGCAAAGCAGTTAAAGCACAATTGCTTGTTTCGGATATAGGCGGCCCGTTTGTCTACAGTCATTTGAAGGAACCGTGGACAAGTGCGTACAGGGTGGTTTTCCCTTGAGCACAGACCGCAACGTCTCAGTTTCGGAACTATCTTGGTCTCATAAGAATTTATTCTTCGCGATGACCCATTAGCATTCGTTGCTTTAGACTGAGATTGACCTGACCCAGAAGGCCGCACGTCATCTATGGCCTCTAGGGTTCGATGGCGCTCAGTGAAAAAAGTGTTTAGGTCAACCCATTTCGGATAGCGGCTTTGTCGTGCAAGGACTGCTCCCATAAGGAAAGCGTAAGCTTGGGGAACTTTGACGAGCACATGTACACAAGAACGCAATCCCAATCCTTATTTAGGCTATCCCAAGCTGAGCGAAAGCCGTCGTTGGTGAGAGGGGAATTTGTAATTTTTGCATCCTCGTCACCGCTCGTTTTAGCGTTTAAGTGGATCAGTTTTTCAACAGGCGTGAGCCTTGGATTGTTTGTATATATCGCTGTACAAAGGTCCCGGAAAGTGCGCCAGCGAAGGTAATCGACAGCCAGAAAATATATATTGCTGGGTAGGGGCGTCTGAAGCCTGAACTAGCGGAGCCGTGCCCTGTTGGATTTTATCCGTGAGCTGAGCGGCGTATCTCTCATAAACTGTATAACAATAGTTATACTTTGCCTTGAGAATGGGCAGTATGGGCGCTGCTTCATCGCCTGCTTTCGCAACGCACTCTGAGCATACGTCAAACTCTTTCTCCCCCTTGTCCCATAATATTCGGTCTTGCTCCCGACGGACTTGGAGCGTGGAAACGCTTGGAGTCTCGCTCCCAGGAGTGTTAGTTCTGCTTTCGAGATCGCTTAGATGATTTGAGACCGCAATGAAGTTGTTTAAAGCTAAATCGTAAGCAGTTGAAGCCATTTTTTGTACGGATCGAGTTACCCTTGAAATGAAAGAAAAGGGTTTGGCGTTTGGATTTAATGGATTTAATGGAGTTTTTGGCGTAGCTGGCTTCACCACGTTGTTTGGTTGGCTCTTGGGGCTTTTGGATTCCAGCGGTGAGAACGTGGAGCCAAAAAACGAAAGCGAATAACTGTGGATATCGCCACACAATGTTTGTGTCAGTTCGGATGAAAAATGCGGAATTTGTGATGTGTGGAACGATTGAAATGGAACACGCCAATTGAAAAATAGTATTTTGGAGTTCTATGGACTCTGGTTTCTTGGAATGGTGTGTAAGGAATCGCTAAGATCCCTTACAAACAGCAGTATAAGAGATTGAACAAAGAGTGTGAGTGTAAGTGTAAGCAGGCAGTCAGCATGTAGCGGGATGGGTTGAACAAAGAGTGGTGAAACAGAGCCGCTGTAGGCGGACAGATTGGAGCGCAGCAGGACGCGGACGTTTTGGCGGGAGAGAGGACTGGCTGAATGCAGAGAGGACTTGCTGAATGCAGAGAGGGCTGCGGAATAGGGTAAGCAGCAATGTTAAGGGGGTATAAAAGGGCGGGGTAGAACTAGAGTCGGGGCTGTTAAGTGGATAGTGGAGTAAGAAGTGATCGGGGTGTGAGAGTCAAGTGCGAGTTACAGGAACAAGTGTCAGAAGCAGTGTTTAGCGCGAGGAGTAGTGAATCCTTGGGAAACGAGCTAAGTATCACTACAGCAGAACACAGGACAGAGCAGTTCTTAGCAGCACAAGCACAGTAAGTCAGTCGGGAGGATTCTCTTTGATCAGAAAAACCCAGTCCAGTCTCAGCAGGCGTACAGCCTATTTACACTAAGTAATTTAAGTGCCCAGGCGACGGTGAATTGCCAGCGCGTGATCTTTGCGGGAGTTTTCCGAGTGCGTGTAGCCCGGAGTGTAAATCTAGCGGAGCGTGAGCTTAACTGGAGTATCCGTGTGCGTGTAGCCCGGAGTATCTAGCGGAGCGTGAGCTTAGCGGGAGTTTTCCAAATGCGTGTAGCCCGGAGTGTAAATCTAGCGGAGCGTGAGCTTAACTGGGGTATCCGTGTGTGTGTAGCCCGGAGTGTATATCTAGCGGAGCGTGAGCTTAACTGGAGTATCCGTGTGCGTGTAGCCCGGAGTATCTAGCGGAGCGTGAGCTTAGCGGGAGTTTTCCGAGTGCGTGTAGCCCGGAGTGTTTAGCAAAGCGTAAGCGCGGCGTGAACACCTAGCCGGCGTGGCCGGCGAGCAGCCAGCCGGGGGTGTTGAACCCAGAGCGGCAGGCGAGCAGCCAGCCGGGGGTGTTAAACCCAGAGTGGCAGGCGGGAAGCCTGCCAGGGGCGTGAAGCCCGGAAGAAGAGGCGAGCTGCCTGCAAGGGGCGCGAAGCCCGAAAAGCCTGAAAAGGGCGTGGAGTCCGGAGTGGCAGGCGAACAGCCTGCCAGGGGCGAGAGGCCCAGACGTTCGCGGCGGGGCGAGAAGCCCAAGGCTGGCAAGGGCGAGAAGCCCAGCCAGCCAAGTGCCGACATGGCGGAACCGGAGGCCAAACAGGCGGCAGGCAGCGGCGAGGAGGTGCCGCATTATAAGCGGCGGCCCAGGCCACCAACACCACCACGGCCGGCGGCCACTGAAGTGCCGATGGAGGAGGAGGTGGTGGTGATAAGCGACGAGGAGTCGGTGGCGGCGGAGGAGGAGTCGGAGGACGAGACACACCATGTCGAGTCCCGCCAGACCAGGAAGTATCGGGATGGGTTCTGGCGGCACGAAATGGTGTACAAAATTACATGGAAGGAGAAAGTGATCGTGTCCGGCGATGCCTCCGGATGGCTGCTGGAAGAGATTCCGGACCCCGAGGCCGAAAGGACGGCCGCCAGGAGGGCAGCCGAAAGGGCGGCGGCAGCAGAGGCAGCGGCAAGAGCGGGGGCAGCGGCAAGAGCGTGGGCAGCGGCAAAATCGGCAGCAGCAGCAGAAGCAGCAGCAGCAAAGGCGGCTAAGGAAGCTGACCAGGTAGAAGAGGACCTGCGTATTCTGGTGGACGACGACCTGGGCAGCGTCAGCGGACTATCGATGGTGGCGGATGAAGTGGAGGCGTGGGTGTCGCAGCTGGAGCTTGACTGGCAGACCCCGCAGCCGCATCCACAGCCAGGCCAGCCACAGCATCAGCCACAACAGCAGCAGCCGCAGGATCAGCCGCAGCCACAGCCACAACACCCGCCGCAGCAGCACCATCAGTCGCAGCAGCAGCATTCCCAAAGCTCGCAGCAGCGGCACCAGCAGTATCAACAGCACCTGCAACAACAACAACAAAATCAGACAGGTGCTTTACAACAGCCGCAGCAACCACAGCAGCAACAGCCCCAGCAGCAGCAGCCACAGCCACAACACCAGCAGCCGCAGGATCAGACGCAGCCACAGCCACAACGCCCGCCGCAGCAGCACCATCAGTCGCAGCAGCAGCATTCCCAAAGCTCGCAGCAGCGGCACCAGCAGTATCAACAGCACCTGCAACAACAACAACAAAATCAGACAGGTGCTTCACAACAGCCGCAGCAACCACAGCAGCAACAGCCCCAGCAGCAGCAGCCACAGCAGCAGCAGCCAGGACCGCGACCCACAGACCCGAGGCTGCACCAGCGGCAGGGGGCAGCCGGCCCAGATGCCCATGAACGCCGGCCCGTGGAAGGGTCGTGGGCCCACCAGGTCGAGGAGGCGGAGAGGCAGGAGCGACAGCAGGCCGGGACCCGTGGAACAGGCTGGCAGCGGCAGTGGAAGCAGGTGGAGAGGCGGAACTGGAGGTGAGGCAGTCCCTGAGAAGGCGGCAGGAGGCTCACGGCGCAGGGCAACGGACATCTATTGTCCTAAACCTGCCAGAGGGCCGGTTCCGCATCAGGCTGGGACGAGAAGGCGACGCTCGAGTGTTAGGGCAGGAGAAGCCGACGTAGCCGCAGATCCGGAGGAAAAATAAATATGTTAGAATAAGTTAGGCTAAGTATGAATTGTAAATAAATGAAGTAGAATGGACTGGACGGGTTTTGGTAGGGATAGACTAGGAAGAGGAAGTAGGGGCGGGGGGTGTAAACTTACCTGGGGGGGAGAACTTGCCATGGCCTGGATTTTTGTGTTTTTTTTGGAAATTAAAACAGATATCTTGTTTTGGTTAAAAAAAAAAAAATTAAAACGTTAACAATGCAGGTGGTAGGAGAATCGGCTGGTGGTGGACCGCGCGATCAGCTGGTTCCAAAGGAACCAGTTCAAGATCGCCGAGTTTACAATTGAACCAGACTGAGCTAGTGGGAACGTATGGCGGGAAACGGACGAAATTTGAATGGGGGGACTGCCGAAGTGTTAGGAAAGAGTTGGGGACTTTTTTTTTTTAGTTATTTTTTTTTACCGGAAGAAAGGGGGAGTGTAAGGAATCGCTAAGATCCCTTACAAACAGCAGTATAAGAGATTGAACAAAGGTGTGAGTGTAAGTGTTAGCAGGCAGTCAGCATGTAGCGGGATGGGTTGAACAAAGAGTGGTGAAACAGAGCAGCTGTAGGCGGACAGATTGGAGCGCAGCAGGACGCGGACGTTTTGGCGGGAGAGAGGACTGGCTGAATGCAGAGAGGACTTGCTGAATGCAGAGAGGGCTGCGGAATAGGGTAAGCAGCAATGTTAAGGAGGTATAAAAGGGCGGGGTAGAACTAGAGTCGGGGCTGTTAAGTGGATAGTGGAGTAAGAAGTGATCGGGGTGTGAGAGTCAAGTGCGAGTTACAGGAACAAGTGTCAGAAGCAGTGTTTAGCGCGAGGAGTAGTGAATCCTTGGGAAACGAGCCAAGGATCACTACAGCAGAACACAGGACAGAGCAGTTCTTAGCAGCACAAGCACAGTAAGTCAGTCGGGTGGATTCCCTTTGATCAGAAAAACCCAGTCTCAGTCCAGTCTCAGCAGGCGTACAGCCTATTTACACTAAGTAATTTAAGTGCCCAGGCGACGGTGAATTGCCAGCGCGTGATCTTTGCGGGAGTTTTCCGAGTGCGTGTAGCCCGGAGTGTAAATCTAGCGGAGCGTGAGCTTAACTGGAGTATCCGTGTGCGTGTAGCCCGGAGTATCTATCGGAGCGTGAGCTTAGCGGGAGTTTTCCGAGTGCGTGTAGCCCGGAGTGTAAATCTAGCGGAGCGTGAGCTTAACTGGAGTATCCGTGTGCGTGTAGCCCGGAGTATCTAGCGGAGCGTGAGCTTAGCGGGAGTTTTCCGAGTGCGTGTAGCCCGGAGTGTTTAGCAAAGCGTAAGCGCGGCGTGATCACCTAGCCGGCGTGGCCGGCGAGTCGGGTTTGTTACTATTGTTCGAGAGAGGGCATATTGTGCCCCGTTTAAGTTAGGTGTGGTGTGAGAAGAAGGTGAAAGACCCGGACGCAGTATAATATATATATTTATATTGCTAAAAACTACAACCCCTGGTGTTCTTATTTGGCGCAGCGCTAACAAATATAAATTTGTTGCAGCGGATCCTGGACGAGGCTAAGCTACCCCGGCAAGATCGTTACAGGTGGAATTGGAATTTTTCATACATACATACATACATACTTTTTAGGTGTGTGGAACGATTGGAAAATTACACACCACTTGAAAAAAAATAATATTTGGGGTTCTATTGGACTCCGTTTTTTTTGGAATGGTGGAATTGGAAAGTTTTCAACCCCAGTTAACCAGACCAGAAAAACAAACAAGAAAGAATGCTATAGTCGGGTTTCCCGACTATAAGATTTGCGATACTCATTTGCCCTCATTAAAAAAACAAAACGAGAAAAAACGATAGAGTCGCCACCTATGGGGCTACATTATCTACATTTGTAAATTTTACATTCACAAACACGTGTATGTAAAATATGTATGTAGACTAGATTCAAGGCATATCAAAATGTTCTATAACTTCTTTATTATTTATTAGAGCATAAAATGGTTCGGAATGTAGTAAGACAGTGCACATATCATTATATTTCTTTTAAAACCGCAAAGATTGCATAAAAAATGAGAGCGCCACAGATTTTTGCGGTTTGTGGGCGTTAAAAGGGGCGTGGCCAGGTTTTGAAGCAAACTTGATCTGCGCCTTGCTTATAGAAGTCTGTGTGCAAAATTTGGTGGCTCTAGCTCTTATAGTTCCCGAGATCTCGATGTTTGTGCGGACGGACGGACGGACGGACGGACGGACGGACAGACAGACATTTGATCGTTTACAGTATTTGCTTACTCTTCGAGTATCGCAAATAATAAATACAGAAAAAATGCAATTATAGCTTTACTTATTTTTTTGTGTTTTTATACGGGATAAATAATTATCGTGAAAATTTTTATTTGCGATACTCGAAGAGTAAGCAAATAATGTAAACGATCAAATGTTTGTCTGTCCGTCCGTCCGTCCGTCCGTCCGTCCGCACAAACATCGAGATCTCGGAAACTATAAGAGCTAGAGCCACCAAATTTTGCACACAGACTTCTATAAGCAAGGCGCAGATCAAGTTTGTTTCAAAACCAGGGCACGCCCCTTTTAACGCCCACAAACCGCGAAAATCTGTGGCGCTCTCATTTTTTATGCAATCTTTGCGGTTTTAAAAGAAATATAATGATATGTGCACTGTCTTACTACATTCCGAACCATTTTATGCTCTAATAAATAATAAAGAAGTTATAGAACATTTTGCTATGCCTTGAATCTAGTCTACATACATATTTTACATACACGTGTTTGTGAATGTAAAATTTACAAATGTAGATAATGTAGCCCCATAGGTGGCGACTCTATCGTTTTTTCTCGTTTCGTTTTTTTAATGAGGGCAAATGAGTATCGCAAATCTTATAGTCGGGAATCCCGACTAATAGCGTTCTTTCTTGTTTTTATTATTTTTCCATTAATTCTCATTATTTTTTTCTCAATCGAACTTAATTTTGAATTACGGAATAGAACTTGGAAATAAGTGAGTTGATTTCGTGCATAAGCCCTCTGTTTCTTTCTGCCCATGGATAGCTAAAATCAAATGTTCATATGTTAGTATGATGTTTCTGTTCAGATGTCAATTAGCTTGTAAATATGACATTTGGTTTGTGCACAAGCCCCCTGTTTCTTTTTGCACATACACAAATACTCATATGTTAAAATAAAAATGCGTTGGACCATTTTTTATTTATTCGCAGCGCCGACGGGAAAATGTTAATGTATGTGGGACATTCTTTTACAAATCGTACGGATTTGAGAAAATTTTTTTTCCATATCTCAGAATGGGATGAAAATTTTTTTTCAGCTTTTATGGAAGAATTTATTCGACACGTGTAAAAGGATTTTACTCCAAAAAAATAGTTCGTGGAAATATTATTATCCAAAATTTTGTTTTGCATTTATTTTTTCTATATATGAAATATATTATCTTCGCTTCCAGTAGTCACATAATAAAAACTTTTTTTTTATTGCAATTTCATTATTTATTCAGAAAAAAATTATAAACAATTTAATTGTTTATTCTTGGTTTCAAAGCTGATCCCCACAACATATATAATTAGGAAAATTACAATTTCATTCTATACGTCATTCTTAAGAAAAAACACTTGGATTTAGAGTGGAGTCTCAATTTGGTAATAAGATATAAAATAACATTGATCGCGCTGCGGCAGCATGTGGAGCGCGCGCCGCGCGGCGACAAGTCTCAACGTGTTCAATCCTTTCTGAATGCACGAAGAGTCGTACCGCTCGCGTGGCGCGCGCTGAAAATTATTTAATTTCTCTTGATCTAATGAAGACTCCACTCTAATTCCTTCCACTGTTTATTAAGCGAAACATAGGGATAATAAATTGATTTTTTTCAATTAAATAAGTTGTGGGGATCGGCATTGAAATGACGATATAATGATTAATTTGTTACTACTTCTTATAAATAAACAATTAAGTTAAAAAATGAAATTACTTTTTCAAAGCTGAATTCTTGAACTAAATAATAAAAAAAAAATTGTAACGATACGATTAATAGAACAAATGATAATTAATTTAACGTGTTCAAGGATGGAGAAAACCATTGATATTGTCAAAAATCATAACTTTGTAAAAAAAATTTTTAAGCAAAATACCGATACACGTGTCTTTTTATTTTGCTTCCTACACTTGAAAAAAATTTTGACATAAATCTGAATTGTGACGCAAAAAAAGGTGTACGATTTGTAAAAGAATGTCCCATGTATGTATGTTAGTTTACCAGGAGAGGTGAAAATAGTTTATATTTCTTGCCGGCACCCGCAATTACATACCCATGTGTTGTAATTGTTTGGAGATAAGTGGACCGTATCGATGTAATGTAAAATGTAAAACTTTTTGCAGCGGAGTTTCTACACAGTGAAAAAGAATAAAAACGAGTGGGGGCCGATATTGGCGGAACACTTGAATTGAAAAAATAAATAATTTTTGTTGCACTGTGGAATGCGCAAAAGCGTACACTTTTTTTTAAATTAAGGAATTTGTATTTTTTATAAGTAGGAATTTTTTGGAAACTTTGGAAAAGTGCAGGTTGATTTAGAAATGATGTACGGCCAACTGGACTTCGAAATCAATATGCACAAAAAGAAAACGATAAAGATGGCCGCACACGAATTGCAGATGGAGGAAAAAATGAAAATTTGAATTATTAATTGCCGCTATGTCGGATTAAAACCGGGATATCATACAGAAATTGTAGATTCGAACCACTTACTTACCGGCAATTAAAAGTTTATTTCGTACTTATCTTTGCTGTTGGAGCGGATCGAGCCACCGAAGCTGCTGGAGAAAATGGACGGAGTCCAAAGGAAAAATTCCGGCTCGAAGGACCAAAATGAACAAGTGGGGTGGCCAAGCCGGGAATACCGGGTGCCTCTTCGAGGTCTGAACATTGGCAATACTTATACATCCTTGGGTATCTTCAAATAATCTAATTGAATCAATGACTTAATGACAGCAGAGAAAAGAGAGAAAGAAGAAAGTCGTGAAATTAAGAGCTCCGTAAAAAACGCTTTAAATCAAGGGAAAACTGGCCAATTAATTTAAAAATTACAATAAACATCTCAATAAAGTTGTGCTTAAATAAGATTTAGTGCGCTCAAGACAGTGTATCTTGAATTAAACTACCAAATCTAAACTTTTTATAATACAAGCCAACTGTGAAAAGTGCAAAGCAGAAAGCACTGGCAATACACAAGAACAAAAACAAAGCTAGTGCAATATTCGCAAACAAAACATAAAGCAATAACCGCGAAACGCTCAATTCACATAAAAACACTCAAAATTTCACTCAACAAAAATATGTCTGCTGCAAAGCGCCTGCGGGAAAAAATCAACCCGGATCTGAAGGCGAGCCGGCTGTCTGATGCATCTTCGACAAAGATGCTCCAACTCAACAATGAAAGGTTCGATGAGCAGAAGGAGACCCTTTCTAAGGAGCTGCGAGAAAGTGAGGCACGCGTTCTCTGCAACCTTCAGGAGAAGTTCCGGTGATGGCTACAGAGATCCATAACCTCACTTAACGAGTCACTCAACTGGAGAATGAGGAAAAAAAAGTAGATGAGCTCCAACAGCGGGCAGCGAATTGGCTGGCCAATTGGCTGCACAAGGCCCACGTACTGGCCTAGTAGATGCGCTGAAGCAGAAAGATGTCGACCTGGATGCCAGAATAGAAGCCAAATGCATTGCGGAGGAGGATGCTGCGGTCACCAGCAATTTGCGCTGGCATGGTGTGCCACAAGTAGAAGGCGAAAATCTAAAGACGCTGTCCCACAAGCTCTGCTTCTCACTGCAACTTACTCCGCCACCTGTGGTTAGATCCATTTATCGCGTTCGGCCACGGAAATCGGGTCAGACATTTTTGGACCCGATTATAATTATTAAACTAGAAAACGTACGTGGAAAGGCGGAGTTGCTGAGAGCGATAGGGGCATACCGGCGAGATAAGAAAACCCAACTAAGCCTTCAGCTGATAGGGTTTGAGTCGCCAGCACTGATTTATCTAAATGAACAGCTGACCAAATATAATTATGAGATCTTTAATTTTAATTTAATTTTATTGATTTAATATCCTAGCGCTGCAAGCGTAAGCTTATTATTATTGCGCCAGTCACTTTGACAAAAAATTGCTTATTACATTACGATTTAATACTTAAAAGCTAACAATTTTCAAAATCATTAAATTACAGAACTATTAAACATTTAATTCTTATATACTATATGGATTCCTTTTTTTTATTTTTTATTTTGATTATTTTATATGTTTTTTTTTAAGTTTTTATGATTATATGTTATTATATTACTTATTTCTACTTGTATTGTGCTTTTATAAATTCTTTAATTTTAATTGAAAATGGAAGCAATGCGACTCAAAAAGCACAAGCAGCTTACAGCTGTTTCCACACGCCGTGGAGTGTTCTACATTAAGCTGAGCGACGGAGGGGAACCTCGATATGTGCAAAGCTCGCACGAGCTTAGGGTAAATCCGGGACATGTGCCCCGCCGGGACAAGTGCCCCACTTTGTTTATTGTTATCATGCATCGATAAGATTGCAGCGCCATCTCGAGAAAACTTGTGTTTAAGTGTCAAAATGAAAAACTTGTGTGGAAAATTCGTACTTTGGTAAGTTAACTATTCACAATTTATGAAATCCATACGCAGTAGGTCAAAAAACAGGCGAAAATTTTTTTAGCGATTAAAAAATGTTTGTTATTTTATCGTCAAAATGTCAACAGACGTCAGATGAAGTATCATAACCTTCCTATGTAGCAAGATCATTTAGCAGATAACTATTTTTACATTTACTGTTCGCCAATATTTTTTTAATTAATAATCTTCATATGCTATGCAATCGGGACAAGCGCCCCACTTGTTCTCGGGGACAAACGCCCTACTGATAATCTGGTTTGAGCACTTTATGTTGTAAACGTTTGTTATTATTTATTAACAAAAATATTCTATATGGTGTTTTTACATAATTTACAATTGTTTATTAATGTTTTTTTTGTATAAATAAAATTTTTCGGTATTTTTGGTACCTCGATCGACAAATTCAGTCTTTTATTTTTATTATCTTTAAAAACCAGATCTATTATTTTTATCATTATTATTAAGTGTTGATGTGTGTTAGAAAGTACCGTAGAATCAATGTAATGGCTTTTTTCGCGAGTTGTTGTTTTCAAAATAATTTAAATCCTAAGCATAAAAGCGGGGCGCTTGTCCCTGAAGATTTTTGAACTAGCAAATTTGCTACTTTTTATTAATCATCCCACAGAAAGCTTGTAACGTAAAATATTGATGAATAAAATGTTGTTCTTACTTCTGGATATACTACTCGACCTACAACAATCACAAAAGCCCTCGTAAACATATTTGTGAAACAACCATTTCGATTTTCAAAAACGTGGGGCACATGTCCCGGATTTACCCTATCATAAATCATAAAAATTTCGAATGATATGCGTGACTATGCTGACAAATCCTATGTGACGCTTTTAGTACTTCTCGACTTTAGTAAAGCCTTTGAAACGGTTAATCATGATGTTTTATGTACCAAATTAAAAACTCAATTTCAAATCTAAACACAGCCGTCAAACTCATGTCATCGTATTTACATAATCGTCGTCAATCTGTTGTAATGTCAAACGTCTTGTCTTCGTTTGTATTTCTAAAACGTGGTGTGCCTCAAGGTTCTGTTCTTGGTCCGTTATTGTTTACTCTTTATGTAAATGACCTTCCCTGCGTGTTGTCTAATTGTAATTGTTCGTGAACGCTTTCAAATCCCAACGTTATATATTTCTCGGCAAACCGCCATCTATAATTGTATTCCTTTTCTCGGCTTACAACACTCTTTCTCAACACACACACATTTTTGATCTGTATATTGGTACGCCGCTGCGTCGGCGTCATATTCGGGGGTGCCACAGAAACCGTTCCGCCCGAATTCCAACCGAATGTCCAACCCCTTCTCTATGTAAATTCCAACCCTCTTCGGGAGGAACGGTTTCTGTGGCACCCCCGATTGTGAAATTCATATTCAGTATCAAACAGGCTTCGCAACGAACAAGAATAAAAATCATCAGTTACAGTCCACTAAATCTCAATCGTCTTAATTTCGGATCATATTGTTGGTCCTTCGAGTATCGGATTCTTGTTTAATGTTAAAGTGCTTTGGTGCTCATCGGTAATTGTTTTACGCTATGGAACAATTAAAATCACTAGTAAGCTGTCGTGGCAGACTCAAGGCCAATATCACACGCACATTGGCTTGGGCTGAACGATCGGAGGCAGCTACATCGGCAGAGGTTACCTCACGCATGGAACTTCTACACACAGTGTGGAAGGAGTTCAACTAATATGGAGACTGCAAAGCTGTTCACGAGGATGTGGAAGGGTATGTAGATCCAGAGGCGGACCACGCAGTCTACGAAGTACCGACGGGCAACCGCATTGCTCATGGACAAACGGGATGCACTACGTCCAAGTACATCACATAAAGGAAACGGGAATGGCAGCAACGTGCTTCATTCAAACAACAACGCAATTCTTAATTTGCTACAGCAACAACAACAACTATTTGAGCGGCTGGCTGAAGGCCATAACACACCAAACACGATGTTGCAGGCCGGCAGTGACGTAACTGCGGCGAATTAAAATTCTGTATCTGGAGCGGCGAGTTCTACACTAAGCGAATTGTCGAAAATTCAAATTAAACGGTTCACTGGCAACTACACAGAGTGGCCAGCCTTCAAGACATCTATGAAAGCACAATTCATAGCAAGGAGAAGTTTCATCATTTAAAATCACTACTGGTTGATGATGCTGCTAATTTGGTGCGACACTAAGCTATTACAGACACGGCGTACACAACTGCGTGGGATCCACTCAAGGAAAGGTACAATCGGCCTCGGCACATCGTAAATTCGTTTTTGGGGCAGTTTATGAGCCTGCCAGCAACTACTAAGATCGATGCTTCGATTTTACGAAAGGTATCAGACGGAGCAAACGAAATTGTTCGCGGTCTGGATGCTGTAAATCAAACAGGACGCGACTGCTGGATCATCTATCTGGCACTGGAGAAACTTGACGCTGACACACGGCGCAGGTGGATTGAACGCAGCAGAGACACAGATTCGCCTACTCTGGTGGATTTATTCAAGTTTTTGGATGCTAGGTGCGAGGAACTGGAGCTGAGTAAACGGGAGCTGGCTGCAACTGGAGGTAAGTCAGTAGCACAGGGTGACAAATTAAAAAAGGTCACTCATTCGATGGTTGCGGTTAAAGGAAGGAGCTGCACGCTTTGCAACTCAACTGAGCACACTCTATATGGCTGTCAACAATTCTTCAATATGACAGGTATGCAAAGGCGATCTTTTGTGAAAGACAAATCTTTATGTTTTAACTGCCTACGACCTGGTCATGGGGTCAACAAATGTATAATGTAAACATTGCAAGGGTATCCATCATTCACTATTACATGTACAAGGAAACTCACAGGCTATTGGTACTCTAGCTCAAGTAGACGGGGAGGACGAGCGTTTTCTGGACGCGCCTCAAAACACTTCGGTGACTCTAAGTCACATTGCCCAAGGAGAGGGCACTTCGGCGAGTGTATGTGCACAAGGCACTGCAAAATCTACACAAGGAAACAAATTCAAAGGGAGCATACTACCCACAGCCATGGTTTATGTTCAAAACGCAAAGGGAGTCTACGTTATATTTGTATTTGTATTTTATTATAAAATGTCATCCTAACGCTACAAGTTTGGAACTTATAAATTAATGCGTTAGTCACAAAAAGTTGCAAATATTTAATTGTAACATGATACTTAAAACTAATTTTATAAGATCTAACCTAAGTCGCTTTCTATTTTTACTCTAATTTACGTTAGTGTTTTTAAGGTGTGAGAATAATTTTATCTTGAATTGCGTGGCACTTATAATATTCTTTAAATGGTTGGGGAGCTGATTCCATGATCGAATAGCATTAATTAAAAATTGTCGTTCGGATGTCAGTGATCTGGGTCTTATGCAAGTCAGATTGTTTGCTCTTCTGGAGGCAGTAAATTTAAGTTTTTCGAATAGATACGAGGGTTCTTTTTGAAAAATAATTTTTTGTAGAAAAATTAAGATACGCATCTTTACCCATTCATTAAGTGGAACATCAAAAATTTTCTGAGCAAATTCGGATACATGCTCTCTCCGTGGTAGGTTAAAAATGTATCTGGCTATGCAATTAAATACTACTTTTATTTTGTTTTGACTGATAGTGTCACAATTTGAATATACTTCTATTCCATAAAAGAGAGCTGGGACAATGCACGTTTTAGCTATAAGCATGCGTATATGAGTGGGCAGGTAATTTTTAGTTATGGATAATGTCCTTATTATGCCATATGTTTTCCCTACAGCCTTTGTTATGTGATCACTCCAGGTAAGGGTTCTGTTGAAGGTGAATCCCAAGTTTACAGCTGTTTCAACATACTGAAGTGGCGCGTTATTTATGTTTAGTGGCTGCAAATTTGTAAGATCTATTTTTCTTTTGCTTATCGCAAGACATTTTGATTTTAATGGGTTGATCCCGAGTCCATTGTTGCCGGCCCACTCATTTACACGTGCAAGATCTCTGTTACAAATATCTATACACTCATTTATTCTGTTTAAGGGACGACTCACATACATTTGGACATCATCAGCATACAAGTGAACATTACATTCAGACAACACATTGGGAAGGTCATTAACATATAACGTAAACAATAACGGACCAAGAACAGACCCTTGGGGTACACCACGATTGACATTTTCAAATTCAGACGAAACGCTAGACAGTACAACAGATTGTCGACGATTTTGTAAGTACGAAGAGACAAGTTTGACAGAAGTTTTAGAAAACATAAACATATTACGTAACTTTGCACAAAGGACATCATGGTTAACAGTATCGAATGCTTTACTATAGTCTAGTAAAACTAAGAGCGTAACATTATTTTCATCTATTTGTTCCCTAAGGTCGTCTGCAATTTTTAAAATAGCTGATGTACAGCTTCTGTTTTTACGAAAGCCAGACTGGCTATTATTTAGTATTTTATTGTCAGACATAAATTTTTTAATTTGATCAGCCATACAATTTTCAAAGACCTTCGATAGGTAGGGCAAAATTGAAATGGGTCTGTAATCATTTTTTGATTTGGGAATCGGTACTATTTTTGCCGTTTTCCAACAGTCCGGAAATGTTTAAGTTGTCAGTGCAGTATTAAAAGTGTGCGTTATGTATGGGAGGATCTTTGGTAGCAGTATTTTTACAAATTTGGGGTTAATGTTGTCAAGTCCAGTGGCGTCACTCTTAATTCTAAGTATACACTGAAGGACATCACTCTGGCTGACACACATAAACCTAAACCTAATATCACAGACTATTTCAGGTACAAGTTGCGGGTTCAGGTATTTGTTTTCAGTTATTTCAGGTACTGTGCAGTTTAAAAACTTTTTATTAAGCTCATTAACATTTATGTCCTGCTCAACTCTTGGCTTGGATTTACATATTCCCAGGTTTTTTATTATTTTCCATGTCTTAGCAGTGGAATTTGCATTATTAAAGTTACGGGAATAGAAATTTTTTTGGCCATAATAGTGAGTTGGGTCACTTTTTGTCTCAATGACTTAAACACCGCGTAAGCTTGAGGTGTCCTGTACCTTTTCCACTTGTTGTACGCCCCGTCTCGCTGTAAAATTGCGTCTTTAATGTTGTTGTGGAACCATGGTTTTTCAGAAGAACGAATCACTTTACTACGGACAGGTACAAGACAGTTATACAAATAACAAATAACGTAACATGCCGTATCTTATTGGACACAGGATCTGAACTTTCATATGTATCGGAAAGATGCATACAAGCACTTGGATTCGCACGGTCGCCATCACGCATATTGGTTAAGGGAGTCTCTTCCGTAAAAGCGGATACCACAAAGGGATGCAGCACACTTCATATCAAGTCACGCATCTCTGACGACCACTTGGCTGTCTACGCACACGTGCTAGGCAGGATCACTTCATCACTGGAAAGGCAAAACATTGACGCATCTGCACGTGGAGGACCTGCAGTTGGCAGATACACAATTCAACACAAACACACCAGTTGACATACTACTGGGTAGCGAGCACGTCTGGTCGGTGCTCACAGGAAGGAAGATGTATGACAACCAGGGTCATCTCATCGCTATCTCATCGGTTTTCGGGTGGGTTATTACGTCACTCATGACATCCCATCTAAGCAACGCTATCGCACTCATGACAAAATTGGATATAAATGCATCGCTCCAGAAGTTTTGGGAACCGGAAGATGAATAGGTCGAGGAACACTTTCTGACCACACACACAAGAGATGAAAAGGGGAAGTATATCGTAGAACTTCCATTTAACACAGCTGATCCTGAATTTGGAGACACCTTTCAAGGAGCTCTGAAACGCTTAAAATCGGTAGAGCGACGTCTACAACAAAACGAACAGCTGCGTACTCAATACATACACTTCATGCGAGAATACATCAGCCTGAGGCACATGCGAGAGGTGCCACCAGAGGAATCAGTCAAGGGGAAAGAATTCTATCTGCCACACCACCCGGTGCTGGGTCGAAAACTGAGAGTTGCTTTCGACGGGTCATTTCGAGACGCCAATGGTAAGGCATTAAATGACACACGTTTTACAGGTCCCAGTATCCAGCGCTACCTCTTTGCTGTCTGCCTTCGCTTCAGAATGTACAAATTTGTATTCTCAGCGGACATTGTCAAAATGTTCCGCCAAATATGGGTCAGCGAAGCGCACCGAAGCTTCAAAAAGATAGTTTGGAGAGAGTATCCATCCGATCCAATCAAGCATTTTCAATTATCCACCGTTACATACGGAACTTCAAGCGCACCATTCCTGGCGGTTCGAGTTTTGGAACAGCTGGCTGCTGATCACCATCAGGAATACCCAACTGCTGCAAAAATCCAGCTTGAGGATTTTTACGTCGATGACGTTCTAACTGGATCAAACACAGAGGATGAACTACTACGCAATCGGAACGAGCTTGTAAAACTATTGTCTTGTGCCGACCTGGAGCTCGGGAAGTGGGTATCAAATTCCACATGTATACAAACTGAGGGCACACAATCCGCTCTACCGTCGCCAGTAAAGGTTCTTGGAATCTACTGGCATCCTGGGAAGGACACATTAACGTACAATGTGGGCCTAGCTGCAAATTCTGATTGCACAAAGAGACAAGTCTTATCGGATGTCTCAAGGATATTCGATCCTCTTGGACTTTTAGCTCCAATTGTAATCCAATTCAAGATTCTCTTTCAGAGTTTATGGCTTCTCAATTTGGGATTGGGATGAACAACTTCCAATCAAACTGGCGGACAAATGGTTGAAGTGGCGAGCAGATCTGGACACACTTCAACAGTTTCAACTACAACGTTTTGTTGTCAAAGATGCAGACAACATTGAGCTACACGGATTCTCAGACGCATCTACCAAGGCATACGCTGCTGTAGTAAACAGCAGGGTGATCAATACCGATGGCTCCATTTCGGTATCAATAGTAGCTGCCAAAACCAGGGTGGCTCCACTAAAGCAGCAATCCCTGCCGCGTTTGGAGCTTTGCGCAGCGCTTCTTCTTAGCCAACTCATGCGCACCATAAAATCTGGATTATGACACAAAAATATTACTGTTTTTGCCTGGTCCGACTCGACAATCGTACTCTCATGGCTATCATACGCACCCGACCAGCTAAAAACATTTGTTGGTCACAGAACTTCGTAAATTTTGGACACCATTCCTCGGCAAGCCTGGCATCATGTGGACTCAAAATCGAATCCAGCTGACTGCGCATCCAGTGTAGCATATCACGGTTAAATAAAATACCAGGGTATCCTATCGTGGCCAGCTGATGGTCGTTACGAGGTAGCACAGCACGCGTTGCTACCGGCTCTGCTCATTCGGGTCAATGGGGGGGGCTTTTCTCTATGTGTACTACTCGCAGTTGCTGGCTTTGCATACAAAACATTATTTGATCTCGCGTGCATCGGGATTAAAAAGGGATTCGCAAACTCTCATTAAAATAAGATAAGAAAAGGTGACTAAACGATCGACAAAAGAAAACAAATACACTAAAACATGTTGACTTGAATGTTGCTGCTGTTGTTGTTGTTACAGCAACGTGTAATAGCCCTCCCAGCCATGACCATTTTCTCCGCTTTATAAAAATATTTGTTTATAATGGTCCCTTGTTCAAGTCAGTTTCTTAATACCCTACCATATTTCCGATCTGCATGACCCCATTAGGTAAACGCCTAGCAGTTATTCATTTTAAATTCACTATATTTATTTAAAAATAATAATAATAATAACTACACTCCTTGTGAGTCTGGGTATATTTAGTTTCTAATACTTTTAGCAAATAATATTTTAATTTAGGCATGTAAAGGTTTAATTTTATTTAATTAAGAAAAATAGTTAGCATAGTGAGAATAATCGTGAGAATGGCGCTGTGGGAAAATAATATGATAGGTACTTTTAAGGTATGATAATAGTAATATATTTAATATATAATATAGTATAATACAATAGGGTATATTTAAATTCGGGCATTATTTTTGTTCAGGCGCGAACAGAAATGGTTTACGGTAGCAATAAAAATTCTCATTAATTGTGGTTTCTGTTAGTTTTAATCATAGCCGTTTAGTCCCAAAATTTCTTTTACCTGGCTTTAACTTTACTTTACTTTACTTTTTTTTCCATGTAGATCTAAAAACAACAAAAGGTTTGGGTAAACTTACCGCTCCATTTCCAGTCGGTCGAAAGCGCTTTCGGCGATTCTGCAGGGAGGGGTCATAAAAACCTATATAAGAGCTTTTAGATCACTTTTAATTTTTATTGGATATTACACCTTTTTTCGTTTTACTTTGCTTTACTTTGCATTCTTTTTGTTTGTTGTCTTGCGTACTTTAATTAGGTTTTATGTTTGTTTTTGTTTTGCTTTTGTAACGCAAGCAACACACCACTTTTATTTTCGCCAAAATAATTTTATTATATTTTCAGTTTGCCCATTTGGTTATTTATACTTTTTTTCATTATTTTCTTCATTTTTCAATTTTTATTTCTTGTCATATTATTGTGCACATCACCATTCTCTCACATATTTTGATTTTCTCACTGATTTTGGTTTTAAATTATGCCTTCATGATTTTCAACTAATAAAATTTAAGAAAAAAACAAAAAAAAACATGTAACTCGATCGGGTTTTCCTTCGAGTTTAACCTCTTTTAAGGCATGCCGAGGCCCTCGGTTATTTCTTCTGCCAATTTACACCATTTGGGGGTTACGCACGAGCTCGATGGGGTTAACACGAGATAGGTTATGCACGAGCTCGAGGGGGTCAAGGGGTTATTTTCGGATTTTTTCGCACTTTTCCGCCTACGGGGTCATCCTAGGAGCACGATTGCTTTCCCTTTTACGGATTTATATGTCGATAAAGCTGCTACTGTTAAGCACTGCCTATGTCCAACTGGATCGTAGCTTCCCTTATCTCAAGTGAATTTTGGGCGACTGAAGAATAAATTGTAGGTTTTTCGGCTTACGCCCCACACCTCTCCGCTGCTCTGCACTCGCAAGCTGTTTGGCTCTCGCAAATGGAAATCTTGCGGCGAAAAGAGGCAGTGGGACTTCGGAAGTTGGCTGCAAGAAATATTGCCAAATTAACCAAAATTCGAGTCTGCCATGGATTGCAGGTTAATATTTACCCAGACCTGCAACAAAATTGTTGTTGTTTGTGGTTTTAATTGCGATTGACCAGCCTTGCGTCGGCTTGTCCACGTGAAGTTAAGAAAAAACTTGGCTTGAAGATCAAGTGAACTGGTCACCTCAAGAGTCAATCGGCAAATAGACCGAGCTTAGGGTTTTGATCACGCTTGTAGGCCTATTTCCGCAGGCCGCAAGGGTCTCCAAAGTCACTGTGACATTTGACACTGGAAAAAGGATATCATCCCTGCGGATCTAAACTCGGCTAACATCTAGTAATTTTTCTTTCCAGTATTAATTTTACGTATTTCTAAACTAAAAAAAATTAAATTATTCATTTGTAATTTAAAATATTCAAAATTTTTCTTCTTACATTACATATGAATTTTCAGTTCTTCTACACCTAAAAATAATTATATTCATTATAAACTTAGATAATTTGATAACCAAAGTTATGCAGCAGCGGACCCTAATTATCTTGTGCATGGTTTAATCAGCATAATTAACTTTGTGCACGGTTACACAGCCACTGATAAGTGCATATTCAAGACAACTATTGCCTGCTTTTAGGCATTTTGATTATCTTTACTTGGTTTTATTTGTGTATATCCAGAAAAGCTATTGCCTGCTTTTGGGCATTTTGCTTATATTTATTTGTTCTGACAATGTATCTTAGCCAGCGACAAGCGCTCCTACACCAGGGGTCTGATGGCTGCCGAACTCATCGATCTTCAATTATGGTGGAATGGACCATTATGGATACGAGACAACGATCAACTTTGGGTGAGGTTAAATAGCTCACGATTCGGTTTATCACTTTCAGATAAACGCATTCAAGGCGAAGTCAAGTCCAATTGTTTGGCTACAGTGGCTGAAGCACCTTCTGTTCACCCACTTGAGGTTCTCATCGCACGAGTTTCATCCTGGACAAGGCTCGTACACATTCTTGGCTATGTTGTGCGTTTCAACCAACGCATACGCAACTCATCTCGGTAGAAAATCTCTAACACTCTTACATTTGCTGAGATGAAGGCGGGACGGATTCTATTGCTCAGGCATGCGCAAGCCTGCTTTATGGACGACGTTGCTACTCGCAAAAAAACCACTGAGAAGCCGATCTTAGCTGGTAAAACTTGTGCCCATGATCGACGCACTCAACTTGTTACGGATTGGAGGACGGCTGCAACTCTCGCAGCTACCATCAGATGCAAAACACCCAATTTTGCTACCAAAGGCTCACCGCATCACTCGGCTCATACACGAGCACCAGAGAAACCTGCACCAAGGCGTTTCCTAACTTTATGTAATCGTTCGGCAACAGTTCTGGATATTTGAAGCACGCAATCTCATTCGCAAGGTCACACACGACTGCTTGCCTTGCTTTCGCCAGCGATACCACACACCACATCAACAAATGGCTAATTTACCCAGCGTGCGTATCACCCAAGTGCTTCCATTTGTTAACACAGGCTGCGATTATGCAGGTCCCATCCTCCTAAAGGATGCCAAAGTGCGCAAGCCGCGCTTGAGCAAGGGCTACATATGCCTTTTTGTTTGCATGATCACGTCGGCTATTCACTTGGAACTTGCCACGGATCTCACCACTGAAACCTTCTTGGCTGCCTTGCGGCGCTTCATCTCACTACGTGGCAAGTGTAGCAAAATCTACAGTGACAACGGCACAAACTTTATCGGAGCGAAACGATCTCTGCACGAAATGCAGAACCTACTGGCATCACAACAACATAAGGACATCGTCGCAAGCACCATGGCGAATGATGGAATCCAATGGGTTTTTATCCCTCCACGAGCACCTCACTGGGGAGGCAAGTGGGAATCGGCAGTTCGATGTGTAAAACTGCATCTTCGACGTGTCATAGGAAACTCTACGCTTACCTTTGAGCAGATGCGAACCCTGCTTGCTCAAATCAGCGCAGTGGTCAACTCACGCCCTCTCTGCTACACGCCGGGTACGGAGGCAAACTATTTGTCTCCAGCTCACTTCCTTATCGGTCGACCCTTCACCACTTTACCAGATCCAGTTCATGTATCAAAAATTCTGGAAACAATGGCACCAGGAATACCTGACTACACTGCAGCAGCGTCCAAAATGGACCACTTCGACTCCAAACATCTCGATCGATGATGTTGTGCTGGTCAAGGAATCCAACACACCACCGTCTAAATGGCACATCGCACGGATTTTTTGAAACCTATCCGGGAAAGGACAATCTGGTTCGAGCGGACAAATAGTATCAAATAGGCTTCCCAACGAACAAGAATAAAAATCATAATTTACAGTCCACTAAATCTCAATCGTCTTAATTTCGGATCAGTAATGTTCATATGTATGCATGATGATATCCAGATGTATGTGAGTCTCCCCTAACTAGAATAAATGAGTGTGTAAATATACATATGTAATAGTAAACTATGAAAAGATAACGGCCTAGGACTTAATCTAGTGAAATCCAAGGCATCATCCCAAAGATCATCATCCAAAACATTAGAAGATATTTCCTCAGCCGGTGCATGCCGTAGATAGCGAGATAAAGGAAGCTCGACAACAAAGAGAGTCAAGGGAGGAGAAACTTGCGGACTTAACGAGTGGCTGTTATGAAGTGTGGTATTACAATCCCACGTCGGCAGCTGTGTAAAAGAGAGCGATACTCCAATAAGATCGCTGATCCATCCAGGTGTTGAGCGTTGCTTCAATGCAGCGGGAGGTGAAGAGAGCGCCACTCCGAAAAGCAGGCTGCGAGATATTGGATGCTGCGCCAATGCAGCGGGAGGTGAAGAGAGCGCCACTCCGAAGAGCTCGCTGCGAGATATTGGATGCTGCGCCAATGCAGCGGGAGGTGAAGAGAGCGCCACTCCGAAGTGCACGCTATGTGAGAGCGGTCCCAGTCCCAGTACGGGGGTGCATAGAGCAAACGGCAAAATCATCTGTTGTTGTTGTTGTTGCGAATGCAGCTGTGGCTGCGTAAGTTGATGAGAGAAATCGATGCAGGGAGCAAGCGGATTGACCGCTAGCTTTTGCCGTTGTTGTTGATAAATAAGGTGAGAATTGCGGCCATAAGGAACGAGGGAACCGCAGCAGACGTCAATGCCAGTGACGTCGATTATTGGGAGTTTTTTGAAGGGGAGTTTGTGGGCGTAGAAGACTCATCTGTTTCTTGGTTTTGAAGATTAACAGGATCCGTTTTGGGTCTCTTCCTTTGAACGAAATGTCCCACCTTAACGGAAATTGCCCAGAATTTATTGTTGAAAACTGCTCCAAGAAGATGCTCCGGAACTTCCAACTTAAAGTTCACAAACTTAAGAGCTGACAAGTCAGCATCCTTTTTAACAAGCTTGAAGCATGTAATAGTTTCAGTGGCCACTTCAAGCTTTTCGGCCACAAATTTTAACACCGCCTCTGGCACGCTGCAAATTTACCGACATGCAAATATTTCTTGCTTTGCATTACCGTCAATGCGTTACAGCTGGGGGCCTCACCAACTAAACGCCTTTTGTTGTTGTGGCGATTATTCCTTCTCTTCTTACGAACGGTGTTCCAGTCACCCTCTTTAACAACAGTTAGTGGGGCCGCAACATGCACCACATCATTGGCGGACCCTGCCTCAGGTCTAAGGGTCCGCGGCCTAGTACTAACATTATTAATATTGTTAGTTCTCTGCTGCGGCTGCGGCAGCGGCTGCATAGCCACAGGCTTAGGGGCGACCGCATTAAGGAATTTATTATTGAGATCCGAACAAAATAATTCCAACTTATTGACTTTCTCATTGAGTTCATCAATTTTAGAATGGGAATCATTAGCGACAAGACAATTGTCACATTGTAGTTGCACCCTCTATGGTAATGCAACTCAGAGAACAAACCAGCGCCGCAAACATTCTGTAAAGTGCAAAATAGGTTACTCTGTATTCCCCCCTGTTGGTAAGATGCAGAATATTACAAATTAAAAAACAAAAAGACACAAAAGAGTCTTTTATGTTTGTGTGTAAACAAAAATAGTGAAATAATTTTTTGTGCAATTGTGGTCGTGATATCGACAAATTAAAAAAATGTAACAATTTTGCCACCGTGCAAATATTGTTAAAGTGGCGTTTTCGAGGCCATAACATCGGAAAGTTAAACAAAAAAACAAAAAATAGAGTATTTTGTGTTAAAAAAAATGTTTAAATGCCATTGAGCATAATTAACCAAAATGTTGATAAGGCGTTTTCGAGGCCAAAACATCGGAAAGTTAAACAAAAAAGAAAAAAAGTATGTTATGTTAAAATAAAAAAATTTAATGCCAGCGAGCATAATTAACCAAAAAGTTGGTAAGGCGTTTTCGAGGCCATAACATCGGAAAGTTTAAAAAGCGGCGTTGTTGAGGACCTAACATAAACAGTAAACAAAAAAAAAAAAAAAAAAAGTTGAAATCACAAAGATAATTGCCGTCAAGGTGAAAGGCCAGTTGCTATGGCTTAAAAGGATAATTACACATCTAAGAGCTCCTACAAAACAGCGATTGGCCGTGTATATGCAGAATTAGCGAAAAGAGTTTATTCCAGGAAACGCTGATCAAATAAACCAACACAAGCGGAGCAGCCACCGGCTTGGAGTTGGGTTACACCGCATGCCTTACAAACATTGCAATGTACAAAGAAGACCTGGAGTTAAGGAGCGATTTATCCCGCCGGCAGGACCTCACTTCGGAGGTATTGGTGGCGCTATGGGGAACTGTACTAAGATGCACAGAAATCAACAATTAGGGAGGACGGCAAGAAAGCCTTCCATAAAAAAATACTCGTGGCTGTGCGCCACGCACTTGACACGCCTGCAGATAAGACCTTTTGCACCAAGCAGGACCAATTAGTCAAACTAGATGTAAGATATGTATGGGACGTTTCACGTCAACCGGCCCAGAGCTCTGCCCAAAATTCTACTGAACGAAAATGGACTTATTATATCTTAAAATTTTCGTCAATTCATACCCTTTCGAATAAAAAGTGGCGTTTTGAAAAATTCAAAATGGCGTCCTTACTGTGACTCTAAATGCACAAGTATTTGTGGACTTAGCAAACAAATATATTAAATACTTTATGAAAAACAGTATATCTCGATGGATATTGACTGATTCTTATAGTTTTGAGGTTGCTGATTACGAATCTGAAGTCAGATTTTTAAAATTCAAAATGGCGGATAAAAAATTTTTTTTTTTTTTTTTTTTTTTTTGCGTAGGATGTGAAAACCTGCTCTCAGGTACCCTGTAGCCATGCTTCATAACCCGCATAACCCTGAAGCATGGCTACAGGGTACCTGAGAGCAGGTTTTCACATCCTACGCAAAAAAAAAAAAAAAAAAAATTTTTGTCCGCCATTTTGAATTTTAAAAATCTGACTTCAGATTCGTAATCAGCAACCTCAAAACTATAAGAATCAGTCAATATCCATCGAGATATACTGTTTTTCATAAAGTATTTAATATATTTGTTTGCTAAGTCCACAAATACTTGTGCATTTAGAGTCACAGTAAGGACGCCATTTTGAATTTTTCAAAACGCCACTTTTTATTCGAAAGGGTATGAATTGACGAAAATTTTAAGATATAATAAGTCCATTTTCGTTCAGTAGAATTTTGGGCAGAGCTCTGGGCCGGTTGACGTGAAACGTCCCATATGTATAAAAAAATTATAATAATAATTGGCATTTAATATTACCAGCAAGACCTTGTGTTACTTCAGAGGGCTTTGTTTTTTAAAAAATAACTTTTCTAAGCCAAAACAATTAATAATTTCAATTAAAAAAAAGAAGAAGTAAAATTCAAATTTTGCCAGGCTTTTACAAGGTGCCTAAACATCATAAACTGCAACAAAAGTTATCCGGACCCGAAACCCCCCTCCAATAAATATAAAATAATAAAATATAGCCTTAGTCTCAGTATAGTTTTTAGGCAATAAAAACCTGTAGTTTTTCCCAATAAAAATACACCAAATTTTGTTGATTTGATTTAAAATTCGCCTTTATTTTATTATTTTTATAGTCTAAAATAGCTTTGGTTTAACATAAGATTAAGAGTTTAAACTATGGATACGTACAGGGGGGTTATTAACATGTTTCAAATTGATGAGTTTAAAACTAAGTTCATTGGTTATTCATATTTAATACTATAATATCATTAATTTTAAAAAATAAAGATATTGCTTGCTAAAGAAAATTAAAAAGCCCCGCTTAAAACAGAAGCCATATTTTGTTACATTCGTGCTGTAGAAAAATCTTTATCCGGAAAAATAGAAGTAACTCTCTCATAATGTATAGAGTTTTCAAAAATACTTGAGGACTTGCTGAATTCAATTGTTTTTTTTTTAATAATTTAAAATTTAAATTTAAAGTTAAATTTATTCGGCTATTAATATTTTTGCAATATGATTTAAGCTCTCGATGCTTTGATTCTTAAATATTTTATTTAATTGAACAAGTTAACCAAAAAATATAAGCTGACCATACAAGGAGATTAAAAAACCATATTACAGAAAAAATAGGGTTCTTTTAAATTAAGAAAAAGCGTTTTTTAATCTTTATACTTTATAACTAACCTCAGCTTCGGTAAGAAAAAGAAATACGATTTCTTCAGCAATCGTTTTAAATTCCTTGGGTTCCACAAATAGATTTACGATGTTTAGCATTCAAACGGTGGTGCATGCGATTGACATTTTGTATTCCCTTAATCAGCAGGGATTCAGATAGAATTGATAAAGCAGTAATCTAAATTTAAAAATAAAAACAAAAATGTTAAAGTATAATTAAAATATCTTAAATTAACTGTCATTTCAAATAATATGTCAGTACCTGATAATTTTCGCGAACATCTTTTAAGTTTTCTTTCTGCAAAATATATTTATATTAGGGTGGGTCGATTTGGCTGCTCGAAAATCGTAGGGGGAACGTATTCTTTGAACCATTTTAAGCAATATTGGCGAAGAAACTAATGGTCTAAAATCACGTTTGACCCCCCCCAATCGCGAAAGAAAAATACAGGTTTTTTTGAGAAAAATATCATAGGTGGCAACGTAGACAAATCGAAAAATTTGAAATCCCCGACTATTTTTGTTAAAAGGTTACTTTATCAATATACTACTGACCAGTTCCACCAAGGGCGTCTAGGAAACACAAACCACCATTTTCATCATCGACTGCATTTTTTAAAGTATTAAGGGGTACATTCGTTTGAACATCTAAATTAAATTCCTGGTGATCCACCATATTAATCATCGATTTACGATTTGTTAGTCTTTTCGGGCCCATACAAATCGACCGTCTAATGTGTATATATATATATGAGTTTCTTTGACAAAACACAACAAAAACAACAAACTTACATTATTCATCCGTATTTTAAGGGCATGCTCCAGTTTCACTCTGGCTCCGAACAAATGTCTGGGCACAATCTCCTTTAACTGGTCAGTTGTTCGAAGAAATCCATGTCTAAAACATAAAAGCCGAAAATGAAGTTAACAATTAAATAACTAATAACTAATAACTTAAGCAAAAACAACAGTATTCGGAGCACAGCGTCCTTGCATACATGTGTGTGCATACATACATACATACATACATACATACATGCTTTTGCCAAAGACACAAATTACTCTTTTCTTGGCTCAATTCTGCAATTTCTTTTGCATTCTGCAACTGCAGTTTCTTGCAAATAGTTATATTAATAGTTACTTTCACTTACCTGTTTGCCTTTGATAGCTCCTTTTTTGTTTTTAATTTTCTCACTTCAACTTGCACAAATATACCAACCAAACTTGACGATGCCTTTGGGATTCACGCAGGTATTTTTTTTTGAACCGGGTTTGACAGTTTTGCTGAAAACCTATGCAATTTACACATTACGAAGAATACTTTAATTGAAGAGCGATTAAAAGCACGTCTAACAGCGACAGCGAACAGTTGTGACCAGGGTCCGTAATCATTATAAGTATTATTATTTTTTTAAATCTCAAAATAATTATTGTTTTTGATTTTAATTTTTTTTTATCAAAAATAATGATTATTTTTGAATTTTTATTTTTTGTATCACAAATAATCATTATTTTTAATCAAAATAATATACATCAAAAATAATCATTATCTTTGAAGAAAATAATAAAAATCCGAATTTTTAAAATCATTGCGGATATGCATAGTATGCACAAAGCTAAAGATTTTGGTATAATTAATTAATAATTATTATTAATTATTAAAAACGAAAAAAAATTATAATTTTCGGTCCCTGGTTGTGACAGTTTCATTCCTTTTTAAATAAAATATTGAACAAATTTTGATTACAATTTTATTTTTTTTTTTTCGTTCCCTGGTTGTGACAGTTTCATTCCTTTTTAAATAAAATATTGAAAAAATTTTGCTTACAATTTGAGTCCAAATAGCCTAGATTTTAGGTCATGGATGCCTAAACGTTTATTACCTAAAAATGTTGTTTTAGGTAAAATTACCAATTTTTAGTCCATTCATTGCCTAAAAGACATTTTTAAGGCAATAAAAACCAAATTCCTAAAATTGTAGGAAAATTCTTTTTCTGGGTGTAAGAAGTTAAATCACCGACCAACGAGTTTTAGAGCATTTTACGTAATACGGACCTGCATAATCTATTCCTGTGTTTAAGAAAGGGTATGTCATCGTAACTCTATATTGAGGGAGGCTACCCATTACTTGTTGAGCTGTCTTTTGTCTATACCTTGCGCACTTGACACATCCTCTTAAGTATTTCTTTCTGAATTCGAATTTCTGAGCCCGAAAATCCAATACTTTCTTTGGATATATTTACGCATCAAGTTTAAGCCTCCATTAACTGATTCTCTATGAGCATTTCTGATTATCAACTCTGATATGTGGCATTTGTCTAATATTATTGCATGTTTAACATCAAATTCGGCGGCATAGCTATGCAATATTCCACCTACTCGAAGGATTCCATCCATGTCTAAAAACGGATTTAAAGACAACATTCTGTTATTAGTCTGAATTTCTTTGTTTTTATTTAGGCACTGTATTTCTAAACTGAACTGGTGTTCTTCTTTTTTTTTTTATAACAACCTTTTCAGCTAGTTTTTACTCGCTCAAATATCAAAGTAAACGAACGCGTTTGCTTTTTGAAATGAACGAATTGGTTTTTTTGTGCTTGGAAAAGGTGGTGAAACTTTTTTCAAAGATTTTCAATAGTGTATTAATTGAAGTGAATCGATTAAGAAGGTAAGTGTAATGCATTTTTATTTAGTCAAAGTGTTATACTAAATGGAACAATATCGATTTGAACCAAAAAATTTATGCAAACACATTTTTTATTTACTTCTTAAAATGTCTGCTAAAGTTGGTTGTGGGCACCAAAATTGGGTGGGTTGTGGGCACCCGTTTTTTGTTGGCAAATTTTTTTATTACCTACAATTTCTTGTAAAATTGTTTTCAAAAATTGTTTGGAACCCTCTAGAACATTCTTGTAGAAATCTTTAACTCTTGGAAAAGGATCCTCTCCCGCTGAGAGGGATTATCACCAAGATTTTTATTTGCGATACTCGAAGAGTAAGCAAATACTGTAAACGATCAAATGTCTGTCCGTCCGTCCGTCCGTCCGTCCGCACAAACATATTGCGTTCTTTCTTGTTAATTTTGCGATCGAGCTTTTCGTCTGAAATGTGTTGACATGCGGGCCAGTTATTACACATGTCAAAATTGTGTTTCCGACGATGAATAACGCCTATGTAGTCTTTGAAATAAATAAATTGTCATTTTGTTGATATTGGTTGCGGTTTTTTTCTTTATGTTTCCATTTGCAGCATTTTTTTCCCAGGGTGCCCACAACCCCCCCAAAAAAAAATTTTAGCTGAAAATTACGATTTTACAAAAGTCCATATGAAATTTTTTCGCATGACGAAATCAAGTATGTTTCTTCATAATTGGTTAGTTGTAAAGACGTTTTCCCAGCCGGGGTAGGTTCAGGGGGGTTTGGCCAAGGTCTCCACAAAAATTTATAAACTTACAGTGGACGATGTGGGTTCAGTTAGTGCATTTACAGGTGTGATCTCTGAGGTAAGGGAGGTCGAGTAATCAGGGTAGTACGAATATGACCTCGGAAAGGGTTCCGTGTCAATTATAATCTCTAGTAAAATACTCGGGCGCGCTCAGGGCCGAATAAGGATACCTCGCGTGGTCTAGAGGTAGAGTTTGAGGGTCTAAGAGTTAATAACTTGGGACTCAGGGAGGGCCTAGAGGGTAATATTGATTACAGTATTATCTCGGACATGCTCGGGGTTGTCAGGGCACTACTCTAAAAGTTCGGGCGGACCCAGAACCTTTAGAACCAATAACGACAACGTTCGGGCGATCCCAAGAACTATGTCGAACAATGTTATAGATACATGCGAGCTAGAGTTACCGAGGTCGATAATAAGATTCGGGCGGACCCAGAACTTTAGAACTACCTACGAAAAATCCGGGCGAGTCCCAAGATATTTACCAAAGTTAGTGTGGGCAGGCTAGGGTTCTTGACGTTAATTGTAAAATCTGGACGAATCCTAGACTTTTAGAATCAACTACAGAAAATCCGGGCGGTCCCAGGGTATCTACAGGTCTATAGGTTACGGGCTCAGGCGGTCAATACCAATTATAAAATCCGGGCGGGCCCAGGATCCTTATAATCTACTACGGGTGGGGGCTAGGGTATCAATATTAATTATAAAATTCGGGCGTACCCAGAATTCTACAACTAACTACTGTATTAATGGGTGTGGGCTGGGGCTATCAACATAAAATTCGGGTGGACCCAGAATTCTATAACTAGCTACTTTACAAAGCCGGGCGTACCCAGAACTTCCAGATAAACTACTATTTAAAGCCGGGCAAACCCAGAACTTCTTATCAACTACTACTTAAAGTCGGGCAAACCCAGAACTTTTTTATTAACTACTATTTAAAGCCGGGCAAACCCAGAACTTTTTTATTAACTACTATTTAAAGTCGGGCAAACCCAGAACTTTTTATTAACTACTATTTAAAGCCGGGCAAACCCAGAACTTTTTGTTAACTACTGTTTAAAGTCGGGCGAACCCAGAACCTTTTATTAACTACTATTTAAAGTCGGGCAAACCCAGAACTTTTAACTAGCTACTATTTAAAGTCGGGCGAGCCCAGAACTTCTAATTAACTACAATAATTAATACAGGTCAAGTTAGATTATAAAGTTGGGGTTATAGGTCATAAACAGACTCACTATTAGTTCTAAGTTATTTGTTATTTATTGATTTCGACCGTCGGGATTATGTAACGGATTATTTGGTTATTTTTTACACTTGTTCAACGGGGCGCCTATTAGCAGATATTATTTCAATTTTTATAAAAGAAACACACACGTCAATCAATTTTTATATTAATTAGTTCCACTTTTATTCACTTTGTTCTTTCGCTTCTTGCGTATTTTCTTCTAGATATTATAACAATTGCTCTTTCTCGAGACTTTCTTTGCTGCACCAGATAATTACTAGTGGTAGACTGTACCACGTGCTTACCCTACAGTCGCGTGTCTCTGCTTCACTATCACTATGACTGACTTCTCGGCGTCTTTCCCTCTGCCTTCGACCCTCGCAGCCGCAGCTTTTGCGTATTTCACCACACCACGGCGCATGCCTACGCGCTGTCGCCGAGGTGAGCTTTTGTAGCTACGCTCTCCGATCGCGTGCTTGCCTGCTCACACGCCGTCGCGAGCTTTTTCCGTTTGCCTACGTGGCTTCTCATCGCCTCTCGCTCTGTCTGACGTCGGCTGCGCCGTCGCCGCTGTACGTTTTGCCGCACTACTTTGTCGTTCGTTTGTCGTCGTCGCCTCTCGCTACGTCTGGCGCCGGCTGCGCCGCCGTCGCTGTGAGTTTTTTCGCTCTCTCTCTCTCGCCGTTCTTTATGCAGCTGCGCGACGGTTCGACTGTACCTTTGCCTATTCCCTATTCCCTTGCTCACTCCCCTACGATATATTTATAGACTAAGGCATATGGGTTTTCTTAGGGCTATGATTATTATATTTTAAACTAATGTGACTTCAAGAGATTCTCTTAGGGCTAGTAGTGATAATAATAAAGTAGTAATAATAACAAAGTAATTAATAACAAAACTTCCCCCGCCCCCTCCATGGGCTTGGGTTTGTCAATAACAAAGTAGTAATAAGGATGACGTTGATTAAATATATAATAATGATGTTGATAATAATGATTAAATCTAAAATAATAATATTGATGATAGTAATGAAACAATAATGTTGGACGCCGTCCCTCTCCCCTCCGTGGGGTTTTTGGGCGCTTATGTGGCGGCGTCGGAATCGGCGTCACATAGTTTAGGTCTCTAGCTTTACAAAGATACCCATATGTCCAAATAATATGCACTAGTTCGGTAATTATAAGCCAAAAACAAAACTATGCCCACAACCCCCACATCTCCCCTACATAAGGTAATTGCTTGCGAATGACATTACCAAAAAAAGTCAATCTTCCTTTTTTTTAAAGATACGTAGGGGTGCCCACAACCCCCCCATGCCCACAACCCCCACTTCTCCCCTACCCCTTAAACCATTAAGTTAGAAAGAGTCCCAGCCCGTTTCTCTAATGAAACCTGCTTTTTTCCTCGGGGGAACAGCTGCTAATTCAGCTAGATTGTTAAGGAAATATTCTCTTATATACTTTTTCCTGTGCCTGATAAGGGCCACACAGGAGCAGAAGAAGTGCTCTACTGATTCTACTTCTTCCTCGTTTCTGCAGCTCCTGCAGAAGTCGTTATTTAGGACGTTAAGTCGGGATGCGTGGGCTCCTACGAGCCAGTGACCTGTAATTTTTGCCTTTTTGTGCGTTTGGCGTCAACCTTAGGCCATGTTTGGCGACCAATGTTGCAGTGAGTGGTGTTGTTCCATGTTTCTTGTTCAAGGGATCTAAAAACTTCCCTTGTCCTCCCTTCTTGTCTGGAAGGAGAACTGTAGTAGTGCCGCGTCTGGCCAGTTCATCAGCTATTTTGTTCCCCTCAATATTATGGTGCCCTGGCACCCAGATTAGGGAGATAACGAACTGCTGTGCCATCTCTTGAAGAGATTTGCCGCAGTTGTTCACTATCGTCGAGTTTGAGGATAGCGCACGAAGTGACTTTATAGCTGCCTGACTGTCTGAGTAAATGTTAATTGCTCCGTCTATGAGGCTAGAGTGGCGTAGGCAACTAAGAGCCTCGCTTATGGCGAAAATCTCTGCCTGAAAAACGCTGCAGTGGTCCGGAAGACGGAAATGTGTTTTGAAACCAAGTTGTTCGCAGAAGACTCCTCCTCCAACTCGATTGTCGAGTTTGGATCCGTCTGTGAAGAAATTTGTACAGTCATTTTGTCCAAAGGGACTTGCCACCCAGTCCTCCCTAGAGGGGAAGTCTGTTTTGAACGTTGTAGAGGTGTGTTCTACGGGTGTGCGATAGTCTGTTAATTGCATGTTTGCGCCTTCTGGTAGGATGGATGAGTGTCCATATTGATGGACTGTCCAGCAGTTTGCGTCTCTCAGACGTCGTGCTGTAATGGTGGCGGTTTCTTTTGCCACCAGTAGAATTGGGGATATGCTAGTAGCACCTGTGTAACTAATCTCACCAACTGAGCATCTACTCCAAGGCTCATCATAGCATTGGTTATTGCCCTTGAGTCGATGTTATTGAAGGCTCCTTCTATGTCCAAGAAGGTGGCTAGGGTATATTCCTTGTTTTGCAGGAATTTTTCTATACTGGATAAGACAGAGTGAAGTGCTGTTTCTGTCGATTTGCCTTTACGGTATGCATGCTGAGATTCAGATAGCAGAGAGGGATTGATTGATGTTCTTAGGTGTAGCCCTATCAATCTTTCCAAGGTTTTCAGAAGGAAGAAGGACAGGCTTATTGGCCTGAGATCCTTCGGTGTTGTGTGTGAGGCTTTGCCGGCCTTGGGTATAAAAACTACTTTGAACGTTAGCCAAGAAGGGGGAACATGGCCTAACGCCATGATGTTCGTGACGATGGCTTTTTGCCAAGGGACAGCAAGATACTCCCCTTGCTGCAACTGTGCAGGGAATATCCCATCGGGACCTGGAGATTTGTAGGGAGCGAAGCTATTTATAGCCCATTTAATGTTGGATTCAGTCATAATGCTATCCAATACTTTGACCGGGTGCACAGTGGTCCGGCTGTATTGAAAAAGTGGTCATAAATCAGAAACTCAACGTAGAGAGTTCAAAGAGTTCATTTGTACTGGGGGGTTTTGGGGGTCGCTGATTTCGAATATGAAGTCGAAATTTCAAAATTCAAAATGGCGGCTCCAATACGGCAGTTGTGACTTCCGTAATTAGCTGGTGAATATATTACCTCATTTTTCACGACCCCAGAGAGTACCACGTGGAGGTTTACGGTATATTTAGACTCTCCTTTCTTTTTTAATTTTTTTTTAATTAAAAAAAACTTTTTAAAAATTTTTTTTTTTATAAAAAAAAATTTTTTTTTATAACTTTTTTTTGGATTTTTGTTTTTTAATTTTAAAGACATTTTTTTAACTAAAGAAATGTTAAAGAAAAATTAACTGTAACAATTTGTAAACGTATCGGCTCACTAAGAATCACTATCTGATTCTGAGGAGACGTTCTGATTTAATGGCAGCCTCAAAAGTCCCAAAACCTATTTTGCTAGAGGCTTTGTGTACTTTTGAAAGCATTTTTATTTTGATAGTATTGCTTTCGGCAACAGGTGGATTTAGCAAAAAAAAAAATCTCCTTTGTTGTGGAAAAAATTTTCGCATTTGCGTTTCCGCAATTTGCCACAAAAGCTTTATATTGGGTATTGTGGTACAGATGTATACTAATATTACCTATATGGTCTCTCGTTCGAAGCTGATGGAAGGCTCAAAATATTCGATTCGAAAAAAATTATTTTCAAAAAAAAAAATGTTTGCTAATTAAATTAGAATTTCATCAATACAACAATACATATTGATAAAAATTTGTGTTCCTGATATAGTTAACAGTACTATTGAACTGTTACAAAAAAAATTGTATCGGGAAAATGTTTGTAAATAAAAAAAAAATTACATTATATTTTTATAGGATTTTCGCCACTTGTCGCCTTTAAGGTTACAAATTTGTATGTAAATGGAATTGAAACTAGCTAATACTTTGGGGAACTACAGTTCAAATATTCAAGAATTGATGGGCATTAGAAATTTTAAAATCCAGGTCTATTGAAAAATTGGATTTATGGCAGCCGCCGGACCACTGTGCAGTGTCTTCCACCGTTTTTATCATTTCCGAATTGTTGGAAATCCATTTCCTTAAATTAATACCAACTTTTAATAGTTTGTTAGATATTAATTTAATTTTGAGCGCTGCAGTCATTATGTCATCCATGTAGAAATCATTCCTTATCATCTCACTAATTTTTATATTTTAGCATTTGTCTGCTATATCCACCAGGACTCTGGTGGCCAAATATGGAGCAGAAGCAGTTGTTGTTCTGTTGTCAACTTGTAGATTTTAATGTTTTAATTTGGAGAATTTCTCCATAAAATATATTGACATTTTTGATCGTTTTCATTTATTTTTATTAGGCGATACATTTTTTTGATATCCGCAGATACAACATAATGATATCAAAAATATCTTTTTGAACTCGTGGGCCAATCCACATTATATTGTTCAAGCTATTATTATAAGTAGTTTTGTCTGAAGCATCAAAGACTACTCTAAGCTTAGTCGTTAGGTTGGAACCCCTAATAACTGCCTGATGTGGTAAAAAAAAATATTGGCCTTCATTTTACCTCGACCATATGCCCTAAATCCATATATTTATCCATAAATTTAGTATAGTCAGCCTTAAGTTTTTCATTCCTATTAAATTTTTTCTCCAATTTTATAAAACGAGCTATTGCTTGATGAATCCCCTAAAGTGACATCTTTTTTTTTTTTTTTTTTTTTTTTTTATTAATCGCGCGTAGTCCCACGGCCCACTTACCCGCCCAACCGACCGGGGGGCGCAGCCGTGTATCGTACGGCACGATTCGCGAGAGGATAGACGCGAGTTATGAAAAGATAGGCAAAAGTCCGAGGAAAAGTAGGATCTAATTTTGTGCTAACGAAGTTAGTATAAGTCGTTTTAAGAGCGGCAGAGAGTCAGAATTTGAGATTATAGGATAAAGTCTATTATAGTCAGAACATAATACTCTGAAAGGCTCATGCAAGTCATAGTTAGATCTACAATGGTTTAATATTAAGGGTATATAATTTCTAGTTAATCTACTTGGCACAGAAAAGTTAAGCCGACCTACCAAGTCGGCACTGTCAATATCACCACGAATAAGATTATAAATAAAAATAGTACCAAGCATCGTTCTACGGTTAGCTAGGGAGGGTAAATTAATTAAAAGTAATCTGCTAGAATAAGAAGGTAAGTTAAGGTTTGCATCCCAGTTGAGGCGCCGTAAAGCAAAAATTAAAAAGTTTTTCTGTACAGATTCAATGCGATCTATATGAACTCCGTATTGGGGACTCCAGACGGGAGACCCATACTCTAGAATCGGACGGACTAGCGAAGTAAATAAGGTTTTAGTGACGTAGGGATCGTCAAATTCCTTCGACCATCTTTTAATGAAACCAAGCACTCCCCTGGCTTTATAAACCATGGACGAAATGTGATCAGTAAACTTAAGTTTTGGGTCCAAAAGGACGCCAAGATCGTCAACCATAGTTATTCTATCCAAAGATTTCCCACTTAGTGAGTAAGTTGCAAGTTTTGGATTGACTCGGCAAAAAGTCATCAGCTTGCACTTAGACCCGTTTAAATTTAGTAAATTATCACGGCACCAGTTTTGAAAATTGTTTAGATCGGATTGTAAGTCAGAATGGCTGGAAATATCCTTATACTGCAGGCATAACTTAACATCATCTGCGTACATAAGTACGCGAGAATGATTTATAATTAATGGAAGGTCGTTAATAAATAAAGTAAAAAGAAGCGGACCAAGGTGACTCCCTTGTGGGACGCCGGAGGTAACTCGGAGAAGACCAGAAAGAGAATTTTTAAAAAGGACTCTTTGTGTCCTGCCACTCAGATAACTTAAAATCCATCTAAGAAGATCAATTGGAAACCCTAACAAGTCAAGTTTCCGAACTAAAAGTGAGTGATTTACAGAGTCAAATGCTTTACTAAAGTCAGTGTAAATGACATCTGTTTGAAAGCTACTTTTAAAGCCCTTTATCACGAATGAGGTGAGCTCCAAAAGGTTAGTAGTTGTTGATCTTCTTTTCATAAATCCGTGTTGACACGGAGATATTACTGACCTACAAAGGTGCTGCAAATGAGGAGTAATGACATTTTCGAAAAGTTTGGGGATAGCCGACAACTTAGAGATACCTCTATAATTGCTGGCATCCAATTTGTTACCTTTTTTGTGGAGAGGAATAACAAATGACTCCTTCCAAATAAGGGGAAATTGGGAGGTTTCTAAAGATAAGGTGAACAATTTGAGAAGGGGTTTGCATAAGGCTTCCGCGCAATTCCTAAGCACGCAGCCAGGAATTCCGTCGGGACCTGGAGAGTAAACAGGCTTAACACGTTGAAGATCCAAAAACAAAGAGCTTTCGTTTATAATAGGACTGAATATAAGGTTCGACGTGGACATGGTGTATGAATAAGGCTCTATTGGATGTGCGGAAGTAGTATAAGTTGTTTGAAAAAACTGGGCATAAAGATCGGCTATAGCCTGATCTGTGGTTGCCGTCATGTTTTCAAAATAAAGCGAGGAAGGATAAGAAGTAGATTTACGCTTGGTGTTAACAAAGTTATAAAACTGTTTCGGGTCCTGCGAGAACTGGACCTTACAACGATTTAAATAATTTTTATAGCACTGCGCGTTAAGCACGGTAAATGTTGACCGAGCACTTAGATATTTTGAAAAAACAGATTGAGAACCGGAGTATTTATATTTCCTATAAAGTCTGGACTTAACATTTCTTAGGTGTGACAACTCTTTATTGAACCAAGGTGGTTTACTGGAGATAGCCGGATAGTACATCGGAACACAAGAATTAAAAAATGATTTAATTGCAGTATAGAAAATATTTATGGCATCAGCCATATTATTGCATGAGTAGAGATCGGACCAATTGAAGCCAGATATAAAATTATTAAGCCTAGAAAAGTCTGCCTTACGAAAACAATGTATTCGTTTAGTTGATTTTTCTGATTTTTCTTCTATCACGATACCCGTGTCAACTGTCACATCGAAAGTAGGATGATATGGATCCTCAGGTTGCGTAAGTGGTGGAACCCTGGATAGAAACACGCCTTCAGGATTTGAGACAAAGCACAAATCTAGTAAGCGGCCTAGTGAGTTTCGAACGGACTGTATAACAGAAAGATGATTTAAGTACTCTTGGAGTTCAGAAGACGGCGGAATATAAGAGCAAGTGATATAAATAAACTTTCCCGGAAGGGACAGCTTTATACAAATAAATTCAATATTATTAAATTCCTCAAAACGTACCTCTTCCGACGTAAGGTTGGAGTCCACGGCAATTAAGACCCCACCTCCCCGTTTGGAAAGACGGTCAAGCCTATATACTGTGTACTTACCGGGAAAAACTTCGGAGCTTAGAATCTCCGGCTTTAACCAGGTTTCTGTAAACACAATAACATGGGATGCAAATGAAAAGCTATCAGAATACAATTTAGTTAGCTTGCTACGCAAGCCTCTTGCATTTTGATAGGAAAGAAGGAGGTTACTAGTTAGTTTTTTGTAGATGAAGAAGAAGTAGAAGATGGCACAATGGTCTGGCCGCGACTGGGAAGTCTTATTCCCGTGGGCCCTTTCTTTTTTTTCTTAGCTTCGAACTCCTTTACCACCAAATTGTCCGGCCAGAATTTGGCAGAGCATATGGTAGCAAAGAGCTCGGGTGGGACAGTGATCTTGAAAGATGAAATATCCCTAGCATAAGAGAAGTTAAATTTTTCCACCTTAACGTTTTCGGCTTTTGTTTTGACTTCTATATAAGACAGCACATCAGAAGATGTTTGATCAGGGGAAAGCCGCGAAACAAATATTTGTTTCTTTGGTGGAACCACAGAAAGAGCTTTAGGTGGTGCAGGTTGTGCGTCTGCAGAACCACCTATGCCCGGTAGTCCGGACTCAATATTCCCTTGTGGCGGTGTGTTAACTAGGTTTGGTGGATTCACCAACTGTGAAACCACTACGGACAAATCGGAATTTTCAGGATCGCCTATTTGCATACACTCCGCTGTGGATTGATCGGGCTCCGAATCTTTTTTGGCTGCCGATCTTAGCAACATTTGAGCGGTTGCTGAGTTCGGCTGCTGATCCACGGGAGTGCTCTGCTGGTCACCTGACGGAGGCTGCGGGGTGTTCCCCTTTGGCCTACCACCAGCGGCTTTTTTGCGCTTTGGAGACTCCTCTAATAGTTTTATACTATTAAATTGAGTGTCCAGAGCTTGGAGCAGATCATCTGCTCATCAGATCATCATCTTTAAACGGAATTGGCACAATGTATCGCCCATCTGAATCTTTCTTTGTTGTTCTTGTTTTCACAGAATTCAGATTCGTTTTTTGACCTAGAAGCCCGTCGATTTTAACAACCTCGTTTTTAGAATTTGAGCGTATAAATCTGCCCCAACATTCGTGTGGAGCTTGTTGCAAAGCGCGGAGGTGCTTTCGAGAGTGTGTGGTTAAAAAACCTAATAAAATATTCTTTTTTTTTCAAAACGAAGAACATTATTAACTAACTAAAAAAAAATAATATTTTTTTAAATATAATATTTGTTTAAATTTATTGTTTTGTTGGTGGTGTTTTTTTGAAGACGGCTAAAATTACCCGAAGGAATATGGCCTCCGAGGCCAAGGGTAAAACCCCAGCCTCGGAGCAGAGCAAGTTCAAGAAGCCGAGATTTTCACCGGTTTCCAAAAGAAAGATTCCCGTTGTGCGGAACGAAATGGAAAGTGAGGAAATTGAAATGAAAGAGGTCGACGCACCGGTAAGTGCAACTACAACATCAAATCAAGCCAAAGAGAATACAGTAACTGAAAAAACGAACAACAACAAGACTGTTAAGACGAAGGAGGTAGGAAAACATGAAAATAACGAATTTTTATAGAACGGATTCCACAAAGGCCCTTTTGTGGTTTATATTGACAAGATTGGTGAATTAAACGCAGATAATAGATATAACAGAGCGCCAATAAGCCCGCTGGAATTAAATGCTGTTTTGTTAAAATTAAAAATTAAAGATATAATTTCAGTCAGTAAAATAGGCTATGGGCGCTGTAAGGCTGAGTGCAAAGCAGCGATGGCAGCTAATAGCATTTTGTTATCAAACTTAAAAAATAACGGTTAAGAACCGAAAATCTTTAAACACTTTATTTTTAAAATGGGTATTATTTTCAACATTCCTACAACATTTTCAGATGCAGAATTAAAAGATTATATTTCCTCACCAGTGCCAGTCCATGATGTTAAAGAAAAAGGGAAAATAAAGAAGCATTTGTTAGGTTGTTTGTTGTTTTAGGTTTGGTCATTTTGCACAACATTGCAAACAACAAGAACAAAAATGCAGTAAATGCTCTCTTTCACATTCAAAAGAACAACAATGCAGTGAATGCAGTGTCTGCGTCAACTGCAAACAAAACCACATTGCGACCTCTCTTAATTACCCAGCGCATAAGAGAGCGTATGCTATTCAAAAATGTATGACGCTTAAAAATGTATCTAGAGTAGAAACTAGAATTAGGTACCCCTTTTTATTCCAAATTCTTGACGATGTTGATACAAACGACGCAACCCAATTCCCTCAACCATCATGGCAAAGAAAATCTGCCAGACCGATCTTACAAAATAATACAAACTTAGTTGCTCAACACATATATTCTAACAACAATTTTTTTAGCACAGAAAAATTCCCTCGACACCATGAACAACTGGAAGGCTGCTCTTAGAGATCATGAATACACTCCCAATGAAAAGTTTGTACGCACCCACCATGGTCAACCCACTTTTGCTAATTTCTCAAACCCTCCCCCACAGTCCATTCAACCAATTCCTGACATCTCAGCTCTAGCAACAGCTGAAAAAAGTCTTTCACAATTAGCTTCAGAGATTTCTTCCTTTTTAGTTAAGGAAACAACAAATTTAGTACCTGAATCGAGAATCTTTTTAGAAAATCTACGAAATATGATTGCAATTACAAACACAAAAATTGATTTATCCAGGATTAATCAAGTAGCTTAAAAAGCTACTTTTTTAATTTTGTTTAATTGTTTTTGTGTTTTATTTTATTTATTTATTACTTTTGTTTATTATTATTTTTTTGTTTATTTGTTGGTTTATTTATTTATTTTTTTGTTTTTGTTCTTTGTCTATTTTTTTTTTTTATCCTTGTTTAAATGACTTTAAAAATACTGCAATAATACAATAGCTTAACTGCTCATAACAATAAACAATTGTTGGAAATGTTTCTAGTAAACAACAATATAGACCAGCGATGGGCACGAGATCTAACGGTTTGAGCAGCAGGTCGGCCAGACCAAAAAAAAACAAAAACAAGAAAGAACGCTATAGTCGGGTTTCCCGACTATAAGATTTGCGATACTCATTGCCCTCTTTAAAAACAGCTAGCTAGCCCTCTTCAATAATGTGTAGCCTACTTTCATGCGCAATCAGTTTTAAGCGCCCTCTCCTAAAAAAAAAGTTTTGCATACTTTTGAGCGCAATAAAAATTTTCAACGCATGTGTATGCACAATTTCTTGAAAATGGTCAGATTTTCAAAATTTTTAGATATTTGGGTAGATATTTTCAATACGAACAACATTTGTAAGGGCCACTTTTCTCTAGCATTAAAAATGTGGACACCACAGAGTTTTTTCCAGTTTGTGGGCGTAAAAAGGGGCGTGGTCAGGGTTTGAAACAAACTTGATCTGCGCCTTGCTTATAGAAGTCTGTGTGCAAAATTTGGTGGCTTTAGCTCTTATAGTTCCCGAGATCTCGATGTTTGTACGGACAGACGGACGGACGGACGGACGGACGGACGGACGGACGGACAGACAGACATTTGATCGTTTACAGTATTTGCTTACTCTTCGAGTATCGCAAATAACAACCACCACCGTCTTAAAGAATGTGCGAGCAAAGCAAAAGCAAAAAGCCAATGTATTTTGTTGTTGCAAAACTCGGGACCGAGGCGATGAGTTCGCTACCTGCTACAGAGTCTGTAGCATTGTTTTTGTTTCTTCACGGATCGCTGAACGCCAGCCGCGACCCGTCTGGCTGGCGCCTCCCGAAAAATATAACGGTTTGAGCAAGTGAGCAAATTGAGCCAGGGCGTGCCCATCTCTGATATAGACGTTGCAATTCTTTCAGAAATCTGGGTGTCAAATAATTCTATGTGTAGCTTAGCTAACTATAATTATTTGCGGTACTCGAAGAGTAAGCAAATACTGTAAACGTAGAAATGTCTGTCTGTCCGTCTGTCTGTCTGTCTGTCCGTCCGTACGAACATCGAGATCTCGGGAACTATAAGAGCTAGAGCCACCAAATTTTGCACACAGACTTCTATAAGCAAGGCGCAGATCAAAACCTGACCACGCTTTTTACGCCCACAAACCGCGAAACTCTGTGGTGTCCACATTTTTAATGCTAGAGAAAAGTGGGCCTAATGAATGTTTTTGTATTGAAAATATCTACCCAAATATCTTAAAAATTTTAGAGTCTGGCCATTTTCAAAAAATTGTGTATGGGTGATTCCATACAGGATTTACATTCAAATATTTTTTTGACCCGAATTAATTTTTTTTTTTGCATTGTTCGACTAAAAATAAAACACACGTATTTTTTTGTTTCATTATGATATGAAAATTTCGCAAGCTATGATTTTTCAAAGTTTTCAGGTTCAAACGAAGTCCCTCTTAATACTTGCCAATATGCAAAAGAAACATTTAATTAACCATACATCAAACCATGATGAAATATAGGATTTTTTCCCAGCTTTCGAATGGAATATATTGCAAATCGATCCAACTAATTGTTTATGCAAAAAAATGACATTTTTAAACAAATTGATATTTTTCAAATTTGGGGAATGTTTTTTTTTTTTTTTTTTTTTTTATATTTTTTTCAAACACTATTGCAGATACCCTCAAAATTTCAGGATGGACCGTATAGAATTGTGGTTGCAATGAATTATTGAACTTGTGAAAAAGCGATCGGAGCGTTTTTTTGCGTGCTCGCTGACCGATTTGAGCACGCAAAAAAAGTGCTTCTTCTTATTATTCTCCCTTCTCCTCCCTTCGCTGTTTCACAAGTTAAAAAATTCATTGCAACCACAATTCTTGACGGTCCGTCATAAAATTTTGAGGGTAAAAAAAAAAAAAAAAAAAAAACACCCAAATTTGAAAAATATCAATTTGTTTATAAAAATGTAATTTTTTGCATAAACAATTAGTTGGACCGATTTGCAATATATTCCATTCGAAAGCTGAGAAATAATCCTATATTTCATCATGGTTTGATGTATTATTATTTAAATGTTTCTTTTGCATATTAAGCCTAGTACTCAGATCGACGAACAGTTTCGACGTCGAAAAGAGGCCAATTTTTTTTTTCTTATTCTCGGAGTATGACCTTTTTTAAAAAATTCGTCGGCAATTTGTTTGAGCAAGTACTGCGGTCACGCTAAACCTTATTCGCGGGATGTTGTCAGCTGTTTTCGGTTTTTCTTATTGACAAGTGGAAAATATAAAAGAAATGTTGCGAACAAGAAAAGCGACATTAAAATTTGCTGTTGCCATGGCGGTTATTATTGCCGTGATGGATGACGAGGATGCCCAACAGGAAACACAGCGTCGCAAGTTTTGGGTGAGCCCATATCTGATGGGAAGAGCGCTAAAAGGCCGATACTTTACCGACGCAAGTATTGTTTATATATATCTAATTTATGTTTTTACAAACTTTACAATCTTTAACTTGTTTTATAGTTTGAAAACATGTTGCAAGCCCCATCAATGTTTTTCGAAAACTCCCACATGTCAGAGAAGGGTTTTAACAAACTTTTTGGATTGGTCGAGCAGTACCTATGTAGTTCCGAAGCTGAATACACGTCCAGATGCTATACCGCTAAATCGTATACCGCTTTATCGTTTATGAGTAAATGGATTCCATATGATATCTTCAGATGAACATACATTTTTAACGTTTTCTTTGTTAGATTTCTTGCTTCCGGAGACCTACAACGCCACGTAGGATCTACTTATCGGATTAGCAAACAACATTTGGGTGTAATAATTGTAACCGTCTGCGATTTCATTTGCACTGCCCTGCAGGATGAGTTCCCCAGGTGGACAGCAGATAACATGTTGCAGTGGGCCAGGGGCTTTCAGAACGAGTGGAATTTTCCAAACTGCTTTGGACCCGTTGACGGCAAACATGTAGCAATAAAGGCGCCGCCTAGTAGCGGAAGCCTGTTTTACAATTACAAGGTATGTTCTTTATTCATAACTTATTGAATTTATTAAAAATATTACTTTTCAAAAAAGGGGTTTCATTCGATTGTGCTGATGGCCATCTGCGACGCTTTTTAACGATTTACGTACGTAGACGTTGGTGCCTATGGCAGCGAGGGAGACATGAATGCCTTTTCTCACTCTGCTCTTGGAAAGACTTTGTTATTGGACGAATTGCAGTTTCCAAATGACAACACCTTAAATGGAGAGCGCACGCCTTAATTTATTGTTGGAGATGATGCATTTCCCCTCCATAAACGAATTATGAAGCCTTTTAGTGACAAAAATTTGGACTCAAAGGAACGAACTATGAAGCCTTTTAGTGGCAAAAATCTGGACTCAAAGGAACGGATCTACAACTACAGACTGAGTCGTGCTCAACGTTGCATTGAGAATGCATTTGGAATTCTCAGCGCAAGGTGGTTGGCTGTGCAACGAACTTTATCAAGTAAACCGTGCAAAGCACAAAAAATAGTAGCCACATGCTGTCCCCTGCACAATTTTTTAATGTGAGAAAGTCCTCAGTCTTACGGAATCCAGGAGTCGGCGATCCCACCAAACACCGTGCTGACAGACCTACGACCCTGCCGGAAAGGCCGCCCTCAGGACCTCAGCAAAGCATAGTTGTATACTCACAAGTTAATTGGCAGGATGAGTCTGCTGGTGTCTAAATTAATTTGTGATCTAACTAAGTCAATGTGGCTGCGACCAAAAAACATGTAATGAAAAACACTTAGACTGAAAATATCCAAAGAGATAATAAAACATAAACTTTTCAATAATTTTTGTTGTTTTTTTAAATGTTATTTTTAATAGTAGAAGTAAATTATTGAGACTTACAAATAGACTTCAATTTTGTATTACACATGAATTACATTTAGACTAACATAAAGTTTACCATTTAGGTTTACAAAAAAGTTTACATTTAGGTTTACAAAGAGGTTAACATTTATAATCCCTGATCCCTTAAGGCAATTGCAGGTGTCTCGGCCCACAAAAGCCTCGTCATCTTCTCCACATCGGCGGCGTCTGCTGGAGTCAACATGTTCAGCTCCGACTCCCAGTAAGCCAACATGGGTCTTGGCGAAGGCGTCTTTTTTCTTGGTTCAGTGTTCTGCTCTTGCAGAAAGTTGCCCAGCATTCCACACATCATCGCTGATGTGGACGACTCCGAGACCTTGCGCTTCTTAGCAGGTTTCCTTCCGGCCTATAAAAAATATATGTATGGTGGGACAGTTTGTTTAACACATACGGGGGTGCCACAGAAACCGTTCCGCCCAAATTCCAACCGAATGTCCAACCCCTTCTCTATGTAAATTCCAACCCTCTTTGGGCGGAACAGTTTCTGTGGCACCCCCGATAGGTTCAATACACTTACGTAGGAGTAAAGGTCCTCGCTTAAGTCCACCAGATTGCTCTGCAGCTCCCTTTCGGCTTCCTCCAAAATAACATAATTTGAGGTGTTTGTCACTGGGGCAAATTGAGTGTCGTACGTTCTGAAAAAAGAGGTACATACATATGTACATTTATAGATTGTAATTATTTTAAAATTGTTATTTTTTGCCAACTACTTACTCTCTCTGTGTTGACAAGTTTGGCAAAAATGCCATATATGGTGCCCAGTCTCACTCTGCGTCTTCCTTTCCCGTTGGCACTTGTAACGGGACTCCACCAGCACTTCCACTTTTCTGCTGCTTCGCCTTCAAAAAATACTTCTTGCTGTCCCTCAGCGACCTCCACGCCTTCTTGCAACTTTCGACTGGACAACAAATGTACAATATAGGTAAATGTTTTATCTAACAACAATATTACTTACGGTCTTTATTTAAATCGGCAAAGTGCCTTTTGTCTCCCAGGTCCCAAATTACGGGATTGGCCTCAATAAGCTGGATGAGCAGAATTTTCTCGGGTCTGCTAAACTCCATCAGTCGACTTTTACGAATTTTGTTCTTGGCGGCCTCCATCATTTAAATCTGCACTGTGAATGTAAGATTGAGAGCGAGAGGGCAACAACGGCGAACGACCTTTTTATTAAATAGTTATATTTGCTCTCCCTTTCGCTCTCGAAATACTGAAAGAGTTAGTTGGCAACGCGATTAGTTGCCAAACTAAGTTTCTAGTATTTTATTTCTATCATCTGAGTACTGCCTGTCGAAGAACACCCTCGAAAAGTGTTTCGATGTTATTGGCCTCTCGCTCTCTCTCACTGATCTCGAACCCATTTCGTCGATCTGAGTACTAGGCTTTAGCAAGTATTAAGAGGGACTTTGTTTGAACCTGAAAACTTTGAAAAATCATAACTTGCGAAATGTTTATATCATATCATATTTTTAGTCGAACAATGCAAAAAAATTAATTCGGGTCAAAAAAAATTTTGAATGTAAATCCTGTATGGAGTGACCCGTATACAAGTGCGTTTAAAAATTATTGCGCTCGAAAGTAGGCTAAACTTTTTTTGAAGAGGGCGTTTAAAATGTACTGCGCTCGAAAGAAGGCTACCCTTTTTTTTAAAGAGGGCAATGAGTATCGCAAATCTTATAGACGGGAAACCCGACTATAGCGTTATTTCTTGTTTAAAAAGTATTTCGCTTTTTTACGCTTTTTCTGTTTACGAAGAAACATAAACATAAAGAGAAACATCTGTTTACGAAGAAACACACAAACACTCACACACACACACACACACACACACACACACACACACACACACACACACACACACACACACACACACACACACACACACACACACACACACACACACACACACACACGCACACACGCACACACACATATTCACACGCACACACACACTTACACACACAAAGAGCGCGGAGTATATCTGTGTAAAATGTCATCTGTGACGTCAAATCTCATCTGTCGCGGGGACGCCTGAAAATGATCACCCACAAAAGTGCCCAACGGGCCATAGGAAGTTTTCACTACATTAACGGTGTTGACTGGACGAGCCTTCATTAATTTTGTCATTATTATGACTTTAACCTTTAAAATTTGATTAAAATCTTCACTTTTAATTTGAAGATTTTGCTTTGATAAACACTTTCCTGCGGATGATACCCCACTTATCTCTGTTCGAGATTGAATTTTTTGTAATTTCAAAATCTGCGCAGATCCTTCTAAAATAATTGTGCTTTGTGACCCACTGTCAATCAAAGCTCTAAGTGTTTTAAATTCTCCATTCGATTATTTTATTTGAACACGCGCTGTAGCTAGCAGAACTTGTTCCGACTTCATGCAAGTGTTAACTTTTTTGATTATTTACATAATTAATATGTAGCATGCTATGGTGATTTCTTTTGCACAGCGAACATGTTGTATCGCTAGTGCATTTTTATTATGGTGTGTTAAAACACAAAAATGCCTTTTTTACATTATCCATTCATTCAGATTGATTCAAAGCCCCAAACTTGTGACATTGAAATATTGTGTGTCCCATACCTTTGCAAATGGGACAATTATTAGTGGACAATTCTTTTACATTGTTATTTAATATTTTTTAACAGGTTTTTCATCCTGAACTTAGCTTATTGAATTTAATCGTTGCTCCAAAAAATCCATGACGTCAGATAATAACTGAATTTCCTTGTTTTTCTTAACATGGCTCTCATATAACTGCAGATCCTCTTTATTAAATTTCCTGATAATAATATGTGCAAAGATAATTTCAACCTCTTCGGATAGCTGTGCCTTCAATTTGATCATGTGAATGGACTCATTTATATTGTCAATAAACATTCTTAACTGCCTAACTGAGTCCACATTTAAATTTTGTAGGTCAAGAAGGCGGTTCAACTGCTCTGAAAATATTTTTCTTTTGTTTTCAGATCGCTTGGTTAACAATTCCCAAGCAGTTACATAATTTTCCCCTACATTTCTCGCTTCTCCCTTAAGTGAAATCTTAAGGTAATTTTAAGGTAGGACTGAGATCCTCCCTTAAATGAGTCAGTTCAGTGAATAATTCATTAAACAGGTCCCAATCTTTGGAGTCCCCAAAGAATGTGGGTACCTGAATCTTTGGAACTGTTGGCAAATCATCAATTTTTTGATTTGTAACTTCCCCCACTTTTGGGACGTTATCCTTAAGTTCTTCTTTCATGGTTTTTATTACCGTTAAAACGTCAAACTCCAATTCATTTAAAAGATCATCAAACAACATCGATCATTTCGTCTTCTTTTAAACAAACTACCTTTTTCCAATAAAAATTTATTTTATCAATTCTGATGGGAAAAGTTTTCTTTCTTCCATTATATATAGCTATAAATGTTTCTTTTAAATAATTTTCTAGTTGTTCTATGGATTTCGAAAATTTGCCAACAGTTTTGGACCCTGCTCTGAGCATGAAGCTTTGACCCGGACCGTATGATACATCCATATCGGCACAAGGAGTTATTTGCTTCTGCCCAGAACCTGAAGCCTCCTGTCCTTGCTTGCCATTTTATATTGACTATCCTGTTTATCCTGAATAGTTCGACACATTTGCATCATACTTTGATAACGGTTCTTCCTAAAATAGTCGTGATCTACCACTCAAATTTTTAAAAGCATCTCATTATTTTTTATACATTCCGCTGTCAACAAACTTATCTCTTGTATTTTTTTTCTCCTGCTCAATACTAAAAATTGTGCACTTTTCTAAGTCCATCAGTATCTTTGGTAATTTCTACTTGCCTTTTTATAAAGGCTTTTGTTTCTTTGGACAACATTTTAAACATTTTTGTTTAGAAAAGAGTATAGGAAAATTGAAAAATATAAAATTTTAAAATGTAAGTCAAATTTACTTTATATACATATTTTGATAAATTTTTTTGTATTTATTATTATTTTGCATCGCAGATGCATAGAGAAATTTAAAAAAATTTAATGCTCACTTCTCTGTGGTCCAGCTTGGCGCGCCGAACGGGACCGGTGCTGGCTGCACAGGCTATTATGTCGATTCAGCTGCTGATGTTCTGGGCCTGTGGGTTCAGGCGGTACCGGTGCCGGTTATCGCACAGGTTTTGCGTAGTTATCCCACGAAGTTTCAAGGGGCGGATTGCCATTCACACAGATTGTCTTTAGTTTACTGAGAAGGCCACGGACATTTTGATAATGTAAAACGAAATCTAGTTTTTTGGAACTGACGGAATTGTATTTGTAGGTGGTTCTTTCCGATCAAACTCGTGTACAATCGTATTGATTGGCCGTAGTGCAGGATTTAAAGCACGCGGAAAATATGCATCAGGCAGAATTATTTTAAATGATGAAATTTTTCTTTTGTAAGCAAAATTAAATTTTGTAACAACAAAGTTTTCAGGAGACCATCATTAACCATGCTGGATGACCATCATTAACCGCAGCCAGAAGCGGTCTGCGAATTCGTTTGGAGGGTCCAGGACCAACATGAACGCCGGCATTAGCCACTTGGCCAGAGGATACTGGCGGTACCGTTATAACGGAGGATACCGGCGGTACCAGGTTGGCGGAATGTGGAAGGTTTATTTTTATGGCACCAGGATCAGGCTCAGGATGAGAGCCAGGGGCCAGGTCTGGACATATAGCCTTAGGAGTTACAAAACTAAACACTGGAGCAGGAATTGCCAATCTAGTAGAGACATGGCAGATATTAAAGGACCCGGCAGTGGAGGCACAAGGTTATTTGAGGATACGCAGTTATTATCGATTTCACTTGCGTTAGCAGAAACTAATGAAACGTACATTAGTGAGCTATTGGAGGACCCAGGATCCCTCATGGATGAGGGTGGATAAGTAGGAGTAAGATGGTTCATTAAATGGCCAGTTGGAGGAGAAGTAATTTTTTTTGGAGTTTCCTTAATTACTCTTAGCCCATTAAACTGGGACTCAACGGCTATAAGTTTCTCCTGAAGGTGGTTAAACAGCTTTTTGATCTCTATAAAGCCAGTCCCTGTTTGCCGCATGAAGGAACTCATCTCGTCCGTAATCTCACGGCACGCGGAGCAGGTCCATAGAAATCCAATCCTTTTGGAAATAAGATCTCCGATGCGACCATTTACGCCGGCACCGGAGCACTTACAATGCGCAGTGTTCTCGCAAAGCCAGCACAACAAATAAGTTTCGCCAGCAATAACGCCGTTGAACTCGCATTTTTTGGCTGAGCGGGATAGAAGCGGAAGAGCGGCGAAAGATTAAGGCAACGTGTGGAGAGCAGCGGAATCAAGAGCAGCAAGCTAAAACGTTCGGATTTAAGAGCGTAAGTTAGCAGGTGGGCTTGCACTGATCGGTGGATTTAGGCGACACGCACAAAGCGGAGAGCGGAAAAAGTGCCGTAAGAGTGATAACGGACCGACAGCTCCGAGAGGAGTGAAAAGGAGAGCGGGAGAATAAAACAACAACACGATACTTGCTGTGGTAAGGCAGACGCTTTGTTATTGTTTGCTGGCTGATGGTATTGTTTGGTTTGTTTATAAATTAAACACTTTTATGTTAACTGTCCGAGCTTGGATTAGTTTTTAAAAGAGAGAGTTTATGAACCACAGAACTTGTATGCTAACTTAGCGAATAAATTAAGAATTTTATCACGCAATTATACAAAAGAATCTGGAGCGACTGAAATACACGACCGGCTTAGGCGAAGGCGATTAAGTAAAATTGATGAATGATGATTTTTTTTTTTCAGACAATTTTTGATTTGTTGTTGATTCTTTTTATTTAAGGTAGTTTTGTAGATTTTTAAATTATTATTTGACGATTTTGATGACTGATGATGTTTTTTCTTTTTCAATTTTGTTGATGCTGTTCGTGTACGAACAGTTACAACTGTAACTTTTTTGATGTAAGCCTCGAATACGCTGTACTTAAACTTGTCGATTTCTCGACCACAATGTGACAACTTTATTCGATGTTTCGACCTCGAATACGCCACTTTAACAATATTTGCACGGTGGCAAAATTATTATTTTTAACTTTGATTATTCGTTTAATTGTCGATTTCTCGACAATAGATAATTGTTTATTTATTTATCTTCCTAGCACTACAAGTTAAGCTTATATATTATTGTGCTAGTCACGTGTTGTTTGTGTGTGTTTTAACGTGTGTTTTTAATATCAAAAAAAATTTTTAATTCTAATTTTTTGTCACACACAAACAGAAAATATTTTTTTGTATCTTTTTGTTTTTAATTTGTTATACTCTGCATCTTACTAACAGGGGGTAACACAGAGGTAATTATTTCATAGCTGTAAGTGACTTGCACTTGGCAGAATCTTTGAGGCGCTGGTTTGTTCTTTGAGAAAGAGAAAGCAAAAGCATCGCACCAGATGCAGTCAGTTCCATTATAAGATCATCAAAAATATTAAAATGATTTATTTAATCCACATCGCTTTTTGATTTTAGGGAAAGTAATTGTTTTCGGACGGACAACTGTGTAGCTAAGCTTTTGCGTTCATATATTGAGTCTAAGTTATCAAACATTTCTTAAGCACTGCACTCACTTGTGACAAAACTCAAAAAAGAATCACTTAAGGCAGTCCTCTACCGTCGCGGTTTGAAAAAATCGATTTTTTTTTTCATTATTTGAAAGAAGACGATCTCAGAAATACGCCAGTAAAAGCGTTTCGCGAAAAAAGCATTCCTTCATGGGTTTTCGCGACTTTGAAGTCATGCACTCGCGGCCGTTTCCAAGCGCTACTTTGTCTTTAAACGCGTTTTCCCAAAAATTGACTTTTTTGAAATGGATGGTAAGCTTTCTACCAGTAATATTTATCGGATTCATCTCATTTTTGGCACAATTATTCAGAAAACATGTCGCTATGTTTGGCCGATCGGGATTTTAAAAATTTTAATTTTTCGAATTTTTACAGCTTCTAAACTATGAAATAATATGGTAAAATTTAACATTTTTGTAAAAAGTTGTATATTTTTTACAAGTTTCGAGATAAAAAAAATCCCGATCGGCCAAACATAGCCAAGGTAACAATAATTATAAACAAATTTTACTTTCTTCATTTCCGACAACGACATCGGAAAAACCTTGCCACCAAGTCGGGCCTCCAAATTTGAGAAGGACATTTCAAGGTCATCCCAAGGACAACAGAACCACTGGGCACACTTTTTGATTAATTTTTTTTTTCCCCACTGATTTTAAAGTCGACAGATGTACCAATAAAATAAAAAAAAGTTCATGAAATTATCTTCAGTAGTTCTTTCCCAATCAATTTTTGAAAAAAGGCTCGAAATTGAGGCCTGACGGTAGAGGACTGCCTTAAATATTCAATAATTGTATTTTTGCCAATTTTTCAAACTTTTTCCACTCTTCAGAATTTACATTACCAGTTTCATCAATCCATTAATCGCATCATTTTCGCTTAAAAGCGCTCTTACTCGGAATTTCCAAATTGCATATTTTTTTACCGTCGACCGGCCTAATATTTTTTTTTTCCTTTATCCACGTTAATAATTATTAATCACAAAGTGTACTTATCTTTGATGGGGACCTGGGCCCATAAAATGAAGAAAATCTAAATAAATCAGATTAATCCGCAGAGATCTTTATTTGTTGAAGCAGCGAATCTTCTCCCTTTGTAGTTCCAAGTTCACGTTCCGTTTATTTATTAGTATTTCCAACTAAAACAATAAAACACGCTGAGAGAATTTCAGTTGCAAAGAGACACGTTTTAAGTTCGATTCAAGATAAAAAGAGGAATTTAAGAACAAAAGTAAGGCAGTGGTTCAGAAAAATGAAAACGATACAATATCGATAACATATAATTTTGATATTTTTGTCAAACTAAAATAAACTGTTTCAACGATTTATAAATTAACTGATGCGATATTTCAACACCTAAGCCTAGTACTCAGATCGACAAACAGTTTCGATTTCGAAAAGAGGCCATTCTTTTTCTCGGAGTATGACCTTTTTTTAAAAAATTCAACGGCAATTTCTTTGAGCAGGTACTGCGATCACACTGATTTCCGTTCGCGGGCGGTACATGTTGTTTTCGGTTTTTTTTTTTTTTATTAAGTGGAGGTTCTAGTCACAAGCGACAAAAAAAAATTTTTTTTTTATTGCTTTATTTTCATTTTTATGGTCCTAAAAATGTGTAGGCAAGAGGATATGTCCCTATCTAATTGATTTAACGAGTTATAGCCTATAGACGAGAGGACCCGTCGACCGAAAAACAGGTCTTCGTCAAACTTTAAACGCGTTTTTCTCGAAACACCTTTTTTTTGCGCGCGGGGCGCGATACCGCTTCAACGGCTGAACCGATTTCGACGTTTGAAGGCTCTAATTAAAGCTTATTCAATTTAGGGGGCCTTCTCGAAGCGTTTTTTTTTTTTTTAATTTTTTAGTATTTTTTTTTACGTGAAAACAAAAAAACGAGGCAAAAAAGGTTGTTTTTTCTAAAAAAATCACTATTTTTTTAAAAGAGTTTTTTAAAAATCGGAAACCGAGAAGGCCCCCCAAATTACATCTACTTTAAGATTTTTTTAGTTTTTCGTTTCCGATCACTTGGCAGGGCTGTAGAGCGCCCCGCGCACACTGTCCACCGCCGCACACGACCGCCGTCATTGAGGGCTGGAGCCGCCATTTTGTTTTTTGTTTTCCTATAAAAAATTTTTTAAAATCTTTTTAAGATATAGACAAAAAAATGCCATACAAGTTTTTTTAAAAAAATACGTGTGTACTATCTAAAAAAAATCATGAAATTACGCACATTTTCGGGCCTCTGGACTAGAACCTCCCCTTAAATCGCGCGTAGTTTTACGGCCCACATACCCGCCCAACCGACCGGAGGGCGCAGCCGTGTATCGTACGGCACGATTCGCGAGAAGATAGACGCGAGTTATGAAAATATAGGTCGTTTTAAGAGCGGCAGAGAGTCAGAATTTGAGATTATAGGATAAAGTCTATTATAGTCAAAACATAATACTCTGAAAGGCTCATGCAAGTTAGATCTACAATGGTTTAATATTAAGGGTATATAATTTCTAGTTAATCTACTTGGCACAGAAAAGTTAAGCCGACCAACCAAGTCGGCACTGTCAATATCATCACGAATAAGATTATAAATAAAAATAGTACCAAGCATCGTTTTACGGTTAGCTAGGGAGGGTAAATTAATTAAAAGTAATCTGCTAGTATAAGAAGGTAAGTAAAGGTTAGCATTCCAGTTGAGGCGCCGTAAAGCAAAAATTAAAAAGTTTTTCTGTACAGATTCAATGCGATCTATATGTACTCCGTATTGGGGACTCCAGACGGGAGACCAATACTATAGAATCGGATGGACTAGCGAAGTAAATAAGGTCTTAGTGACGTAGGGATCGTCAATTTCCTTCGACCATCTCTTAATGAAACCAAGCACTCCCCTGGCTTTATTGACCATGGACGTAATGTGATAGGGTTGTGAAAACTTGTAAAAAATATCGTATCGATGATGTATCATTTTAAAAAATATCATCTGGTCTTTTTTAATATTTATCACAAAAAAATATCGACATATCTGATATTTTGATATTTTTATATTTTATTATAAAATTCATTAATCCCCAAAAATAACATTACCTTTAAATGCTTTAAAAATTTGGTAGACTTTTTATTAAAGATACAAAACAATATTTAGACTTTTTCCATAATTGATACAAAAATCATAAGTATGAATGGATTATTTTAAGGTACAAAGCTTAACTTCATTGACTTCTTTTGTTTAAAGACCATACAGAGATCATAAGTCTTAATTAAAAATACAAAACAATATTCAGACCTTTTTTTCATTATAGATACAGAGATCATTAGTCTGAAAGGATTATAAGTTCGTAGACTTATTTTTTTAATGATACAGAGATCAAAAGTTTTAAAGATACAAAACAAAATTCATAGACTTTTTTTTCATTATAGATACAGAGATCATAAGTCTGAATGGATTATTAAAAGATACAAAAGTTCGCAGACTTTTTTCTTTAACGATACAGAGATCAACCAAAAATTCTTTTTTTAAAGACTTTAAAAAAACTCTTTGCTTAACATGAATGTCTGTCATGCGGCTTCGCGTCTCACAGACAACGCATTTAACAGCAGAATCAAGCCGTTTTGAAAGAACTGAGCTACCTGGTGTGATCAAGTAGCTCAATGCCAATTTGGACAGCTTTGGCAACGTTTTTTTTTGTGAATTCCAAAATTGCGGACAGGCAAGTTGTCTTTGCATATCATGTAAATTATAGCTTCTGTGATATTATTATGCTTATCTAAAATTTAAAAAAAAAGCTTTAATAAAATAGCATTAAAATATAAAATAATTGTTTACCTTTAACAGAATCCGAAACCTTAAACGCGTTCTCAATAGATATTTGCCCATCATTTTTCTTTAGCTCATCAGGATTATTCGGTTTCTGAATAAGAAAATTAAACAATTTATATGCACAAATATTATTCCAAAGTTTGTTGTTGGTAAATAGTATATATTTTTGAATATAATAGATTTTTAAAAGAAAGATTGTATTTGGCGGAAAATACACATACACGTACATACGATGGCAGCAATTAATTAGATTAAATAATTTACAAAGCGAATAACTGGCACCGAATTTCGCGGAACAAATAAGAACACAGAGGCAAGTGACGCGCACACACACACTGTCAAAGATTTGCGCGGCAAATTTCTTAAGACTTTTCTGGCATTTAATTTTTTTTTACCTTAACACATTGTGAATAAGCTTCTGTGTGCTTGTTCTTAAGATGCGACAAAAGGTTGGTTGTGTTAGCACTCGACGTAATCACTTTAGCGCAAAGGCTGCAGGTAGGCAGTACTTGCATTAATATTTTTGTAGAAACTCTTAGCCCCGCTCATTTTCACTTGTCTAAATCTCAATTAAAAGTGCAGTGAGACCAAACACAATATTAAAAAATATATTTCCAAATAATATCGATATGCGATTTTTCAGCCGAAAAAATATCACGATATAAATATTTATTTTTTCAGGAAAAATATCGATATATTGATATTTTGATATATTATCAACAAGCCTATAATGTGATCAGTAAATTTAAGTTTTGGGTCCAAAAGGACGCCAAGATCGTCAACCATAGTTATTCTATCCAAAGATTTCCCACTAAGTGAGTAAGTTGCAAGTTTTGGATTGCCTCGGCAGAAAGTCATTAGCTTGCACTTAGACCCGTTTAAATTTAGTAAATTATCACGGCACCAGTTTTGAAAATTGTTTAGATCGGATTGTAAGTCATCATTAACATCATCTGCGAACATAAGTACGCGAGAATTATTTATAATTAATGGAAGGTCGTTTATAAATAAAGTAAAAAGAAGCGGACCAAGGTGACTTCCTGGCGGGACGCCGGAGGTAACTCGGAGAAGACCAGAAAGAGAATTTTTAAAAAAGACTCTTTGTGTCCTGCCATTCAGATAACTTAAGATTTATCTAAGAATATCAATTGAAAACCCTAACAAGTCAAGTTTCCGAACTAGAAGTGAGTCAAAAGCTAGAACAGAGTCAAATGCTTTACTAAAGTCAGTGTAAAAGACATCTGTTTGAAAGCTATTTTTGAAGCCCTTTACCACAAATGAGGTGAGCTCCAAAAGGTTAGTAGTTGTTGATCTTCTTTTCATAAATCCGTGTTGACACGGAGATATAACTGACCTACAAAGGTGCTGCAAATGACAGCTTAGAGATACCTCTATAATTGCTGGCACCAAATTTGTTACCTTTTTTGTGGAGAGGAATAACAAATGACTCCTTCCAAATAAGGGGAAATTGGGAGGTTTCTAAAGATAAAATGAAAAAGGGTTTGCATAGGGCTTCCGCGCAATTCCTAAGCACGCAGCAAGAAATTGCGTCGGGACCTGGAGAGTAAACAGGCTTAACACGTGGAAGATCCAAAAATAAAGAGTTTTCGTTTATAGTAGGACCGAATATAAGGTTCGACGTGGACATGGTGTAAGAATAAGGTTCTATTGGATGTTCTGATTTAGTATAAGTTGTTTGAAAAAACTGGGCATAAAGATCGGCTATTGCCTGATCTGTGGTTGCCGTCATGTTTTCAAAATATAGCGAGGAAGGATAAGAAGTAGATTTACGCTTGGTGTTAACAAAGTTATAAAACTGTTTCGGGTCCTGCGAGAACTGGACCTTACAACGATTTAAATAATTTTTATAGCACTGCGCGTTAAGCACGGTAAATTTTGACCGAGCACTAAGATAGTTTGAAAAAACAGATTGAGAACCGGAGTTTTTATATTTCCTGTAAAGTCTGGACTTAACATTTCTTAGGTGTGACAACTCTTTACTAAACCAAGGTGGTTTGCTGGAGATTGACGGATAGTACATCGGAACACAAGAATTAAAAAATGATTTAATTGCCGTATAAAAAATATTTATGGCATCAGCCATGTTATTGCATGAGTAGAGATCGGACCAAAGTAATTAAGCCTAGAAAAGTCTGCCTTACGAAAACAATGTATTCGTTTAGTTGACCTTTCTGATTTTTCTTCTATCACGATACCCGTGTCGACTGTCACATCGAAAGTAGAATGATATGGATCCTCAGGTTGCGTAAGTGGTGGAACCCTGGATAGAAACACGCCTTCAGGATTTAAGACAAAGCACTAATCTAGTAAGCGGCCTAGTTGGTTTCAAACATGGTTTACTTGACTCAAAGATATGTCAGGGAAGCCGTCAATAAAGTCATGTTGTGCAATAGGTAGTAAGACATTTGATTTTTCATCTGTGGACCACGTAGCTCTAGGTATTTTTAAATCACCTAGAACTTGAAACGGACTGTATAACAGAGAGATGATTTAAGTACTCTTGGAGTTTAGAAGACGGCGGAATATAAGAGCAAGTGTTATATATATAAGCTAAAACTATATAGACAAAACGTACCTCTTCCGACGTGAGGTTGGAGTTCACGGCAATTAAGACTCCACCTCCCCGTTTGGAAAGACGGCCAGGCCTATATACTGTGTACTTACCGGGAAAAACTTCAGAGCTTAGAATCTCCGGCTTTAACCAGGATTCTGTAAACACAATAACATGGGATGCAAATGAAAAGCTATCAGAATACAATTTAGTTAGCTGGCTACGTAAGCCTCTTGCATGTTGATAGGAAAGGAGGATGTTTCTAGTTAGTTTTTGAAGAAGAAGTAAAGGAGGAAGACGGCACAATGGTCTGGCCACGACTGGGAAGTCTTATTCCCGTGGGCTCTTTCTTTTTTTTCTTAGCTTCGAACTCCTTAACCACCAAATTATCCGGCCAGAATTGGGCAGAGCTTATGGTAGCAAAGTGCTCGATTGGGACAGTGATCTTGAAAGATGAAATATCCCTAGCATAAGAGAACTTAAATTTTTCCACCTTAACGTTTGCGGCTTTTATTTTGTCTTGTATATGAGACAGTACATCAGAAGAAGTTTGATCAGGGGAAAGCCGAGAAACAAATATTTGTTTCTTTGGTGGAACCACTGAAAGAGCTTTAGGTGGTGCAGGTTGTGGGTCTGCAGAACCACCTATGCCCGGTATTCCGAACTAATTATTCCCTTGTGGCGGTATGTTAACTAGGTTTGGTGGATTCATCAACTGTGAAACCACTACGAACAAATCGGAATTTTCAGGATCGCCCATTGCATACACACCGCTGTGGATTGATCGGGTTCCGAATCTTTTTTTGCTGCCGATCTTAGCAACATTTGAGCGGTTGCTGAGTTCGGCTGCTGATCCACGGAAGTGCTCTGCTGTGATCAGCCCCTTCAAGCCGCCTTAAGTTAAGCGCATGAACAATTTCATCTCGTTCGCAACCTCGAGACAGGCGTCGCAACAGTACTGCTAATTTTTACCCTTACTTAGGTCATCACTTGTTCGGGCAGTAAAACCAGCGCACTTCGTGTGCACCATTTTTTCACATAGCCAGCAAGTCATTTTAGGCTGGTCAGCCTTGATTGCCTTCTGGCATTTATTATCAACACAGACAAAAACTGTGTCCATAAATTTACTTAATCGGACCACTGTACCAAACAAAATTAAATCGAAACTTGTGAGCGAGCCGGTAAAAGTACCGCAAGAGCGCAGATAACTGCACGCTTAGAAGTTTAGAGATAAAGAGCGAGATAAAGAGCGAGAGAGTTAGAGAGCGCAGTTCAATGCAGTTGATGTGCATGCAAAAACAACAACAACGATTGGCCCTGCGTGTGACGGATAAAGCAGAAAAGAAAGACAAAATAGAACGCAACAACAAAAACACAAGAGAAACTAAAAGTTTAAATTGTTAATTTAATGTTATGCACAGAATAGAATAAATTCACTCGCCAAGAGAACGAAATATTAATTAAATGGCCATTTTCTTAATTTATAAACTTTAATATTTTAATATTATATGTTTTTATATATTCCCACCGTTGGGTTTACACGACAAACAAATAAAAATCGGAGCGCAGAAAAAAAACACGGCCGTTCACTTTGAAAGTACAGAGCAAAAAACGACGACAACCAAATTTGAAATAAGTTAGGAAAATCATTATGCAAGGATGAAACCTTCTCAACTTAAGCTGAGGCTGAAGCTCGCAAGGAGGAGGAGGCCAAAAATTCATAGGAGCATGCAGTTATCCTGGACTTCACGGAGATGGACTTCTTGTCGTGTTCAACTGCCGGATAACAAACGGGACTTTTCTTCCCTGCCGACCATAACGTCTGTCTTCTGCACGGTCGCCGAGGAGCACTCGATTGACGGGCTCACCTGCGAGCTGCACCAATGATGGGCCTGCAAAAATGAACTTATAAGTGAGAACTTATCCCTACAGTGGATCTCAAGCCGGGTGACTTGGTTCACACTATGAAGAAATTTCAGGCTAAACGGCTGTTTCCCAAGCTGGTGATCAAGCACCATCAGGAAATCAAAGATTTTTGTTTCAAGGACTGAATTAAACAGCCGTTTTTAAATTAATTTTAAAGAAATATTTTACGAATGTAAGCGTATCTATTTTTATGTAAATAAAAAACAAATAATAATTTGCATACATTTCGTTGCTCAGTCGAATTTAGCGCCATCTTTTGAAATTTTGCTAAGCCTCATATAAGAGAGAGTGAGAGGGCAATAACGTAGAACGACCTGTTTATTAAATAGTTCTATCTGCTCTGCCTTTCGTTCTCGAAATACTTAATAGTTAGTTGGCAACGCGATTAGTTGCCAAACAAAGTTTCTAGTATATTTTTTATATAATCTGAGCTCCCTCGAAAAGTGTTTCTATGTTATTGGCCTCTCGCTCTCTCTCACTGATTTCGAACTCATTTCGTCGATCTGAGTACTAGGCTTTAACAAAAACTCCTCCTCACACGGCGATTCTAGTTTGAATATTGGTCTTTTTGCATACAAAAAACAAAAAAACTTAACAGAATTTTACTGAAATGGTTAACGTTGGCCCCAATAGTGATAAATCCATAATCAAACGCTTCGTAGAAGAAACTCAGGCGTAGATAATGGCCAAATTACTCCCAAACCAAATTCCTTGTTCAAGCAGATCAAGTAGCTCAAGTCGTGAGTTTGTACATCGAATTCTAATTTTTGAATTAAAAGGTACTTTGAATAACCAACTTCTTTTCTTTTCAAGCTCTATCCAATAAGATTGCGAATCTAATATATTTTTGTAAACACAATTTGAAACTCTATTCGGTTTAAGTGGCTGGACCTCACATGAGTTGTCATTCGCAGAATTCCATGGCCAACTTCCTTTGCATATTCTTTTATTTAGTTGCCATTTCTGACACTGATTTAAAGTTAATTCGGTCATTATATGGTATGAGTCGATTTTAAAAATCATAAATTAAATAATCTGAAGATATGTGAACCATTAACATTTAACCTTCACATTTAGCTGGAATTAGATGGATGCCTACTAAACAGCGAAATTTTAGCATTTATTATTAATTTATTTGAATTAACAAACGACTTAGGATTTCTTAACCAAGCGCTATGAAAACAAAAGGAAAATTTTTTCCGAGCACATTAATTTATTTTCAATTAACAAACCTCTCGCGGTCATAAGAGTATATACTTTTTTAAGTTCTGTCTGTAATTAAATGATAATCATTTCAAATATAGCTTTTTTAGATTAAAACATTTATATTACCTGTATGCTAGTTATACGAGCTGACGACCTTCTTGAAAGGCCTTTATATTCTCCACGTTTTTAGCATAACAACCTTGACATCTATGGTCAATCTGTGTACCTTTATACCTCTTTTTTGGATAGTAATTAATGGGTTTCACTTGAATCAATGCTGTGGCTAGCAAGGCTTGCTCTGTTGTTCTACATGTGTTATCTATTTTTTCATTTGGGTTAGTAATATGTAGGAACTTTCTATGGTATTTATTAGGGCAAATTGCGCAGGTTGGAATGCTTTAGACATTTTACGCAAATGCGCATCTTCTTTACCCAATATTTTCTATCTATTGGGTTCATATTTATTTGCGATACTCGAAGAGTAAGCAAATACTATTATGAACAAATGTCTGTCTGTCCGTCCGCCCGTCCGTCCGTCCGTACAAACGTCGAGATCTCGGAAACTACATATAAAAGCTAGAACCACCAAATTTTGGGCAAAGACTTCTAGAAACAAAGCGCAGATCAAGTTTGTTTTAAAACTTGACCACGCCCCTTTTACCGCCCACAAACCGCGAAAATCTGTGGCGCTCTCATTTTTTATGCAATCGTTACGGTTTACGGTTACGGCTTACTACAATCCGAACCATTTTGTGCTCTAATAAATAATAAAGATATAATAGAACATTTTGATATGCCTTAATTCTAGTCTACTTACATATTTTACATACACGTGTTTGTGAATGTAAAATCTACAAATGTAGTTAATGTAGCCCCACAATAGGTGGCGACTCTATCGATTTTTCTCGTTTTGTTTTTTTAAAGAGGGCAAATGAGTATCGCAAATCTTATAGTCGGGAAACCCGACTATAGCGTTCTTTCTTGTTTTAAATTTGTAACACTGGTATAACCCGTGCCCTGGTAATTTACAACAGTAACAATTTTCTTTGCCATTACTGTTTAAATTACTATAAGATACCTTTTTAACAGGTTTTTTTTTCCTGCACAAATAAAGATATCGAAATGAGCCTTTGCTCTAAAAAATCTAGGACGTCAGAAAGTGCCTGAATTTCTTTTGTCTTTTTAACGTGACTTTCAATAAAAAAAATTTTCCTTTTGTTTTCATAGCGCTTGGTTTAGAAATCCTAAGTCGTTTGTTAATTTTTTTCTGAACCCATCAGTAAACGAGTATCCACGATTTTGGCTTCTCCTTTTAATGCTGAATTCAGGTAATTAAATTTAAGAGATGGACTAAGATTCTCTCTTAAATGAATGAGTTCTGTAAATAACTCATTAATCAGATCCCATTCTTTGGAATCTCTAAGAAACGTGGGTATCTGAATTTTTGGCAGGGTTGATAACTCCTCTGCCTTGACCACCACAGATTCTCCAGCAGGGTTATCATTCCTGTCGAGACTTTCCTCTATGGTCGCCTTTACATTTTGAACATCAAATTCTAATTCAAGAATTGTGTCCTCAAAAACTGAATTGTCAAAACCTGGCCAATTGTACTGGAAACTTTAATCCACAAAAAATCAATTTTGTTTTTATTTATCTTAAGGAAAGATTTACCCTTCTCAATTTGCTGAGAAGTTTCCTCAAGATATTTTCTTAATTGCCCCACATGCCTTAGGAACTCTGCCTGCCCTTGAGGAGGGACTGTTTTAGCTATATTTTCGCGCTCTTGAGGTGCCACTGGCTTAGCTTTTGGTATTGCTCCACTTGCACCTTCACTATCTTTTTCAAATTTTAAAGTAATTTTAGTTAAAACTATTATCATCGTATCATAGTTTTTATTTATAAAATACTCATGATCGACGACACAAATCTTTAACAAAAGACTGTGATTAGTAATAAATAGGTGTCGAAGCTCTTCTTAAATACTCATCATGGGATACTCATCCCTTCAGCTTCAAGTACCCTTACTTCTTTTACTATCTCGGACTGCTTTTTTAGGAGCTCAATTGAATTGTCGAACAACATTTAAAAAAATTTGTTTTTTTAATTTAATTTATAGTTAAATATATTATATAAACTAATTTAATATTTCTAACTTATCTGGAGTCTCTTTCGAAGCTGAAGATTGTGGAGCTGAAGATGATGATGTTGATGATGTTGACGACGTTGATAATGTTGATGATGCTGATGATGTTGACGATGTTCTTTCTTTAGTTTGTAGTTCCTTTAGTTTTTTACTGGTGTTGTTGGTTGCACTTCCTTCGCACAGTGTAAGATTTTGCGAATCTAGGGGGACTAAAATCAGTAGGAGTCGTATTTTTTGAGATATCGGCTTGAAAATTTGTGGCAATATTTAAGGAAGCCCAAAGATTATGTTGGACATAAAAAATATGGGCGTGGCATTTTAGGCAGCGTAAAAATGTAAAAAAGCTAGTCCGACTCCAAGTTCGAGTCACAGCTGTCGTCACTGTATCCATCTTGTGATAAAAGTTGGGTCACATCTTCTGGAAGCTCTAAGTGTCTAGTCAACGGTGGTGGTGCTCGCAAACGTGCTATAAATGGATCGGATGAAATCAGTAACCTGTGCATGAGATCAGGATTTGTGTGTACGCGCGAAGTTTTTTTTTTGACAGACAATTTTTTGCCAATTTGCATTTTGAGTAAGAAATCTGGCTTTATCTCTCCTAGATTTGTCAAATCTGTTTCGAAACTCAAAGGACAGTTTAGTCAAATTTAATTTCAATTTGGAGTGATCAATGTCATTGCCAAACACCATCACTGCGTGCTTTACAAGTGCGTCTCGCTGAGCGGCTTTTATGTTCTTTGACCAAACCTCGAAAAATGCAGCACGGCTTATTTCACTCAATTATAAATTGAAGGTCTTTGGGCAAAATATGGGCAGGATTTTATTTTTGATTTTGAATCAGAATGAATGCCAGCGAATGATGTATGTTCTGGTTGGATAGAATACGATAGTATTATGTAAGTTTTTTTCCACCAAAAAAAGGCATTATAAAAAAATTCACTTACTTTTTGGCACTTTTTTCTAAAAAAGGGGAAACAAATTTTTGGTTCTAATAAAATATTTTTGTTTTTAAAAGTGGATTAAAAATTGCTTATTGATAATAGAAAAAATAACTTTTGGCTGCTCCCACAAATCACGCGATGCAATTGAAAAGACTTAACTTTGTCAACTGATGCTCGTTTCTCAGTGCAAATTTGCATGCATTTCTAATGCTCAGCTGTAAAAACCGTTGTCTTCCACAAAAAAACTTTTTCTTTTGTTTTGTGCCTGTTTTCGTAACAGTTGAACATTTCTAAAAGTGCTGCTTAAAGTTCATCGACTTCAAAAATAGTTCAACTTTTGCTAAAAGTCCCCCTAGATTGGCAAAATCTTACACTATGCTTCGGGTTAAAGATGATTGTCTTTTGTTTATTTTGGCACGTTTTTTTTCAGTTAAAGATGTTTTTCTTTTTTTGGTGATTTCCTGGTGATCTCCTTTTCAAAGTTCATCCAAGTCTTTAGGCATTTTTTTTCAAATTCAAATTAAGCCTTTTTGCACACGTCCGCGTTTTTTTTAATTACTTTTGCACATGTATATTTTAAATTTTTAAATTTTTTAGCACATTTTATTTTTTATTTTGTATGTTCACTTTTTTTCGATGTTATGGCCTCGAAAATACGCCGTTTCAACTTTTCAAAATTTAATGCCTAATAGCATTTATATATTTTTTTATTTAAAACATAAAAGACTCTCTTTTTGTCTTTTTGTTTATAATTGTTATACTCAATCCGTTACCGCGGGTGGGGTGGATATGAGTCAATTATTTTTAGCAACCAGAACGGAAACAGTCTTTAAGGTGCTGAAGTTACTTCGAGCAACCAGAACAGATAGCTTCTTTAAGGCGCTGGCTTATCTCTTAAACTTCTTACCTACAAGGGGAAAACTTAAAGAACGGTTCGAAGACCAAAATGTTAGATGCAGTGGCGGATCCACGGGGGGGGTTTTCGGGTCCGGACCACCCCCCCAAAATTTATTTTTTTTATATAAAAACTAGTGAATTGTGCAAGAAATATTCTGAAACAGCACACTTTGAAAAAACACAACTTCAGTTACCAAAAAGCCAGGTCGTCCTATTACCTTTGTAATTTTTGCCCACAAGAACGAGTAATCTGTTTGCACAACAACTTCCATATGCATCTTTTATTGAAGCACAATATCGAAGCTAAGGATGTTTATAAAATAATAATTTACCAGATATAAAGAAAAGATCAGAATATAAAAATTTCATGGATAAACATTGTCTTTTTATTTATAATTCCTATATTATATGAAAATACAAGATATATATATAAATTTATAAAAGAAAATTATTTATTGTTGTTAATGAGAAATTTAACTAACAAGTTTAAGTAACTCGGCGTCATCTTCGACATCCATTAGATCCAAGTATCCATTTCGAGGACTTAATAATGACTCAAAAACAGAATCATATTTCATAAAGTCCAAATAGTTTGTGGGTTCGATGACTTCATCAAAAATGGAATCATCTCTCTCCATCAAAAGTGCAAACTCGTTGCTTAGGTTAGGCCTTTCGGTGGGACAAGGTAAAAGCGGTAATTCTTAATCATCATCAAGCTCAAACCTTTGAGCAAAACCGATTTCAATTTGGTAGTTGAAACCATTGATGACCTGTAAAGCGTAAAACTCCTGCTTGGACATCCCGATTGGAAATTCATCCTACGCCACAGATTCCAAATCCAAAGGGATCCCTGGGGTCGATGAGATCGTGGGCGCAAATACGCTTCGAAGGAATGGGTCCTCCTCATCCTCCAGGTCCAAATCCTCCACAGAATCGACGTTTTTTATGAAAACAACGTCAGAGTCCTCTTCTGGGGCTGGATCCACTGTAAACCCAGATTCCACAGGTTTGGGTTCGAGGACGTTTTGAGTCTCCTCAATGACGCACTCTTCATCAGGATCGTAAAAAATAACAGTGATGTTCATGGCTATGTTATAGTATTCGATTTATAACTATCTATAAAACATTTCTGTGTACCCATTTTTTCACTTTTCATCATGCTATCTGAAGGGACTGCACTCAGACATTTTGCTTAAACACACCCCCAATGCGATTGGTTTTTAAAAATGAAGAGCAGAGGTTCCGTGAGGGGGAACGGGACAAAGAAAAAGTCTGGGTCAAGGATTTACACAAACTGTTTTGGGTTGGTGTGCGTGTGTGTGGGATCTCAATCTCAGACGTTTCGAATACATGCGGTTTGTATACAAATAACTGATAACGTTGGTGGAACGATTGTAAATGAAAAAAATGATTTAACAATGCCCCTTTAAGCCTATAGTAACTCTAACTTGTACAACTGATATGTTTTAGGAATCCCGAAATGTATGCACTGTATTTAATATGATATAATCTAATATGAGCAAAAATGAAATTTCTCTGTACACAATAATAAAAAACCAGTTATTCAAGGTAACAAACCTTGAGCCTGGGTTCAAAGGTTCACAGGATCACAGGTATATTTTGTGCGCCCTATACATAAGTAACCTTGAACTGCGCTGTAGTGAAAATATTTTTTAAAGAGTTTGATAGATGAGTTCATAACCTAATCGAATTAATAAAATATTGACAACAGAGAGCAGGGATCTGTATTTATTTCCAAAGGATGCGGTAGCGAAAAATGTTTCAGTAGTGTGAGCACGGGAAAGTTGGGGGTTTTAAAAACCACTATAATCTCAAACCGTATTTTTCGTATTAGAAATGGTAAAATAGCTTTAGGAAGTGGTGTATGAATATACTCACTTTTTATCCGGTGCAAAAACCAAACGATCTTACAGTTTTATATAACAAACATAGAACTGCTTCAACCCAGACTTCAGTTTTATTTAATTAATATAAAACTGCTTTAAGCCAGATTTCAGTTTTATGTAATAAATATAGAACTGCTTCAAACCATCTATGTTGTGTTAAGGGGGGACATCTGAGTAACTGGAAAAAAAAGCGGATTTTCTGAAATTTTGTGTGGCCAATTGAAAAAGCCAATCGAAAATTTGTAAAGTAGGTTTTATAATATTAAATGCGAAGTACAAAATACATTTTTTTCGAATAAATCAAAAACAAAATGGCGGCTGTGGAGCATTACTTCGTAGGCCCTTTTTTGTTGAAGGGGGTCCACGGCCGGAAGGCTAACGTCCTTAATTTTTGATGTAGAACGAAATATCAAGTTTGGTTAGTTTCTTTACATCAACAGCTATGGATACTCGTAGGATTTTTGCGATATATTGATATTTTGCAAAATGGTGAGTGATTGAAAAAAAATTACAATTTTCACGAATAAAAACGTCACAAAATTGTTGATAAAAAAAAGTAAGCAATATAAAAAAAAAAAATCCTACCAGTAACGATAGACAAAGGTATTTTGAACATACTGTCAAAATTTCAGATCGATCGGCTAAGATTTGTTCGAGTTATGTGTCCGGCCATCTCAAAAAAAGTGGTTTCGAGAAAAAGGCGTTTAAACACAAAAGGTGCATGGGATATACCTGTGAGGCATCGCCGCAGAATGGAAAACACTTTTTCCGGACTCTATCATGTGGTATGTTATTTTTAAGACCATAAAATATTATTTAAGCTAAAAAAATTTTCTATTTTTAAAAAATTGTACTCAGTTGTCCCCCCTTAACATATACAAGACTTCAGTTTTATGTAATTAACATAGAACTGCTTCAAACCATCCATGTTTTGTTAACATATACCAGACTTCAGTTTTATGTAATTAACATAGAACTGCTTCAAACCATCCATTTAACATTAACATATAACAGTCTTCCACTTTCTTTAAGGATTACAGAACTAACTAACATGTTATCCGGTACACACACCGATCACTTATAACACTTTTAACGCAAAAATCTGTTATATTGTGGCTGTTATACAACTTTCCTGTGTTCACACTACTGAAAAATTTAGTGAAAGGTTAGGGGGCTGCAATCATTTGGAAATCCCTTATTTTATTTATTTGTTTAAAATCTAGATTTCCCAAGTTTTTACTACTCCTGGGGTTTGATTATTCAAACACAGAAAATAAGCAAAGTTCCAAAGGATATAATATGCTGTTCCGATCAAGCGGAATAAAACATTAAGACCGAGGACTCCAAAATAACAAAGGAAATGTTTGATACAAACAGTTTTATATTAGCATTTGACCTAACTGCTAATCATTCAAATGCAACTGTTTGCTCAAACTTCATATCCCAAGGAACCATCCGAATTGAGGGAAGATTTTCACAACCACTTACTGAAGCAGTAACTTCTCTAGTGTACTGTGAATACGATTCCATGATTGATATTGATAAACACAGAAATATTCGGCTACTACTTTAATATGAACACCTTACAAATTCAACGTTTGCTTTGAAAGCATTTAAATACAAAATCAATATTTAAGGGAGTTTTCCCTTCGAACCAGTTACCAAAAACTATTTCAAAGTGCCGGCTTTAATTATGGAAAACACTGATACTTCCGATCAGACCGGTACTCATTGCATTGCTTTCTATTTTGAAAGTAAACAGACAGCAGAATATCCTTCAAAAAAAGAATTCGCAACTTTTTTAAGGGGGGGCATCTGAGTACAATTTTTTAAAAATCGAAAAAAATTTTTTTCGCTTAAATAATTCATACCAAAAGATAGAGTCCGGCAAAAGTGTCTAAGTGTCGAAATTTTCCATTCTGCGGCGATGCCTCACAGGTATATCCCATGGAACCTCTTGTGTTTAAACGCATTTTTCTCGAAACCACTTTTTTTGCCATGGCCGGAAACATAACTCGAACAAATCTTAACCGATCGATCTGAAATTTTGACAGTATACAGACAGTTGTCTATCGACACACGTAGGATTTCTTTTTTATATTGCTTACTTTTTTTTTATCAACAATTTTGTGACGTTTTTATTCGTGAAAATTTTAATTTTTTTTCAATCACTCATTATTTTGCAAAAAATCAATATATCGAAAAAATCCTACGTGTGTCGATAGCTGTTGATGTAAAGAAACTAACCAAACTTGATTTTTTGTTCTACATCAAAAATTAAGGACGTTAGCTTTCCGGCCATGGACCCCCTTCAACAAAAAAGGGCCTACGAAGAAATGTTGCACAGCCGCCATTTTGTTTTCGATTTAATCGAAAAAAATTTATTTTGTACTTCACATCTAATATTATAAGACCTACATTACAAATTTTCGATTGGCTTTTTCATTTGGCCAAAAAAAATTCCAGAAAATCCGTTTTTTTTCCCAGTTGCTCAGATGTCCCCCCTTAAGGGGGACTTTTTTTTATCAACAATTTTGTGACGTTTTTTTCGTGAAAATTTTAATTTTTTTTTCAATCACTCACCATTTTGCAAAAAATCAATATATCGAAAAAATCCTACGAGTGTCGATAGACAAAGGTATTTTGAATATACTGTCAAAATTTCAGATCGATCGGTTAAGATTTGTGCGAATTTTCTACTCAGCCAACTCAAACAAGTGGTTTTGAGAAAATGCTGCACAGCCGCCATTTTGTTTTTGATTTATTCCAAAGCTTCGCACCTAATCTTATAAAACCCTCTTTACAAATTTTCGATTAACTTTTTCATTTGGCCAAAAAAAATTTCAGAAAATCCGATTTTTTTTTTCAGTTACTCAGATGTCCCCCTTAGGAGCAAATGCTAATAAATATTTTTTTAATAAGCAATAACTGCAAGGATATTTTTCCAACACTTGCGGTCATTATTGTGTACTATATGGACTTTTTAAAAGTAAAAAGAAATCATTAAAATACTTTTTAAAACATTTCAGTAAGAAAGACTTTTTTTATAATGATAAGTTAATACTTAAAATGTTTAAAACCAGTTTTAAAAAATAAAAAGACACAGTAATTCAAATAAAATTAATTGAGTTTATTTAATGTTTGGGGGCAGTACAATCTTTGGCTTAGCATATAATATTTCATCATATAATTAAGCGCTTCCTTTTTAAGGAAAGGCAAAACATGACATCCGCATGAATCGAGTCCTTCGATAGCATCATCATCACTCCAAGGAAAAATCTTGTAATGGAATCCATATTTTGAGTAGATGAACTCATTCTGCTCCAAGTCCTCCAGAGTGGTCTTTAAACGTTCTAGTTTTTGTTGGTGTTCCTCGAAGCCTTCAAACTGCATCAAGATGACTTCTATTTGTTGAGCGTATATTTTGAAGAGCTTTTTATTTACTTGCTGAGACTTGATTTCTGATACTGAAGTTGAGGAAAGAAACTCTTCCCTTTATATTGAATATTTTTACTTATTGTGCAAATTCCTTTCTATTCTTTGGATATAATTTCAATTTCAACCGGACCATATCTGTCCTGGTCGTTCCCTTTATATATCATGTGAGTAATTCCGTTCTCATTTAATTTTTAAAGGGTGTCTTGGTAGAAAATTTGTGTATATAACTTTTAGGTAAAAAAATCTAAATATCTTCATTGTCTTTGTCAGTTAAATAAAGAACTATTTTATTTCTATCGGGGGTGTCCAACCCCTTCTCTATGTAAATTCCAACCTACTTCGGGTGGAACGGTTTCTGTGGCACCCCCGCATATGTAGCACCCCCGTATGTTTTTCAGTTGACAGCCAATAATCTTGTACTCTAATCCAATACACAGACTCTTCAGTATACATACCATTTCATATTTGTTTAACAGAGTGAGCTTGGATTGGTTGTTTTTCTCTCTGTAGTACTAAACTATTTACAGTCATCTACATGGGCTTTTATACTCTTGAAGCCTATTTACTAGGAGAAAAGTTTGATCGTGAGTATATAATATATGAAAATCATGTGTGAAAGAGATAACCGTATATTCATGTATCATAATAATTTGCACCCACACTTAGATATGTATAGATATGTTCGAATTGTATATAAAACCAATTTTGTATATGATCAGTGTAAAAGAGTCGACTGTATATATCCGTTCCTTTCTTTATATTTATTTGCGATACTCGAAGAGTAAGCAAATACTGTAAACGATCAAATGTCTGTCTGTCCGTCTGTCCGTCTGTCCGTACAAACATCGAGATCTCGGGAACTATAAGAGCTAGAGCCACCAAATTTTGCACACAGACTTCTAGAAACAAAGCGCAGATCAAGTTTGTTTCAAAACTTGACCACGCCCCTTTTACCGCCCACAAACCGCGAAAATCTGTGGCGCCCTCATTTTTTATGCAATCGTAACGGTTTAAAAAGAAATATAATGATATGTGCACTGTCTTACTACACTCCGAACCATTTTGTGCTCTAATAAATAATAAAGAAGTTATAGAACATTTTGCTATGCCTTATACATATGTAGTTAATGTAGCCCCATAGGTGGCGACTCTATCGTTTTTTTTTCGTTTTGTTTTTTAGCCCCATAGGTGGCGACTCTATCGTTTTTTTTTCGTTTTGTTTTTTTAAAAAGGGAAAATGAGTATCGCAAATCTTATAGTCGGGAACCCCGACTATAGCGTTCTTTCTTGTTTTTGTATCATGTTTCTTTTTTTCTATCAAAGACTCAGTATTCAGTATATTTTATCATTGAAATGACATCGTTTGTTTGTGAGCTGTGTGAAGATTTAAAATCTTTTTATTCCCTGAATGGACTAAAACAACACACTTTGAATAAACACAACTGCTGCAGACAAAAAGCCCGATCGTCCTACTATAGATGTTACTTCTGTCCTCAAGTACGAGATATATGGTTGCGGCACGTTGTTGAAACACAACGCGGAAATAAGGATGCTAAACAAAATGAAAAGATAGAAGTAAATAAAAAAGCAGTGTTTAAAATTTAATTTTAAAGAAACAGTTTTTTATTTTAAAGGGTTCGTGAAAAAAAAAATGTACCTACTCGAAAAATAGTTTTACAAAACGTTATACCCAATATGTAATTAATAACAAATTATTTATAAATTTTTGATAATGCCTCAAGTAAAGCGCTGTCGTCTTCATCATCCATTAGTTCCAAATATTGATTTTGAGACTCTATGGGTGCTTCAAAAGCGGCATCGTCATTCATTAATTGTAGCAGCTCATTTTGAGGTTCGATAAGGGTAGAAACCAGGTCTCCAACTTCGTTTGGTTCCGTTGAGGTTCCATAAGAGTAACAAAGATTGAGTCGTTAGGAAACAGGTATCCAACTTCGTTTGGGTCTCCAACTCAATTTTTTGAGCTTGAGGCCCGATAAGGGTATCAAAAATTGAGTCGTTAGGAAATAGGTCTTCAACTTCGTTTGGTTCACTTAACTCGATCCTTTGAGCACATGTCCAAGATTCCATTAATTCAGGTCCCTCGTTTCTTACTTCGGTAGCCAAAAATTCTTGGGTAGATACCCCAATGGGTAATTTATCAACCACTAGCGAAGACAAGTCTGACGGGGTTTTTTGAGTTGAGGTGATAGTCGGGGCAAACACCCCTCGAAGAAATATTTTAACCTCATCATCAACATCTACATCCATTGCAGCCTCCTGTACATCGTTTTCAATTATCTCAACATCAGAGTCCTCTTCTGATGCGGGACTTACTACAACAGCAGCTTCCACATGCACTGGGATAGAGGACTCGTCGTCTGTTTCCTCGATCACGCTTTCATCTTCAACTATATATAAATATATGCATATTAATAAATCAGTCAAAACAAGGACTGATTTCTACGCACCATCAGTATCATAAAACACAACAGTTATGTCCATTGCTGCTCCAGGTCATGTGATGACTTTTTCTTTTGAACTTTTGTTGTTGACGATTTGGTTTGGTTTGGATTTTATCGAATTTAAAAATCAGCCGATGTGTCACTCTTTTCAATAGTAGGAAAGAACTGTTCCTGGAAAATTTTTCTAATACCAATTCGACTTTGATTTTATTTTGGGTACCCATATACATATGATATGTATCCAAATCGATTGGCTCTCCAAGATGCAGAGCCCAGATTCATTCGTAATGCCGTTATAAGGCCTATACAAATTTTTTGGTTGGGTGTGAGTGTCTCTCTGCTTATTTAGGGACACATTTTTTGGGTTGGTTTGCGTGTGTTTGGTATCCCGATCCAAATAATACACAGCCTCTAGCTTGAAGTACTTACTCCAAGAATTTTTTAGACTGTCGTCTCCACGCTTGCATCTGATACTCAGCTCTCTCCCTCCCACTCCCCTTCTCGCGGAACCGTTAGGCGTCTCCCCACTCCAACAAGAATTTTTTAGACGGCCGTCTCCACGCTCGCATCAAATCTGAAACTCAGCACCGAAGGTGTTTTTTTAAAGAAGTATATGTTTTATTGGGATGGTCTTGCCCACCCGCTACACCACGTTGCCCTCGATTTTAACCCACTTTATCACTCTACGGACTCAATCCATTTCTTGTATAGTATAAGTGAATATTAGACTCACATTTTAAAATGTAAAAAATTATTTTTTATCAGTGCAAGATTAGACCCCAATATTAACATGGTTGCTGAAAACACTTACTTCTATCAAATGTTGACATAATGTAGAAAAAATTTTAATTTTTTTTTAAATGTAGAAAAATTGTAAAAGTAAATTTTTTTTTAATTTTGTCAAGAACGCCGATAAACATGGTCGAATTAGTATGGCCGAACCAACATGACGCCGAACCAATAAGTCCAAAATAACATGCCGCCTTGACACCTTCGGTGTTGCCAGAAAAAGATTAGGGTATCAATACAATATTTTAATTTATTTAAAATAAAACAATATTTTCATTCGCAACTTAAGGGGGTATATACACCTAGTGTTGAGCGCAGCGGCAAACCACTCCAACTAAAGAGAGAGATTCAGAATCACTCATGTCTAAGCGGCCCTTCTTATCTCTCTATTATTTGGAGTACTCATTCTCAAACCACCTCTCAGCGCCTACGGTCCGTCGTCAGCGCATACATTTACTCTTGTTGTTGTTGATTGCAAGCTGCGGTGTTCGCAAAGCCCGTAGCCCTTGCATACATATAAACATTAATAAACTGAAGTATTGAATTTATCTCGCCTTGTGATTTGTTTTTAAAATAGCTAACAAAAAGGCTTGTTAGCTCAACACCTAGCATTGTCAAAAAAATCGATTTTTTTGTTTTTGCATTTTCTTTAAGCTTAAAGGATCAAAAAGTTCGATCCCTTAATTCACTTGAAAGTTTCAATCCGATATCTCATAAAATAACGAAGTTATAGACTTAAGAGTGAGTCACGCTCGAGCGATCCGTACCGTATTACCAAATTTTCAAACGCGTTTTTCTCGAAACCACGTTTTTGAAGTCGGTTGCCAAAATATCTCGAAAACTAGCGAACCGATTGCAGTGAAATTTTTTGTGCTTTGCTCTTTACATAATTATCTAGCCTTTGTCATAGGATTTTTTTTCCGATGCTTAGTTTTTTTTTAATAGGCAAAACAATGGCTAGTTTTTAGTCGAAAATCGCAATGTTTATTCTAAACGTCGGCTATGTTGTCAAAAATCAATATTTTCAAAAACGGCTATGACAAGGACTAGATTCTAGTATCTAATTTAATAATTGTTTTGGTTTTTTTGTTTCAATTGATTTTCGAAGCTGCGGCCGTGGCTACCGTATTTTCTTTTTTTTTACGACGCTCGGAAGAATCCAGCATATCTCAATAGTGAATTAATTTTTAATGTGTATACTTTTAGATGGAAAAACGCCAGATCCAAAATTTTACATAGTTTTCATGAAAAAAAATCTGAAAAAACGGCCTTTTTTCCGGCTTCTAGGTGTATATATCCCCTTATAAAATGTATTTTCGTATTATTTGTCTTCAATGTATTCCCTTAAATCTAGTTAATTATAACATAACAAAAAAAATAAAAACCTCTTCATACTCCCAAATAAAGGAACCACCAATTTGAAACTAAACTAATTGAAAACTGGAAAATTAATGCAATATATAAACATTTTTTTTCACATAATACTTACAATTTTTTAGCGCGTCAGTCTCGAAGTGATGGTACAACGATATATCGATGGTCAAATAAAACCATCGATACATCGCCAAAAACTTAACCATCGATTATAAGGTTTTAACCATCGATGGTTTTGCAGCTCTAGGGTCCGCAAATGATGTGGTGCATGTTGCGGCCCCGCTAACTGTGGTTAAAGAGGGTGATTGGAACACCGTTCGTAAGAGGAGGAGGAACATTCGGAATAACAACAAAAGGCGTTTAGTTGGTGAAGCCCCCAGCTGTAACGAATTGACGGTAATGCAAAGCAAGAAATATTTGCATGTCGGAAAATTTGCAGTTGACACCGAGCCAGAGGCGGTGTTAAAATTTGTGGCCGAAAAACTTAAAGTGGCCACTGAAACTATTACATGCTTCAAGCTTGTTAAAAAGGATGCTGACTTGTCAGCTCTTAAGTTTGTGAACTTTAAGTTGGGAGTTCCGGAGCATCTTCTTGGAGCAGTTTTCAACAATAAATTCTGGGCAATTTCCGTTAAGGTGTGACATTTCGTTCAAAGGGAGAGACCCAAAACGGATCCTGTTAATCTGCAAAACCAAGAAACAGATGAGTCTTCTACGCCCACAAACTCCCCTTCAAAAAACTCCCAATAATCGACGTCACTGGCATTGACGTCTGCTGCGGTTCCCTTGTTCCTTATGGCTACAATTCTCACTTTATTAACCAACAACAACGGCATCAACTTACGCAGCCACAGCTGCATTCGCAACAACAACAACACCAGATGATTTTGCCGTTTGCTTTATGCACCCCCGTACTGGGACTGGGACCGCTCTCACACAGCGCTCTCTTCTCATCGCGCAGCTGCATACATGCAGTCGTTTTTGTTGACCGCTTTGTGTGATCTTCCAAGTACACCCGCATGCGAGGCATATGCTCGTAGTGTGCTTTTCGGAGTGGCGCTCTCTGTTCCTCCCGTTGCCTTGAAGCAATGCTCAACACCTGGATGGCTCAGCGATCTTATTGGATTATCGCTCTCTTCTACACTGTTGCCGACGTGGGATTGGAATACCATACCAGCCAAATATTTTGCATTTTTCGTCAAATGAGGAAGAGGAAATCATAAATGTAAAACACTCAACGATATTAAAGTCAATCTGTGGAGTCTCAGGCTTCAGTCACATTCTGGACCGCACGCCTCTGGTTCAGCGATCGAGTTTGCAACTTATTCTTGCAATCTTCCGTCTGCGGTGCCACGTTCGCGAACACCCATAGCCAGTGGCGGATCCAATACAAACCGATACAAAGTGGTTATATTTGAAAAAAAAAAATAAAATGTTCAGGTTCTGTGGTTCCTTGGGGGGGGAAATTTCCCTAATTTCCCCCCGTGGATCCGCCACTGCCCATAGCTGGCCGGAATGATTCTCTTAAGACTTACATAAAAAACATACATAAAGACATACTTCTAAAATATGTCAGGCATGCGCACCAAGGCTGAGTCGGTTTATTTGATGACTTCTTCTTGCGACTTTGATGTGATAATATTAGTTGAGACTTGGCTCAACTCCAACTTTTTTAATGACGAGTTCTTTGATTCTAACCAGTTCCTGATCTATCGTAAAGAAAGGGAACGCATCATTCAAGTGGCAGTCCGCATTAATATTATTATTATTATTATTAATATAATCCGAAAATATTATTCTCTCAAATGAAGATTCATTGCTGGACCAGATTTCCGTTTCAGTTCATGGGCCATCTGAAAAAATTGTATTTATTGTATTTGTATTTGTATTTGTATTTGTATTTGTATTTGTATTTGTATTTGTATTTGTATTTGTATTTGTATTTGTATTTGTATTTGTATTTGTATTTGTATTTGTATTTGTATTTGTATTTGTATTTGTATTTGTATTTGTATTTGTATTTGTATTTGTATTTGTATTTGTATTTGTATTTGTATTTGTATTTGTATTTGTATTTGTATTTGTATTTATATTTGTATTTAACTGTATTTGTATTTGTATTTGTATTTGTATTTGTATTTGTATTTGTATTTGTATTTGTATTTGTCACATTTGTATATATATCACCTTTTGTATTTACAGCTTGTATTTGTAATTTGTATTTGTATTTCGTGCGTTCATTTGTAGGGGTACTGGTATTTGTATTTGTATTTGTATTTGTATTTGTATTTGTATTTGTAACCTAGGTTCCCTTGTGTGGGTGCAGGATCCCCACTCTTCTAATTTAATTCCCAGCAACGTTCACTTACCACATGAGATCCTATTAGTTGATGACTTGTTCAGTATGGGCTTAACCCAGATAAACACAATTTTTAATAGTTTAAATAGATTATTAGATCTAGTTTTTGTTAATTCAGAAATCAATTATTCTATAAGCCTTTGCGAATGTCCTTTTTCGAAGTGCGATGTTCATCATATGCCATTGCTTTTAAACTTACAATTTTATACTTTTGAGCATGAATTACCACAAGTTCCATTTTACACATTTAATGAAAATAATCTACTCGCTGTTCGTAATTATATATTAACTGTTAATTGGCCTTTAGTTTTGTCGCATGCTAGTGTTGATGATTGCTATTTAAACTTTCTTAATATTGTTTCAGATATCCTCCAAAGGAATTGTCCTCTGAAGGTTCGGAGTCCGTATCGGCTGCCATGGTACACAAGTGGTCTAAAAAAATATAAAAACCTTCGTTATAAGTTTTACAAACGATATCTTGCAACTCGTAACTCTCTTGACTGGGATCGATATAGCCAGCACAAGCGGGAGTTTGAATTTTTAAAGAATTTCTGTACAAGCAGTACATTATCAATATTGAGAATGGTCTTAAGCAAAATCCAAAAACTTTCTGGAGGTTTGTTAATTCAAAAAAGGATTTGTCTTCTATACCTTCGTCTATGAGTATGGATAATATTACTGTTTCCTCTGAGTTGGGTGTGGCAAATCTTTTTGCAAAATTTTTTAATTCAAACTTTGAACCTCCTAGTGATTGGAACCATCTAGAGACGTTGAAAAATATTCCGTTTCTTCGTAATATTGAAATTTTTTCAGTGTCACTCGATGATATTCATCAAGCGGTAGACGTATTTGAAGACAACAATAAGCCTGACCTGGATGGGATTTCTCCATACTTCTTAAAAAATTGTGTTTCAGCAGTGTGTCAGCCTCTAAAATTAATTTTCGACTTGTCACTTTCCAAGGGGTATTTCATATATAAATGGAATGAAGCCACGGTTACACCAAAAATTGAGTAACATATCTAAACTTTTAGTAAGATGGTAGATGGTATCTACTTGGATTTTGCAAAAGCATTTGATAAAGTTTGGCATAACGCACTTTTCGCCAAGCTTCGGCAATTGGGATTTCATCCCCCGCTGTTAAATTTGATTATATCATACTTGGATCGGAGGACTTATCGGGTCAACATTAATGGTAATCTTTCTTGCCCATTTGTTACAACTTCAGGCCTTCCTCAAGGTAGTGCCCTTGGCCCCCTTCTTTTTGTAATATTTATTAATGACGTTTCCTGCTGTTTTATGAACTCAGAACATGTTCTATATGCTGATGATATTAAGGTCTTAAGATCTATCCGTTCAGTTGCTGACACTATCCTGCTTCAAGCTGACCTGAACCTCGTTAGTTCGTGGTGTGTCAATAATTTGCTCCCACTTAATTTAAATAAATGCTATTTCGTCAGGTATAGAAAACGCACTTTTGATATTTGAAGTCCTTGTTCATTGTACTCACAGCTTTTGTCACACCAAAGTGAGTCTTTAGACCTTGGGGTCTTGTTTGATTGTAAATTTAGTTTTGCTGAGCACCTTACCTATATCATACACAAAACCTATGCTATGTTTGGGTTTGTTAGGCGAAATAGTATGCATTTTGACCCTTATACTAAACTTACACTCTATTCAGCATTTGTGCGCTCCAAATTAGATTATGCCTCATTCATATGGAACCCTACGGCTTCTTCGCACGCTATTATAATTGAACGCGTTCAAAAAAAAATTCTCAAATTTGCTTCTTATTCTAGCAAATGTCGACTTGTCCATCTATCTAGCCTTGAAGACCGGAGGAAAATACAAGCCTTACTTATCTTGAATGACATTCTTGCCGGCAGCCTAGATTGCCCTGTTTTAAGTTTATTTCATTACAGAACTCTACTCTTACTCTATCTGCGGAAGAACGAGATCTCCACCTTTATTAAGCTCGAACACCTGGCGGAATGGAAAATCCCTCTTCTATTAGTGCTGGACAACGTGGAGGTCACCGAGCAGAAGCTGCAGGCTGCCCTGAATCTTGCGTTTAGCGAAAGGATCGAAAAGAAGCAGGAACTAAAGCCGGAATAAAGTTGGACCGTTTAAAGATTCACATTTTTTTATTACATTTATAATAAGTATAAGCCTTAAGAATATATAATAATCATTGGGGTAAGTTCATGCCCACTGAAGGGATATTGCCCACCGAAGGGATTAAATTATAAGTTTCACCCTAAGGCCCCAGAAAAACTATCGTATATTAATTCATTTAACATAGCTATAGCTAGAAGTTATACCAAAAAATTGCTAGTAAATCCGCACCCGCCTAGGTAGCCACTTTTCTCCAAGCCAGGTATGGCAACTCTGTACCACGATCAAGCGAAAACACAACCCAAGGACGCCAAAAAAGGTAAAAGGGAACAAGAAACATTAAGGAAAAAAAGGACGGCCGCCCACGCCAATTTTGCCACGCGGCTAGATCTTGCACGGTCGCGTGAACTCCGTAAAGTAACAAAACTGCGGCAGGGAACATGTTAGGGAAATAAGTGGGGGTGGATATAGCGATAGGAAACGAAAGAAAATATATAAATAAAAGAAAGCTAAGTTTAAATTAAAACCACGCGGAAAGCTATTTGTTGGGCAGAATAAAGTGGTGAGAGTTTGCACCTCGGTTAGGCCGCCAGACGCCAGACGCCGCAATCTAAACAGCGTTGCGGCTGCGCCAAACGGGTGCTACGTCGTGCAGGTATTTAGTTAGTCCCTCCCCAGCCAGGTGGGTGCGATAGTCCTGCGTCAGAGTAGTCTACGCCGCTTTCGCAGACACGCGGTGAGTTTTCCCCAACCGTACCAGCGTAGGTTATTTCCCCAAACGCCAAAATTTTCTTTTGGGTTTCGCTAGTTTTGTTTCCCTGTGTCCCGACCAAAATTAGGCCTTAAATCACTATAATTTATCGATATCCCTCCCTCAACTGTCTCAGCAAATTATAAATTTATTTGTAGAGGATCCTGGGCTAACTGAAACGCCGACCCCAGCAATTTACATCCTTACAACCGGAAAGTGTAGCTGGAAGCGCTCTTGCAGACAAATTACTCATCTAATCCAATTGATCAGTATGGCAATGTTGAAGATTGATCTGTTGGAAGTGATAATTGATTTCATGCTCCTAAATCCGACTACAAACAGAGTAATGAAAAAACTTGTAAAGGCCATCGAACACTTTTTTAAAACTTTAAAAAACCGTTCGCTTAAAAATATTTAGTAATGAGGTATCAGCTGTGTAATCTGGGGACACATACGAACTAAAAACCAAGCTTATGTAGTTTTCGTCACCATTTTACTCATACCTGTGACCTCTTGGGGCATACTGTGTGTATATAGAATTTTTTGCTTATGCAGTAAATTTACCTTATTTACATTATTGTTTTTAGTCCGCGAAAGAAATAAGAAAGCCTTGGTTTTAAAATTGAATTATTATTTGCGATACTCGAAGAGTAAGCAAATACTGTGAACGGTGAAAATGTCTGTCTGTCCGTCCCTCCGTACGAACGTCGAGATCTCGGAAACCATAGGAGCTAGAGCCACCAAATTTTACATTCAGACTCCTATATACCCCACGCAGATCATGTTTGTTTCAAATCCGACCACGCCCCTTTTAACGCCCACAAACTGCGAAACTCTGTGGTGCCCACATTTTTAATGTTAGTGAAAAGTAGCCTAAAAAAATGTTGTTTGTATTTAAAATATCTTAAGAGATTAGAGCCCTGCACGAGTAGAGTTTAAAATCAGATCTGAGCTTGAGCTTGAGCTGTTTGTTTGTGACTTTGGTACAATAGCTCATGGGATCATGACTCCATAGAGTAACAGCTCCACCTATGTATGAGCTTATGATTTCATGAGCTCATGGTTCCATGAGCCCTTTCAAACAAGTCGGCTCGAGTAGCTCATGTCAAAAAAACAAACCGAACAAACAGCTCACGTGATTGAACAAAAAGAGCGCCAACATTTACCATAAGCAAAAGTACAGTCTTTGTTTCTCGTTCGAAGCTAAACACCTCGTTTAGCCTAGTACTCAGACCGACGAACAGTTTCGATGTCGAAAAGAGGCCATTCTTTTTCTTTTTCTTGGAGTATGACCTTTTTTAAAAAATTCGTCGGCAATTTCTTTGAGCAAGTACTGCGGTCACACTAAACCTTATTCGCGGGATGTTGTCAGCTGTTTTCGGTTTTTCTTATTGACAAGTGGAAAATATAAAAGAAATGTTGCGAACAAGAAAAGCGAGAGTAAAATTTGCTATTGCCATGGTGGTTATTATTGCCGTGATTAATGACGAGAATGCCCAATAGGAAACACAGTGTCGCAAGTTTTGGGTGAGCCCATATCTGATAGGAAGAGCGCTAAAAAAATATATACATATCTAATTTATGTTTTTACAAACATCTTTAATTTGTTTTACAGTTTGAAAACATGTTGCAAACCCCATCAATGTTTTTCGAAAACTTCCACATGTCGGAGAAGGGTTTTAACAAACTTTTTGGATTGGTCGAGCAGTACCTAGTTCCGAAGCGGAATACACGTCCTGATGCTATACCGCTAAAAGCCAAGCTGGCTATCGTTTAAGAGTAAATGGATTCCATATGATATCTTCAGGTAAACATAAATTTTTTCACGTTTTCTTTGTTAGATTTCTTGCTTCCGGAGACCTACAACGCCACGTAGGATCTACTTATTGGATAAGCAAACAACATTTGGGTGTAATAATTGTAGCCGTCTGCGATTCCATTTGTACTGCCCTGCAGGATGAGTTCCCCAGGTGGACGGCAGATAACATGTTGCAGTGGGCCATGGGCTTCCAGGACGAGTGGAATTTTCCAAACTGCTTTGGAGCCGTTGACGGCAAGCATGTGGCAATAAAGGCGCCGCCTAATAGCGGAAGCCTATTTTACAATTACAAGGTATTTTCTTTATTCATAAGTTTTTGAATTTATTAAAAATATCATCTTTCCAAAAAAGGGGTTTCATTCGATTGTGCTGATGGCCATTTGCGACGCTTTTTACCGATTTACGTACGTAGACGTCGGTGCCTATGGCAGCGAGGTAGACATGAATGCCTTTTCTCACTCTGCTCTTGGAAAGGCTTTGTTATGAGACGAATTGCAGTTTCCGAATGACAACACCTCAAATGGAGAGCGCACGCCTTACTTTATTGTTGGAGATGATGCATTTCCCCTCCATAAATGAATTATGAAGCCTTTTAGTGCCAAAAATCTGGACTCAAAGGAAAGAAAAGGAATACCTGAACAGCGGAGTTGGATACTCACAAGTTCCTTGGCAGGATGAGCCTGCTGGTGTCTAAATTAATTTATGATCAGACTAAGTCAATGTGGCTGCGACCAAAATACATGTTCTGCTCTTGCAGAAAGTTGCCCAGCATTCCACACATCATCGCTGATGTGGACGAATCCGAAACCTTTCGCTTTTTGGCAGGTTTCCTTCCCGCCTATGAAAAATAGATGTATGGTGGAACAGTTGAACACATAGGTTTAATAGACTTACGTAGGTGTTAAAGTGCTCGCTTAAGTCCGCCAGATTGCTGTGCAGCTCCCCTTCGGCTTCCTCCAAAATAACCTCATTTGAGGGGTCTGTCACTGGAGCAAATTGAGTGTCGTACGTTCTGAAAAAAGAGTTACATATGTTTATTTATAGATTATAATTTTTTTTAAGTTGTTCTTTTTTGCCAACTACTTACTCTCTTTGTGTTGACAAGTTTAGCAAAAATTCCATATATGGTGCCAAGTCCCAATCTGCATTTTCCTTTCCCGTTGACGCCTGTAACAGGACTCCACCAGCACTTCCACTTTTCTGCTGCTTCGTCTTTAAAAAGTATTTGTTGCTGTCCCTCAGCGACCTCCATGCCTTCTTGCAACTGTCGACTGGACAACAAATGTACAATATAGATAAATGTTTTATCTAACAACAATATTACTTACGGTCTTTATTTAAATCGGCAGCTATTATTTCCCAGGCCTTTTTTGTGCTCATCGAATCGAAGTGCTTCTTGTCCCCCAAGTCCCAAATTACGGGATTGGCCTCAATTAGCTGGATGAGCAGAATTTTTTCGGGTCTGCTAAACTCCATCAGTCTGTTTCTACGATTCTTATTCTTGGCGTCCTCCATCATTTAAGTCTGCTCTGTAAATGTAAGAGAGAGCGAGAGGGCAACAACATAGAACGACCTTTTTATTAAATAGTTCTATTTGCTCACCCTTTCGCTCTCGAAATACTGAAAGAGTTAGTTGGCAACGCGATTAGTTGACAAACTAAGTTTCTAGTATTTTATTTTTATCATCTGAGTACCGCCTGTCGAACAGCACTCTCGAAAAGTTTTTCTATGTTATTGGCCTCTCGCTCTCTCTGATTTCGAACACATTTCGTCGATCTGAGTACTAGGCTTAAAGCCTAAATTATTTTTGCGACCGACAAATAAAAAAATGCTTCGGGATGGATGCAGACCCACAAGTGAGTACCGCGTAATAATTTGAAAATTTGTAACAAATTTAAGCGCGCACAGCTATGTTAGTTTGGATAAAATCAAGATAATTATATTGTCGGGTGAGTGCATAATTAGCACAAAGCGTGGGAGAAGCGAGGTTTTGGAAAATTTTGGCAACGTTCGTTATAAGGAGGGAGATGAGATACCAAACGTGGTTGCATGCAGGAATTTCTTTTGTGTTTTTAAATTTAGCAACACAACATCGAATTTGGCCAGACACAAATGTTTCAAAGCGGTAGGGCCCAAGAAGGAAAATCAGCCAGAAGTAAAAGTTGACCAAGAGACAAAAGATTGTTAAAATAGCAGCAGCATGGACCGTGGGGAACTGCCGGCCATTTCAGCTCTCTCTCTCTGCAGACTCCGGCCTCGATAAATTTGCTAACGCCATGATAGGGCTCGGTGCCAAATTTGGACCAACCATCACTGCAAAGTAGAGCTGTAAAAACCATTGATGGCACCATCGATGGTATCGATGGTTGGGCTTCGGCCGCCACCATCGATGTTTTGCAGACTATCGCAATGTTCCATCGAAAAAAAAAATATCAACAAAAAAATGCATATCACTTGGATTTTGGGTTGGAAACGTGGTAAGCTCATTTTATATATTGAAAATTTAAAAATAAACTTATTTGATTGTGTTTCCGACAGATATACTTAAATACTGGTGGTTATTTAGTTTTTTTGGACCGATAATTTTGGAACTCGGGTTAGAATCTTTTTGTAAAAATTAATTAACTTTAGTATGTTCAGGCCATAATGTAGGTTCAAGAGCTCGAGATAATAGAGAAGCAGGAAGAAATATTTTAAAAGAAGAAATGACGGCATCGGGTGTAGCATCAGGAACGAGACGGGGCACGAAAATAGATCTGCGAGGACTGACAGCCCGTATTAGTGATCCAGAAGACCGGGAGGGAGGCGGTACTCCCCTAAGAGGTGGATCCACAAGGGCAGAGGCAGAGGTACTTGGTTCGTTTAAAATGGATAGCGAGATAACAAGTAAGTGGATGGAAAAGATATATAGAGATTAGATTAACATTAATTTTTTTTATAAAACAGTAGATGAACACAAGGAGGTGGAGAATCCGACATTTGAAGAGACAAACGTGTGGAAGGAAAGAACAACAATCTATAAAAAGGTAAATCGACTGGGTAGTGCCATGTGGGATTTTTTTTTGAAAAAACAAAAGATGGAAAACAAGCCAAATGCCGGATATGTAAAAAAATGTACAAGACAAGTGGAAACACCAGCAACATTGCTGAACACTAGCGGCGGGCTCATCCAACCCACAGCCTAAACACACAGGTAACACATTCGACAGTACAAACATTTTTCAAAAACGCTGATTACGACAGCCTGTCTGTGCGTAAAGCCAACCTTGATTTGGCCCTAATGAAAATGTTAGCGAAGGATATCCAACCGTTTTCTATTGTGGAGGACGAATGATTCCGTTAGTTTTTCAAACTTTTGGATCCCCGATATACACTGCCTTCTCGCACGACCTTGCAGAATGTTCAGATGGAAGACTTATATAAAGATCTTTCTATGAAACTGCAGAAAACGCTTGACGAAGTAGATCAATGCGCAGTGACCATGGACTGCTGGACAAGCAAAGCAAAGCACTGGATACCTTACCATAACCGTTCATTTTATTAACAATTTGTTCCACCTGAAATCGGCTGTGTTGTCTACGGAGCCTCTTCTTTGTGCAACTAACCACTCTGCTGAGAACATCGCTTCATCATTGAAAGCAGAGCTTATGAATTGGGGTCTGTTGCCGAAGGTTTGTGCCATAGTTACGGACAACGCAAGCAGCATGATCAAGGCTTGTCAAATCATGGAAAAGATGCATCTTCCTTGCTATGCTCATTGCCTCAACCTTGTTGTGCAAGACTGCCTTTCTGTAAAAAAATTAAAAGTGTATTGACCAAATGCATGCGAACAGTGACATTTTTCAAATGTAGTACCATTGCTTATGAAAAATTTAAAAGTGCACAGGGCGCCGTCAAGCCTTACAGTTAAATACAGGAGGTATGTATGTACCAGCTGGAACAGCGCGTACAAAATGGTGGAACGCATACTCTTAACAAAAGAGTACATTAATCCAGTACTCCTTAGCTTGTCCAAAGCGCCGGAACCGTTAACAGCAGACAAAGTTGCGACCTTAGAGGATTTGCAGGACATACTGGGTCCTTTTGACGACATCACAAAACAATTATCTTCAAGTACGCAAGTGACTGTTTCAAGCATAATACCAATTTCGAATGGGCTTGTTCAAAATTTGTATGAAAAATGTGACGAGCTAAGGACGGTTGAAGGCAAAGAGCTTTGCAAACAAAAACAAGCCAAAATAAGTAAATTTGATAAGCAAAATATTGAACTAAAATCAATTACGAAACGATACAATAATACAGTTGAGGCAATATTTCGAAAAAGTCAATATTGCAGAAGGCCATGACCCCTAAGAATATTGGAAGGTAAATCAATAATTGCTATATTTATTTATCTTTTCAATTATTTTTTTTTTTAAATAACTGCAGCAACATGAACTGGAAATGCCTCATCTAGCTACAAGCGCAAAACATGGTCTCTGCATTCCGGCAACCTCGACTGAGTCCGAACGAATGTTTTCTAAGGCTGGCCTTACCATTTCGGAGCGACGGGCATCGCTTAAGCCCAAAACAGTAAATTAGCTATTATTTATTAACAATAACTGGTTCCTCACACAGGAAAAGTGATTTAGTCCTGCCAAACAAATATAAATATATATAAATATAATGTAATAAATATAAATATAATAAATAAAGGTCTCCCTTGAATTAAAACTTTTATAACTTATTAAATTTTTAATTCGCGAATCCCCCTATTATATTCGTTTTTGTATGAATACCCATATTTTTTTTTTTTATTTAGTTCTGAGCGATATTATCGCGATAGTATCGATGTACACCCCCCAAAAATACAAAATAGATCGGTGGAGCTAATACCGATATTTTTGCAGCTCTACTGCAAAGTACGTGCTTCAGCATCCAACTACAGTGTGAAGACAAGTTTCGAAATTATACCCAAAGCATTATAACAGAGTAAAGGATGAGATTGCCCGAAACAGGAAGAATGGTGTCGGCTACAGCATTACAACAGATAGCTGGACTGACTATATTTTTAAAAGCTCATACATTTCTGTAACGATTCAGAGCCGCCTTCTTTCTGTGGAAAGTATGAATTGGAAACCATCAACCGGTATAAAAACATATGTCAGAGGCTGAGACATTGAGACACTGAGACATGGCACACGCCAAAGCGTATTGCATCATCCAATTGCAAATTCCCATTTGATCTCGCTCTCTCATTTGCAATTCCCATTTGGTCCTTCTGTCTCTCTCTCTTAGCGGCAACTTACACTTGACCGCGCCCATGGTGAGTCGGGAAACCCGACTATATCGTTCTTTCTTGTTTTTTCTTATAATTTTTTGCATCGCAGCTGGAGCAAGTGGCAGTGAGGTAAGGATGATTTGCAGTTTCGGTTCAGCTTCTTATGTAACTTAAAATTTTATTACTAAGACTAGTTTGTCAAAAATTTTGGCAAACAGCAACCGAGCAGCGGATGTCTTAAACTGCTTCAAGGAAACTAAGACATTGTCCAACGATTTCCGGAACATATTGATCAGCATAATAGGTAAATAGTTTGTTTACAATATTCAGCCGAAGCAAGACATATTATCCGCAATAGCTGACGACATTCAATTCAGGTACTTTTTTACACCGAAATAAAGGTATTTTAATAACTAACTAACAAACTTATTATTTTTAATATCGGTAAAGGAATTAATACATGAGCTCACGGCTAAGGATCCTGCTTTTAAGTTGCATTCATACATAAAACGTTCGCAGCAACGCTATTTTAATGCCTCAAGGATGCAAATACAACCCAATTAGCTGATATTGCAAGTTGACTCTGCTGAAAACTACAGAATTTTGTCTTAAATTGAGTTTCAATCTGCTCATTTCAGCTAATCACAGGTAACTTTGATTACATGTGTTGCTTGGTTCAAAAATCGCTCTAAGTCCTATTGCATTGTAAGTGACAATCTGTCGCACAACAAAAACTAAGTATGTTTTATTAAATAAAAATTTTATTAAAAAAAATCAAAAAGTTTTATTCTTTCGATAGAACAACGAAATTTTCTGACGGCTGTGGAAGTCAATTTAAAAACAAGTTCATTTTGAGAAACATACCACTATTTTCGTAAAAAAATTTTATTTTTGAATTTTTTTTTTGCCACTTTTCATAAAAAGGAGTGTTTGACGGTGTTTGCGCTGTTGTCAAGAGAAAAGTATTTGAGATTTTCACCACTTAGCAGAAGAAAATATACCGGGGTGCCAAAGAAACCGTCGACGGTTTTGGGGACGGTTTTATCAGAAATTCAAAAAAAAAAAAAAACCTCGGTGCTACAGACACCGTCTCCAACTGGTTGTTTGGACTAACGATTCGGAAAAAAAAGGGTTGACTTCCAATTTTTTTTTGGCATTTACTTTCTATTTTTCAGCTAATATTTTACTTTTTTTTGCAAGATAAAACATAACAAAAAAAAAATCATTTTGAATTGACCGGCAAACTAACAACCAGGAGACAACCCTGTACAAACAGCTGCTTAAGACACAAAAAGTATTTGCTTTGCCCGTGCGTTTGCTTTGGAATATTTGCGGAAGGAAAGATAAAAGGCCGTTAAAACACTACATCCGATTCCTTGCAAAAGCCCATAATGTTTTAAATAAATGGTACACAGAGAAAACGAAGGAACGTTTTAGGTTCAAAAACAGGGTCGTTTCGTTACAAAGTTGTAAGACGCATTAAAATTTTTCGTGCTTGATTTTGAACCTAAAATGCCAACATATTAGATTTGTATGACACCCAACATATTCGATTTGGGTGACACAGTAAAATGTTTCGACCCTGTTTTTGAACCTTAAACGTCACATTTTAGAGCTTCGTTTTCTCTGTGTACCGGTACAATTATCGAGTGGATAAGGAAACGTTCATGATGGTCTTCCACATGATCGCGGAGGAAATCCAGAAATATACCATCTCGCCAATGTTTCAGTTGGCCACTATACTCCGTTTTCTGGGAGTTGGCTCATTCCAAAGGGTCATAGGAAAGGATTCTGATTTGGCCATTTATAGGAAAACTGTTTGCAAAATTATGTGGATTATTCTTTCCTAACTAAAAAAAAACTCTACCCATGATTCATAAATTTTGACTAAACAGAAGATGTAATAATCCAAAGCTCATTTTTCAACATTCTTCATTCTTCTACTTCGGTCGCGTGTAGACGTGTTTTCTTAACGCTCCGGAAAAACATTTAGTCACCCAGTCGAAAACGTTCGAAAAATTTACAAACGCGAGGTATTGCGTTTCGCGATGCTAATCGCATATCGCAGACTAAAGTTTTAATTATTTAATTAATTAATCTTTACGTACTATCAATAAACAAATGAGTGAGAACGTGGATCGGCGCACTCAACGCCAAAAACAACAGAACGAAACCCGTGAAAAAATTCAGAGAGAGCAAGACAAACTACCACGTCAACTACAACGGTCTCTCTAGCCAACAATGCAATAACGACTTCACTCTCTTCTTCTGCAGCGGGTAAAGCAACAACACAACCAAGTGCAAAAATCGGGTCAAACGGCAACAACAAAGCTACGAAAGAAGAAATGACAATTCCGCAAGCGGGTTCGGCCATGCAGACAGGCATGGATCGCTATATTAATATTTCCAAGCGCAAGCTAACACCCCAAAAAAAATCTGACGGCAATAAGCCCAAAGTAAATCGTACTAACAAAGGCCCTGAAAATCTCGGGCCATTAAATGAAAATAGATATTCCATTCTGGCGGAGACTGAAACTGAGACTGAACAGTTACCTCCAAGGAAACTTAAGCCCCCACCTATCTTTATTCGGGAGAAGATCTCGAATGCCCCAGTCAACAAAATAGTTGAGCTAGTCGGAAAAGATACATTTCATGTTATTCCGCTTATGAAAGGGAATATAAGCGAAACCAAACTGCAAACCAAAACTGAAGACGACTTCCGATCAGTGTCAAAGTACCTAAACGATGCCAAAAAAAATTACTACACGTACCAGCTAAAAAGCTGCAAAGGCTTGCAAGTTGTGCTTAAGGGAATAGAACCCGATGTGACCCCCTCTGAAATTACAGAGGCTTTAAAAGAAAACGGTTTTTGTGCTAAAAATGTCATAAACATTATGAACAAAAACAAGAAGCCGCAACCTTTATTCAAGGTCGAGCTGGAGCCAGACAGCAGAACTTTGAAAAAAAACGCTGTGCACCCGATCTACAAGCTGCAGTACCTGCTGCATCGTAGGATCACAGTAGAAGAGCCGCACAAGCGGAACGGGCCAGTGCAATGTACAAATTGCCAGGAATACGGACACACCAGGGCTTACTGCACCCTCAGGTCAGTATGTGTGGCTTGTGGAAACTGTCACGGCTCCGAGCCCTGCCCTGCCAACAAGGAAGACTCTCTCACTAAAAAGTGTGTAAATTGCCAAGGAAATCACACAGCAAACTACAGAGGCTGTCCAGTCTACAAGGAGATGAAAATCCGGATGCAACGAGCGACAACGACACGCTCCCAGAACACACAGAACATTTACATGAGATCACAAACGAGACCGGAAGTTTTCTTCGCAAAAGCAGCCAGGTCATCATTTGGCCCTTCAATTACCACCAACGGCATTTCTAACGCCAGTGCTCTAAAATCAGGCACAGCTCACATAGAGCCGAAAATTGATAACATGCAGCAGGCCATGGGACAGCCACAAAGTAATATGGAAACTATGATGATCACTTTGCAACAAAATATGATGGAATTTATGTCCTTCATGAAAACCACCATGCAAACCCTTATGCAAAACCAAACCATCTTGTTACAAATGCTTACAGCTCAGCAGCCCAAATAAACTATGCCTAGTCTTCGAATAACTCTGTGGAACGCCAACGGTGTTTCACGGCATAAACCTGAAATAACTCAATTTCTGAACGAAAACCACATCGACGTTATGTTGCTGGCAGAAACGCATCTCACCAGCAAATATAATTTTCAAATACGGGGATACACGTTCTACAGCACCGATCATCCAGATGGTAAAGCACATGGTGGAACCGGCATCTTAATAAGAGACCGCATCAAACACCACTTTCACCAAAGGTTTGCAAAAAATTACTTGCAAGCTACATCGATAAAATTACAGTTGGGCAACTGCAATCTTGCCATTACCGCTGTTTACTGCCCACCCCGTTTCACAGTCTCCGAAGATCAATTCATGGACTTCTACAATTCACTTGGAGAGCGATTCATAGCAGCAGAAGATTACAACGCCAAGCACACACACTGGGGATCCCGCCTTGTGACCCCCAAAGGAAGACAACTATATAATGCACTCATCAAAACATGCAACAAACTGGACTACGTTTCACCAGGCAGCCCCACATACTGGCCTACAGATCCTAGAAAACTACCTGATTTAATTGATTTTGCTGTGACAAAAAATATTTCTCGCAATCTAATATCTGCAAAATCGCTTTTGGATCTATCATCGGACCACTCACCAGTGCTAATAACTCTTCTCCAAAGCCCGGAACTAATCGAGCACCCCTGCAGGCTGACGTCGCATCGAACCAACTGGCTGAAGTTCAAAAAGTACGTAAGTTCCCACATTGAACTAACTCCACAGCTCAACATCAAGGAGGACATCGACTGCTATGCCGATGCACTTGAGTCTGTACTCGTCGCAGCACCCAAAGTCTCTACACCGCAAGGGAGGGATGGGCACACACACCAACACAAAACTAACCTTGAAATCGAACAGCTTGTTTTGGAGAAAAGACGTTTGAGGCGTGCTTGGCAAACCTGCAGATCGCCATCGTCAAAACAAAGTTTTAAGGAAGCTCGTCGCAGGCTTACCAGGGCCCTAAGGCACGAAGAAGTTAAAGCACAACGCCAGTACAATCGGTACTCATAATCGGTATCATAATGATTACGAATACCGATTGTACTGGCGTTGTGCTTTAACTTCTTCGTGCCTTAGGGCCCTGGTAAGCCTGCGACCAGCTTCCTTAAAACTTATCGGTAAAAATGCATTTTTTATACTTGCCCCAGGGTCCAACTAGCCCCGTTCTCCCCTAAATGCACGAGCATACTAAAAATGTTTATTTACAATTTTTGTTTACAGTTTTATTTCGTTAATTACTAATTACTGTAAATATTATTTTGTAAAGGGCCTAGCGACGCAATTGGATTCCAAGAACAACAAGATTTTAAATTTAATATGTTTCACAGAATTTTCTAGTTGCAAAAAAAAAGCAATGTGCCGGCACACACACACATACGCACACACACAAATTAATTTTAAATACGATACTAATTGGTCTCTTTAAAAAAACCAAGCAAGAAAAAGTCCTGGAGTCGCTAGCCCTCTTTAAAAAAAAACCTGCTTTCAAACGAAATAAATTTGTAACGCACTTGCATACACAATTTCTAAAACATGGCCAGATTTTCATAATTTATAGATATCTGTGTAGATATTTTCAATACAAACAATTAAGGTTTTGATACAAATTTGATCTGCGTGGGTTATATAGAAATTTGTGTGCAAAATTTTCTGGTTCTAGCCCATATAGTATCCAAGATCTCGACGTTTGTACGGAGGGATGAACGGACAGACATTTGCAACGTTCATAGTATTTGCTTACTCTTCGAGTGTCGCAAATAAAAAGCGTACAACAAAAAGGAGACAAGGGCGACTGGAGGTGGTGCCTTTCAGCAAGGACCTTAAACGCCTTTGCAATTGGCCTTTACCAAAAGGTGGATGGCATAATTGGTTTGCCAGTACCAGATAAGAAGAACTGGACATAGTAATTTTAAGCGCAGACAAAGGAAAAGGACTTCTTATCCTTGCGGATCTAGGACTCCCGATGGTCCGCCTTTGGCTCTTGACTCCACGTTCTTCTGGACCATCTACACCTAGATCGCCTTAAGCCCGTGAGTCTTTAAGGTAGATATGGTTCAAGGACTCTCTCCTTCGAGTCCTGCCCCTTTAACTATGGAACATCCGCACCAGGATCGCCTCAAGCCCGTAAGTCATTGAGGTCGACCGCAGATTCTAGGATTTAATCCTTGTAGTTCCTGATTTTTCCTCGTATGCTGCTCGTTGATAATGACGTTGCTCGTGCTACTGCTGCTCCCTCTTCACGGGTACTGGTCCTGCTTTCTGGGCTGGGCCTTCTTTTATAGGCCGAGCTTGTCCCGGTATCTCTCGGCTTTTCTTTTTCTCGTGTCCAAGGTCCACGGTTTACCGTAAGTCCTGTTTGACCTCTGCACACGGCACCACACATTCCCTGCCTGGTACCGTTAATCCTCGGTGCCTCCTTTTGATCGGGTCCAAGGTCCACCTTTGACCGTTGATTGGAAATCTGGCCTTTTTTTTACAATAAATTTTGAAGGAAAAGTTTAGTGATTTTTGCTTGATTCATAATGATTTCAAAAACGAAATGACCTTTTTTTTAGGAGCTAAGTCGAACACATTTCTTTTTTTACTACTAACAACCAAAATCATGAAGAATGTTCAAAATCAAGAATCCATCTCAATTTTGCTTAAAATGTTGTTTAAAGCGATTAAATCGATCAGATAAAATAAATACCAAATGATATGAATAATGTACAAAGAGTTTAAAGCAAATTAATTTATTATGTTTTTTTGGAACACTTTTCTATAAGTATTCGAAAAAAAGAAAAAAAAATGTGTGTTTGTGTGCCAAGACTCTTAAAAAACATGTATGAGATGAGCTTACTTTGAGCTTCTAATTTCATGATATCACCTAAAAAATTTATGTTTATTGCAAGTTTTGTGTCCGCTTGTAAATAATCATGAGATATGTGAATCTGAAGTGAAAAAATCGTACCTAATAACAGAAATTTGTTAAAACAATATGTTGGCCTTTTTTTCGTCCTTTTTATTTGCGATACTCGAAGAGTAAGCAAATACTGTAAACGATCAAATGTCTGTCTGTCCGTCCGTCCGTCCGTCCGTCCGTACGAGCTCCTAGATCTCGGGAACCATAAGAGCTAGAGCCACCAAATTTTGCACACAGACTTCTATATACCCCACGTAGATCAAGTTTGTTTCAAACCCCGACCACGCCCCTTTTTACGCCCACAAACCGCAAAAATCTGTGGTGCCCACATTTTTAATGCAATCGTTACGGTTTTAAAAGAAATAGAATGATATGTGCACTGTCTTACTACACTCCGAACCATTTTGTGCTCTAATAAATAACAAAGAAGTTATAGAACATTTTGCTATGCCTTATACAAATGTAGTTAATGTAGCCCCATAGGTGGCGACACTATCGTTTTTTTTTCGTTTTGTTTTTTTAAAGAGGGAAAATGAGTATCGCAAATCTTATAGTCGGGAACCCCGACTATAGCGTTCTTTCTTGTTTTACACTGTTGTCCCTTCTTGGGCTCTTTTTTCGGCATGCGGAGAAGGTCCAAAGAAATTCAATTCTTTTGGAAATAACATCTCCAATGCGACCATTTACGCCGGCACCGAATCACTTACAATGTGCAGTCAAAGACAATAGAATTATAGTCAAAATATACCCTTCACTTTATAAGATTTAAGTTCATTTAAGTTCATTTTGGTGCCTCGTATATTAAAAAACTAATATTTTTTATAATAATTAGGACATGAGAATTATTTGAATATATTACATTTGAATGTAATGACCGGATAAACATACTTATATAATGATACACAATAAATATATTTTATACAAGACATCACATGGAACTTTAGGGTATTAAGCGTGCGACGTTTGAAAAATAACAAAGTGCTTCAAGAAGGCCACGAAAAAAAAAATATATATATATAGTTATTTAATTTAATTGACTAAGAAAAAAAAGTGCGTGCGTACAAAGTACACATGTCAGAAGTGAAACTTCTTTGCCGAACTTATTTATCAGTCTTGTCTATATTTATACAAATCTTTAACTTTAGATTTCCGAGACTTAAAGGAAGGGAAAAAATAAAAGTGTTGAAAATTAATATAAATTATTATTATTATTATAAATTTAGTTTTTATTAATTTATTTCTTCAATATTTACATTGTTCGACGCGATTTCTATAGGTATTGTTGTGACTAAAGCATTATGATACGTAAAATATGCAATATAAGTTAGTGTTTTAACATTATGTAAATATCTTGTAAAAATAGCATCTATGGTCGTTCCTGAATTTGTAGTTGGTGTGTTTGGAATTATTATTCAGCTGTAGAGTAAAGTTTTCTTCTAGAAAGTTAATTAATGGTTTGGAATTATCAACTGCAAAATTAGTGTTAAAGTCACCACCCAAAACAAGTGTTATTTTCTTATTCTCCTTACCAAGAATAGCAGCACCTCCGAGGCTGTATGGAAGTAAATGTTGATGCAAGAAACTAATTATATCTTCTACACGTAAGTCATCATCTTTAATACGTCTCGTGTTATTTCTATTATTGACAATCTGATTTTCATCTTCGATATTGTTATTATTAATATTATTATTATTAATATTATTGTTAATATTATCACCATTATTGTTGTTATTGTTATTATTATCACCATTATTGTTATTATTGTTATTATAGTCACCATTATTGTTATTATTGTTATTATTATCACCATTATTGTTAATTTTGTTATTATTATCACTATTATTGTTATTATTATCACCATTATTGTTATTATTGTTATTATTACCATTATTGTTATTGTTATTATTATTATTATTATTAGCATTAATAATATTTGATGATGTTTGAAAATCTTCAATAATGTTTTCTAAAAGGTTTGTCAATAATTTTTTTCTTGCTCTAAACTCACGAACACGTTCTGTTGAAGTATTATTTTTTTCAATTGGTAAAGTCGAAGACGAAGGTTGAGGATTTTCTTCATATTTTTGTCTCTGTAGCTCTGTAGTCACGACTACACTCTGCTGGAGTTTTTGGTTTAGTTTTTGTAATGATGGACGATGAGATATTCAACTCTTGGCTAGCTGCATTTTTTAAAGCCTTTTTTCGCTCTCTGAATTCACGTACAAGTTGTGTTGATGTTTTAACTGGCCGTCTAACAGATATTTTATTTTTAATTGTTTCACATTCTCGCACCACAATTTTTGGCATTGTGCTTAACTGATGTCACAGAAATGATTTTAGCTTAAAAATCGTATTCTCACACAAGCAAGCTCATTCTATTTTTAGATTTTACTCTCTCAACTTTGTGCGAGCGCATGGTGCAACTATATGTGTAAGGTGGTCTCAACGAGAGAGCTGCTCTCTTTTGAGGACGTTATTTGTGCCAGTCTCTATTTAGCTACCTCATTCTACCGATTGAGAGAGACAGAGAGGTAAACATATTTAACGTCCTCAGCAAAGCGGACGAGACCACCTTATATATTCACACCATGTGCGAGCGCGCTCAGAGCGAAGAGAGGAAAGAAGAGGACAGGGAGAACGTTCGTCAGCGGTGAGAGAGGGACAGGGATATACATATACATTTTTCGCTTTTACGTTCGCCCTGTCTTACTCTCTCTCAATCACTCTCGATCGTTCTCTCTCTCTTTTTCGACTTTTTCAATGAAATGAAACGTTTCGTTTCATTTGTACAAATTTTACCCTCATGCGCCTAAAGAAGTTTCACTTCAAAAAATATTATTATAATACATAAATTGTAAAAATAATAAATGAATATATATATGTATTTTTTACTATTTATGTATTATAATAATATATTATTTATTAGCCCATTGAATTAAATAATTGTAAATACATATATAATTATGTATTGATATAAACTATTTTTATTATTTAGCATACTTAGCATATTATTAATAATATTTAATATTTAACTAAATTCCCGCTTTCTCAACCGCGCGCGTTAGTCGAATCAAATTTTAATTCAAATACAAAAAAATGGGTAATTTACATAATTTAATAATAATTAATATTATAACATTAATATACATACGTATTTTAATATTCTATATTTCTATATGTACATATTATGTATATTACCCATTTTTAGTATTTGATATGAATTTAACATTTAGTTAAATAATTCAAATTCAAATTTGATTTGATTTGCGCTCGCGGGAAAGAAAACGGGCTAAGAAAAGCGCGCCAACTGTTTTGTGCCCCCTTTTGGTTTCTCTTCTCGCGTTCGCTTATAGCCACGAGTGCATAGAGTTGCATGTTTTACAAATAAAAAAAAGAAAAAATATATATAACGGCTTTTAAGCACTAGAAAATGTAAACAAGCTAAAATCAAAACAAAATACATGTTGGCGATCAGCTGTTTCTGCTGCCGGTCTCGGTATCCCCCCTCTCTCTCTAAAAGCTACCAGCAGCACAAAATACAAAAATTAAATTTTCGGTGGTTGCGCTTGCGAACTGAAGCACACACTTATTTACGCATACATACGCAATTGCTTGTTCCTGAGTTTACTCATACAAGCAAGCGCATTCTATTTTTAGATTTTTACGCTCTCAAATTTGTGAGAGCGGAAAGAGAGCGATTTTCGTTGCCATCAAAAAAGTTGCCACATATTGCAAAACGAATGTATGGACGTTACTAATCTTATAGTTCTAATCATGGTGAAACTATACAAGGTGGTCTCGTCAGCTCTGCCGAGGGCGTTATTTTTTATCACTCTCTCTCCGCTCTCAGAGAGACAAGCGCAAGAAAGAGATAGAAATAGTATTTCTATCAAGAAAGAAGAAGACAACGAAGAAAAATGCGCTACACAACCTCTTCCGACAACGTTTGACAAACGACTGGCACAAATAAGGTCCTCAAAAGAGGGCAGCTCTCGCGACGAGACCACCTTGTATAGTTTCACCATGGTTCTAATGTCTTTGGTTTCACCATGCACTGATCGGTGGATTTAGGCGACACGCACACAGCGGAGAGCGGGAAAAGTGCCGTAAGAGTGGTAACGGACCGGCAGCTCCGAGAAGCATGAACAGGAGAGCGGGAGAATAAAAACAACAACACAATCCTTGCTGTGCCAAAGTGGACGCCTTTTTATTGATTTCTGGCTGATAAAAACATTTAGTTTGTTTGTAAATTAAATATGTTTTCAGTTACTGTCCGAGCTCGGATTTGTTTTTAAAACAAATAGTTTATGATGCACAGAACTTGTAGGCTAAATTAGCGATTAAATTCAAGATTTTATCCGCGCAATTATAGAAAAGATTCTGGAGCAACAGAAATACACGACCGGCTTAGGCGAAGGCAATATGAATAATATTATTATTGATTATTATTTAATATTAACGTTATAAGTAAATATTTATAATTTTACCTCAATATCATTACAAAGTCTTTTTGATTGATAACGAAATTCGCAGAAACTTAGCCTTTGACAGAACAAAAATCAAAAAAATTGAAAAAGCGAGAAACGTGGTCGCCAAAAGAGCGCTGGTTACCGACCAGTCGGTAGGCAACGAACCACAAACCCTTAACATTTTATTTATTTATTTTTTTTTTTTTCAAATATAACCACTTTGTTTACCTTATTTCCCCCCCAAGAATCGTCTCTGGATCCGCCACGAACATCGTGATCTCGGGATCCATTAAAGCTAGATCCACCAAATTTTGCACACAGACTTCTTTAGATCAAGACCCCACGTAGATCAAGGTCAAGATTCAAAACGCGACCACGCCCCTTTAAACGCCCACAAGCCGCGATACTCTGTGGTGCCCACATTTTTAATGCTAGAGAAAATTGGCCTAAATAAATGTTGTTTGTATTGAAATAGTGAAAATCTGGCCATTTTCAAAATTGTTTAGGGTAGACCGGGGCAGGTTGTCACACATTTTTTTCTGGAATTTTGTTCTTTTTTTCTATTGACATTTTAGTGTAGTGTTAGTTACCAAAATATCGGCAATTTATTCAGCTACAATGTGACACATAGATATTCCGTGTAAACGTCGCCCAACAGTTGGTACATGGAGGTAAGTGACGCAATGTCAGTTGTGGGTCAGGCCATGTCAACTGAACCTAAAATTTGAAAAAAAAATTTCTGATTTGAGAAAAAACTATGAAAATGTGTAGCTTGGGACAGTACCTTAATGCACTTTTAACAGTTTTTCGAAATTCCGCATCGTATTCGACATTTTGAGCTTCAAAGTTCAAAAAATTTGTTTTTAAGGTCTTGGAAAAAAAATCATAACTCTCGAACGGTTTAACATATATCGACAAAGTTTTTTTTTGAGTGTAAGAGAATCATTTTGTCTTAAAAAAAAAGTATTTAAAAAATTTAATTTGTAATTAAACATAATTTTTAACAACAATTGTTTAAAAAAGTTGGTTTTCAAAAGTGTTCTAGGGCAGTTTTTGCTTTGAAACTTTCGCACAATTATCGTTGAACCATTGTTTATAAAGTTGGAATAAGATACTTTTATGATTTGAATTAAGATCAATTTAATAATAAATTGAGATAAATGATCCAGAATAACCATTCTGGATCATTTATCTCTTTTCTGATTAAATTTATCTCCTGCTCGCATACAATAAAAGTTAGTACAAATTTTATGCTTTCTTCTACATATATTGCTTAATTAGTTTGACAGTACAACTATATTCATGTTAATTCTAGGTATATTTTGAATAGTATGCAAAAGTTGTTATTCTGAGATAACAGTCTTGAAAATAGTATTTTTATAATTGTTTAAGAAGTAAAGAAAAGCCATTTTTCTTAAACTTAAATATGAAAATGACTACAATTACAATACAACTATAATAAATTTGGTGATGGTTTATCTAAGGTTAGGTTAACGTCATGTCATGTTTTTGGCTAAACAGCCAGAATTCAGTAGTCTCTTAGATACTTTAGATTCAGAACTTGGAAAAGCTGTTTTGAAAAAAGGTATTTAACATTTGATTTGATGATAGTAAACACAAAATTTAGCTTCCGTAATAGTAGCACCCACTGCCAGTATGACTAGCTGTAAAGTCTCAAATTATGCACTCGACTATTTAAAAGCCGAGTGATTTTGAGTTTCGAAATCTGCCATCTGATTAAAAAGGATAGTGCTTCTGGGTGGATGTATTTAAAGTTAATGTCAATATATTTTATCAACTTGCTAACCAAGTCGTGACCTAGGGAGTGAGAAAAGAGTGTTCAATTCGTTAAAATTTAAACAAGATTTTCAATGTTCTGACGCTCTAAAGACAAGATTTGGTCTCTTCGTAGCTTGAATCATTTTCTCCAGTTTTCTTGAACGTCATGAAAACTTAAAGCCAATCGTTAGCTGATTTAGCTTCAAAGGAATTTGAAAAAACTAGCTTTTTCATTTAGTACGTATTTTGTACTACTAATGCTTTTAGCCCGCCGATTCTTAGAAGAGGAGTTTAAAGCATAATTGTATACATATGTGTAACTAACCATCATCACTTTGTCTAAGATCTTGGAAGGACATTTCTTTAATCGTTTAATGGTGTTGTAATATATATCATACAGAGCACCCGAGCATCACGACCCAGTTTTATTATATTATTATTATTATTATATTAAACCATTATTTCTTAAGCTGCTGATCAGGCTTTAATCGATGATTTTGTAAGTAAACCTTTACGAAACATCATTTAACCCTAGTATGAGCGGAAGGAACATATTTGTTCCATTTCGATTTTGCGTGTAAATATCTCGGGTTGTGTAAAAGCTATCAAAACTGACCTCGTCTTTAACGATTCTAAACAAGTTTGCCGATTTTTAGATAAATCTGTTGGTAATCTAAGATTTTATTAGGGAAAAAATTTTTTAACTACGTTGTTGAGCGGAAGACACAATTTTGTGCATGGTGTTTGAACCGCGTATATCTTGAAAACCTGTATTCAGAAAAAATTTGAAATTTTTACTGAATTTGAATTACCTCTCAATTATTAATTTTAAAATTTTAATTTTTAAATAAGTCCACACATTACGTAAAACTCGCAAACTTATAAAACAATTGAAAAACGTGATATACTACTTTATAGGCTTTCAATAAGCTTTCCCAAATGGTCAAATGTGTCATACCTTTCTTTGGTAAAACTATAAGAAAAACAAGATCAACTGCACTCCGGGAGTGCAGGCAGAAGTGAAAACTTGAACTTGCGCCATAAGTTCAAGTTGGGCACCTTTTTGGGTGAGCATTTTTAGGTGCGCTCGTGACATGAGAAATTATACATAAAAAATCAAGTTTATCAAAGCAATTTGGGCACTGGGAAGTGGTTTTATTTGAATGAGTACATTTCAAATTACAATTACAAATAGAATACAAAATTTATTAATTCTCATCCATAATTTCAACAACTCTTACATCATCATTATTAGCATTTTCATCATTATTACCAGGATTTTCATCAAATTCTAAAACTGAAACAATAGGTTTATGGTAACTAAAGTATGAAATGAACAATATTGATTTAAATCTATTTATATATCTTGTGAATACTGCGTCAATAGTCGTTTTGAATTTTGTTGTGCTAAGATTGCGATCATAGGACATTGTTAAATCAAATTCTTCATGTAAAAATTAAATAATGAATGATTTTTGACATCTGCAAAGTTTATGTTGAAATCTCCACTCAAAATCATAGGACAATGATCAAATCTTCTACTAATTTTCATCATAAATAGTGTGTAAGGAGCTTTCGAATGAATGAACAAATTTTAATACAAGAACTCTCGTATTGCTTGTCAAGACTGTTTTGGTGGAATATAAATAGCAGCCATTGCTATTGTTTGTCCATTAGAATGGCATTGGGAAATACATATAATACATATTGGTTATATTATAACCAATATTAGTTTTTAAAAAAAAACAAATTACATTATTCTAAATCAACTCTTTGCAACTATTTATAAAAACACAAAAAAAAAAAGCAAAGAAGGCACACATAACACACAATTCACACACACCACATAATTAAACATTTCACCAATTAAAAACATAACCCATTCGACATATACAAAAACATCTTACAAACCCACACTTACAAATGACACACACTTTTATCACACAAACTAAAACACAACACCATGTAGAATTGATGTAGAAACCAATTTAAGAATTCATGTAAATGTTTAAACTATGCCTAGATTTGATGTAGAAACCATGTAGAATTCATGTAAAAAAACCATGTGGATTAATATTAACCATTGATAAAATTCAAAATGTAGAAAACCATGTAAACTTAAAATTTTCATTAAGTAGATAACATGTTAAATGCATGTAGATAATATGTAAAATAATGTATGTTCAAAAATGATAAACAAGATGTTTACTTATTACACACACACACCCACACACACACAGAAAGCCCCCACGCCAGGAGTATATCTGTGTAATATCACATCTAGTGATGTCAAATCATGTCCAATATCATCTGTCGCGAACCCGTCTAAAAATCCTCACCCACAAAACACCCAAAACTGCGTAAACCCATAAGAAGTTTTCACTTCAAAAACCAATATTGTTGAAAAATTACATTTATTTTACACAAAATTGATAAATAATACCACAAATATACTAGAAAACTAGTATTATTTTTATTTCAATATTATTATTCTTATAAAAATAAATTGTTTTATTCCCATAATTATTACTATAAATGTCCAAGAAGGGGTATTTGTGGTTTTAGGTAGTCTTGCTAATAAAAGTAACGGTCAAACATTACCAAAATTATTTATGATCGCCAGGTGCAGGTGCAAAAATGGGTTGATGGTAAAAAAAACTACCTGCACACATTTTTTGCACGTTTTTAGACCTTTAAACTACTTTTATAGTGACTTCGTCTAAAGAAAGGTATGACACATTTTATCATTTTGGAATGCTTATTGAAAGCCCTATAAGTTTGTATCCCACGTTTTTCAATTATTTAACTAGTTTGCGAGTTTTAAGTAATTATTCTCACATGCAATTTGTTTTTTTCCAGGTAAAACTTAACAATTTTTTTTAGTGTAGGCTTAATTAAAAAATTTAAATTTTTAATTTAATAATTGAGAGTTAAAACATATTCAGTATAAATTTCACATTTTTCTGAATAAAGATTTTTAAGATATACGCGGTTTAAACACGATGCACAAAATTGTGTCTTCCGCTTAACAACGTACAAAAAATCTTCCGCTCACAAAGGGTAAGAACAGAGTAAAATAGCATTACAAAATCTATCCAATAAAGCAATTGATAAAATGACTCGCTTTCAAAATGGGAATGGAAAAAGAATAAAAGCGTGGTCCAAAAAACAAAGGGCTTATTTACCATCTAAACAACAACGTAAACATACCCACCCCGCCGTAAAAGAAAAAAAGCTCCACAAAAATTAAACATAAGTGATATTTTCTCTATCATAAAATGACGCATAGAAGTGAATTCATGAAAAGCGAATTGGATTTGTTTGCACCACACAAAGCTCTATTCTAAAAACAGAAGAAGTTTCATACAATCCAATAGCATCATTAGTGCGTCTTCAATTGAATTCGTTTGCTTAGGTAATGGTGAAACATATCGAGACTTATCAAGTGTTTATTTACGTCTTGTAGTACAACTAAAAAAAAATTATAAGAAAAAATTATAACAGTCCCATTGAAGGAAGGTCAGTTGGAGTGGTCAACAACATTTTACACTCAATATGTAGAAGTTCTTCAGTTTATTTAAACAACATATAAGTATCACAGAGTGATCATAACTATCACTATAGAGCATATTTACAAACAGTTTTAAACTATGGTACGCTGCCGAAAGTCACTTAGCAACCCAAGGTTAAAACTGAATTTCAAAATAGTAATAAGGTTGAGCTCTTTGGAAAAATTCATGGTGATATTTTTAATCAACCAAAATTTCTTGTAAACAATGTTGAATTAAGAATTTATTTTAATATTGAAAAAATTTAATTTTATTTAATGTAAAACGAAATGGAATCAAATTTAAAAGTGTTGGAAGCACAACTTTTCATGAATCATATAACAGTGAATCCAAGTATTTTATTGGCTCATCATTATGCTTTACAAACAAAAAATGCACTAAAGCACTAAAGAAGTGAAATCTTATACCATATATCCAGGCAAAAATACATTATCGTTTGATAACGCTGTTATTGGACAGCTACCAAATTTTTTTAAACATTTTGTATGGTTAAAAACCGGACATACTCAGGAAACCGAGGTCTAGTTCCTTTTGATTTTGAACATTTTGAAATTCAGCGTTTTAACCTCTTGGTTAATGGTGTACAAGTACCGTGCCAGGCATTGGAGTTCGATTGTTTAAACCCTGACAATAAGCAAAGTTCCATAGGATAAAAATGCTGTTCCGATCAAGTGGAATAAAACATTACGACCGAGGACTACAATTTACAAAGCAAGTGTTTTATAAAAACAGTTTTACATTAGCATTTGACCTAACTGCTGATCATTCAAATTCTACTGTGTGTGTAAATTTGATTTCCCAAGGAACCATACGAATTGAAGGAAGATTATCGGAACCACTAACTTTAATTGTCCAAATACTTGCAGACGATTTTGTGAAACACCAAATATGGACTTTTTGAAAGAATAAATAAAAATTCAACGTTAGTATCAATACTTTTAATAAAAATTTATAGTAAGGGGTTAAATGACTTTTTACCAAACTTTTCTCTAATTCGTTAAACAGATACTTTAGATCAGCCAGGTACCCATTGATTGCATTATTTAAGAAAGATTTGATTCATATGACAATAAACAACATTTTAAAGCAAATCAACAAATTTTTATAAAACACACCAAAGATATTTCAACGCATTCACAATAAAGTAAAAATCATTAAAAATTTTTTAAAACATTTTAGTAAGAAAGACTTTTTGTTTAATGACAAGTTAATACTTAAAATGTTTAAAAACAGTTTTATAAAATAAAAGACACAGTTATTTAAAGAAAATAAATTAGGTTTATTTAATGTTTGGGGACGATACAATCTTTTGTTAAGCTTTTAATATTTTGTCATAATGGTGCGAGCTTTTATAACCAAGAGGCAGGCGCAGGTGTCTCCCCCTTTTTTTTTTTTTTTTCTCCAGGGGGAAAAATTTTTGTTAAATTCCTACCTTCAAAAAAATTAATTCCTTCGCCTCCAAGCTCCTCGAATGCGGCCTTTAAAAATTGCAGTTTCCGCAGATGTTTCTCGAAGAGCATGTCATCAAACTGCATCAGGAAGACTTCTATTCGTTGAGCGTAAATTTTTTTAGTGTTTTTAACTGCTGAGACTACTATAAGACTGATGTTGAATGAAAAAACCCATGCCTTTATATTGGATAATTTCACCTATTCACCTTGGATAGAAATTCAATTTAGACCGTATCTGTATTTTTCCTTTATATACCACATGAGTAATACCATTCTCATTTAATTTTTCTAAAGGGTGTGTTGGTGGCGAACTTGGTCATATAACTTTGTGGCAGAAATATCCAAATATCTGTATTCTCCTTGTCAGGTAAATAAATTGATAATAATATTCTTATAGGGAAGACCGGGGCTAGTTGGTCCCTGGGGCAAGTAAAAAAATGCATTTTTAATTACTTTAAATTACTCTAGAGCTGCCATCTTCTTATGGTGCACTGTGAATACCTCACACACAAAGTTTCACTGAAATGGTACCGTTATTCCGACGAGTACCTATAGTTTTTTTTTTTTTGTAAATTTGTACTATTACACATCTCTTAGTTTATGTTTGTTCCACCATTTAATGTTGTTTTTCCTCAAAGGTAAATTCACCATTATTACGTGTATCTGTAAGCTATAAAAATAACCCACACTTTAATTTGTCCGTTAATTGGAATATTAGTTATGTAACAATATAGCTTAAAAAAAGCAACGGGGCTAGTTGGAACTTTTTCAATGGGGAAAGTAGGCCCCCTAGATTTATTCGTTGGCATGTGCTAGTCAACTGACTTTACCGATTTTAGTAAAGCCTTTGATTCGGTCAACCATGAGCTACTGATCCACAAGCTCCTTCTTCTCGGATTTCCTCCAACTCTACTGACATGGCTTCGTTCCTATTTAAAAAATCGTACCCAAAAGGTCCATTACAACAGCATTTATTCAAAAGCTGTTTCTGTAAAAAGCATCAAAAAAATAACGTGCCAAATAAAGAAACACATCTTTAACTGAAAAAAACTTGCCAAAATAAACAAAAAACAATCATCTTTAAAAAAAAAAAGTGCCAAAATAAACAAAAAACAAGAAAGAACGCTATAGTCGGGTTTCCCGACTATAAGATTTGCGATACTCATTGCCCTCTTTAAAAACAGCTAGCTAGCCCTCTTCAAAAAAGTGTAGCCTACTTTCGAGCGCAATAAAAATTTTCAACGCACTTGTAAACACAATTTCTTGAAAATGGCCAGATTTTTAAAATTTTTAGATATTTGGGTAGATATTTTCAATACAAACAACATTTTCTCTAGCATTAAAAATGTGGACACCACAGAGTTACGCGGTTTGGGGGCGTAAAAAGGGGAAACAAACTTGATCTGCGCCTTGCTATAGAAGTCTGTGTGCAAAATTTGGTGGTTCTAGCTCTTATAGTTCCCGAGATCTCGATGTTTGTGCGGACGGACAGACAGACGGACGGGCGGACGGACAGACAGACATTTCAACGTTTACAGTATTTGCTTACTCTTCGAGTGTCACAAATAACTATAGTGGTTCCATTCACGAGGAAAAGAAGTCTAAATCTAGAAAGACCAACTCTGAGAGGGACCATTTTAGAATTCTCCACTGAAGCCACTGAATACCTTGGAGTCATTTTTGACACCAAGCTGACGTGGAACTCTCACCTTCACTACGCCATAAATAAAGCCACAATAGCATACTTAGCTTGTAACAGGCTTTTTGACAAGACTTGGGGTCTGAGTCCCAAGATGGTGTACTGGTCCTTCTCAACTGTCATAAAACACATACCCAACCCTTAAGTCTCGCAGAGAACGGCAGTTAAAGAACTAAGCAAACTACAGCGCCTAACATGTGTCGGTATAACAGGAGCCATGCGCACTTGTCCGACCGACGCTTTAGGGATTATCACCGGCATATCGCCACTTAATTAAAAGGGAAGGTTACCTTGGAGCTATTCGCCTTAATACGGGGCACCTAGAGATACTCAGTTCTCAAAGACACAGCCCAGCCTTAAACCTTTCCGACATACAGGAACAACTCGTTCATTTCGGCAGAAACTTTATCGTGGAAATCCACGGTAGAGATATCTGGAGATCAGAAATGCCCAAATTGGAAGATGGTAGTACGGGTGCAGGAATCTAAGGGCCACGTCTTAAAAGATCCATACCTATGGGAAAACAACGCAGCATCTTTCAAGCGGAAGTACATGCCATTGAAATCTGTGATTTATATAATGTCCGATAGCCAAGCAGCTCTTCAAGCTCTGAAATCATACTCAATCTCATCTAAGCTAGTCGAGGACTGTTTCCAGCTTCTCAATCAACTCGGAACCCATAGCACCGTCAAGCTATGGTAAGCGCCGGGTCATGAGGGACATGCAGAAAACGATATGGCTGACAATCTTGCTAAATCTGGGGCAAGTATGCCATTCATCGGCCCTGAACCCTTCTGTGGACTCTCAAAAGGACACACTATGGAGGAGATCAGAATTTGGGAAAAGAGGGAAGTAGAAAAACACTGGATCGACAGCGCAGGCCAAAGACAGGCAAAAAGATTCCTCATCCCGGACAGAAACAAGTCCCTTAAACTCCTAGAATTGAATAGGTTACCTCACTGGTCACTGCAAGCTTAGGTATCACCTTAAGAATCTGAGACTAGTCGATACGGACGTCTGAAGATTTTGTGAAGAGGAGCAAGAGACATCTGAGCATGTCCTCTGCGAATGCCCTGCACTCTTCAATAGACGACTTCACAACCTTGGCAACACATGTGTGCCACCATTTAGAATTTGGAACATAAGGCCCAACTCAGTGCTCAATTACATAAAGAGCCTCAACTTTTAGGGAACCATTCATCTTCTATCTGCCTGTACAATAGATCTTTGCAGGTTGCAAAAAAAAAAAAAACTCTAAGGAAGTGCCAGCAACAACGCCAGTAAAAACTAAAGGAACTGCAGGCTAAAAGAAGAACATCGTGAACATCATCAACATCATCAACATCGTCAATATCATCATCTTCAGCACCATAATCTTCAGCTTCGAAAGAGACTCCAGATAAGTTAGAAATTTCGATTAGTTTATACTTTATATTTGACTATAAATTAAATTTAAAAAAAAAGTTTCAAAAATGTTGCGACAATAGAGGAAAGTCTCGACCGGAATGATAACCCTGCTGGAGAATGTGTGGTGGTCAAGGCAGAGGAGTTACCAACCCTGCCAAAAATTCAGATACCCACGTTTTTTGAAGATTCCAAAGAACGGGATCTGTTTAATGAGTTATTTACAGAACTCATTCATTTAAAAGAGGATCTTAGTCCATCTCTTAAATTTAATTACCTGAAATCAGCATTAAAAGGAGAAGCCAAAAACGTGGTTACCATTTACTGTTGGGTTCAGGAGAAAATTATCAAGCAACTTGAGATTTTTTAACCAAGCGCTATGAAAACAAAAGAAAAATTTTTTCCGAGCACATTAATCGCTTTATGGATTTGCCTAATTTAAAGATTTTCGAGCAAAGGCTCAATTCAATATCTTCATTTTTACAGGAAAAAAACCTTTTAAAAAGGTTTTTTATTATAATTTAAACAGTATTTTCAAAGAAAATTGTTACTGTTGTAAATTACCAGGGCACGGGTTACAAATTTACAACAAGAAAGAACGCTATAGTCGGGATTCCCGACTATAAGATTTGCGTTCTTTAAAAAAACAAACGAGATAAACAATAGAGTCGCAACCTATTGTTGGGCTACATTAACTTTAAAAAACAAAGCAAGAAAAAATGCTAGAGTCGCTAGCCCTCTTAAAAAAAAGTGTAGCCTGCTATCAAGCGCAATACATTTTAAACGCACTTGCATACAAAATTTCTTGAAACTAACCAGATTTTCAAACTGGTCAGAGTTTAGATACCTGTGTAAATGTTTTCAATACAAACAACATTTATTGGGGCCACTATTCTCTAGCATTAACAAGAAAGAACCAAGTCGGGTTTCCGACTATAAAATTGCTACTCATTGCCCCCTTTAAAAACAGCCAAAGTGTAGCCTACTTTCAAGCCAATTAATTTTTAGTGCCCTTTTAAAAAAAAATGGTTAGCCTACTTCGGGCTCAATAAAAATTTTTACGGACTTGTACACACAACTTCTTGAAAATGGACAGATTTTAAAAATTTTTAGATATTTGAGTAGATATTTTCAATACAAACAACATTTATAAGGGCCACTTTTCTCTAGCATTAAAAATGTGGACATCACAGAGTTTCGCGGTTTGTAGGCGTAAAAGGGGCGTGGTCGGGTTTTGAAACAAACTTGATCTGCGCTTGCTAATACAAGTCTGTGCTCAAAATTTGGTGGTTTTAGCTCTTATACTTCCCGAGATCTCGACGTTTGTACGGACGGACAGACAGACATTTCAACGTTTACAGTATTTGCTTACTCTTCGAGTATCGCAAATAAAAATGTGGGCACCACAGAGATTCGTGGGCGTTAAAAGGGCGTGGTCTTTAGTTCCCGAGATCTCAACGTTCGTACGGAGGGAAGGACGGACGGACAGACAGACATTTCTTTGAGTATCGCAAATAAAAATGTAGGGAATGGAAAATTAGAAAACTATTTTTAACACTGTTTTAGATGTTTCGTTAACAAATTTTATTAATAACTAGCTGACCCACCCGCTTCGCTGCTTAATAAATATTATTTTGTTATTCATCCTGCTTCTGTAGCGTTTCGTCGATCCTGGGTAACTACGGCAACTTTGGTTGCTGATGGTGTAACTGGTAAGGTCTGATGGTAGTGGGTTGGAACTGATATGGGTTCCTTACGCTTCCAGCTCCACTTTCCGGTCCAACTTTATTTCCGGCTTCAGTTTCTGCTTCTTTTCGATCCTTTCGCTAAACGCAACCCCCAGGGCAGCCTGCAGCTTCTGGTCAGAGACCTCCACGTAGAGCAGGTCGCTGCCAAATACGTTCCGTCCGACCACGCGACCACGATCTCTGTGTCTTTCTATATCCACACATAGGCTCTTTACTTCTTAACTCAATGATAACACAAAAAATTGAAACCGCGAGTTTTTAGAAGATGATGGTCCGCATAGGTTCTTTACTTCTGAGCTTAATGATAATACATGAAATTTGAAACAGCGAAATCTTCAAAAGAGGACGGCCCACATAGGTTCTTTACATCTTAACTAAATGATAACACAGGAATTTTAAAACATCAAGTTCTTCAGAAAATGATGACCCAAATATGTAGATTCTTTTCTTCTCAATTCAGGATAATTGAAACCGAAACCGAATTCTTGAGAAGAGGATGGCACACTTATGTATAAATTCTTTACTTTTTAACTCAATGATAACACATTGTGATTTCTTTAGTAGAGGATGGCCCACATATGGATAAAAAGTATCTGTTGTCCGATTCTAGCCTAGCCGATATATACGCTAAGTTTCACGAGAATCGGAGTTTTATAACATACACCGTAACACGATGTACATTAGATTTTCACAAAATTTGTTTTGTTATGCTTAGACCATAGAAACTATTAGACCCGTCTCAAAACTATCTTATCGCAAAAAATTAAAAAAAAATATTACTTACTTATTAATTTTAATTTAGAAAAATTGTGACAAGTGCAAGTGATTAGCATTCAAAGAAAATGTTGGCTTGAAAGTTGAAGCTTTATTAAATAGTTATCTTACGAAACCAACGAGTTTTCCAAAAAGTTCCCAAAGTGCCAAATACTACCATATATTATTTAAAGGGTATTAGATGGATGCGTATCCGCGTGCAATTCCAACGGCTCCAACAGCACTTGCACCCGTAGTTCTCCTACACTTATTGATTTTGTAAAAGGCTTAAGAAGCAAATCATTTAATACACTTGAGATGGACATTTCCAATTTTATCAAATTCAAACTTCGGCTTGCAAAGATTGCTTTTTTTGCTCGAACATTTTCAATTGCCATTTCCCTCACTTTCGAGTTTTCTGAGAGTGCATTTACGGCAGTGCAGTTAAGGAAGCAGTCTTTGCACAGCCTTTACGAGATGCAGCTGCGGATTAGATGACAGATAAGTAAAATGCGCATGAAATGAAAAACCGTTTGAGCCGTGGCCTTCTGGCCAGCAGCAGTTGGTTTTAGCTGCCTCAATAACGCCTTATAACCATATAGAGTTCGCAGCTGCCGCGGGAAGCTTTTCTCCTCCACCGCCTGCACGCGTTTTTATTATGTCTTCATTCCAAAATCAGGTGTCGGGCTAAACACGCGCAAATTGCCTTTATTAATAGGCGTTGTAATTGTCAGTTGTTTGCAGGTGATTAGCTTCTGTCGGCCTCAAGTTAAGGCTAGCACCGAATGATGTGATTTTAAGGTCCAGGTTTTTGGCCCTCGTTATCCCAGGAACTCTTAGATTTATAATATTTCTAAATGACAATTTGCCACATTTAATTCAAATTACATTTTTTATGATATCACTGGCATTAACAAAGCTAATTAACCCTTTCATCCCCAACTTTTTTTCTGTATAACTAAAAATTTTTTTTTTATTGTATTCGTTTTTTATTGGCCTTAGAAGTATTTACGCAAAAATTTTAAGGTGCCACGCCCACTAGTTTTGGCGCAAGTGGGCGTTTCTTGTTGTATGGACATTTTTTTAAAATTGAAAATAAATATAATTTAACTTTACCATAATTTAGCTAAATTATTGATTAACAATATTGTATATTTACTTTTACCCTTTTTATAGTAATTTTATAGAATCAGTTTTTTTCTCGACGCACAGTGGGGTATTTTTCAAAAAAGAGGGACTTAATTCACACAGGCTAATTAGACTCTGCCTTATATTTTTCTTGTATTAAGTTTATAAAATTAAACTAAAAAAAGTTATTTTTTGATAAGGCTTAGTGTAATTTTATTTAAAAAAATAGTTTTTCATAAAAGTTTTAATGTTGAATTTTCTGACTTTTTTTAAATTAAAAATTCATATCTTAAGAACTAATGCAGATATTTTTAAAATTTAAAATGTTTGTTATAGCTAAAAGGCTTTCAAATGATTGCTCAAACGTGGTGCTGCAATCAAAGTATGATTTTTCATAGATTTTCAAAGTTAAATTTTAAAAAAAATTTAAAAAAAAAATTTTTTTTTTTTTCAGTAATTCAGTAATTCAGTAACAATTAATTGATGTTTCAAGTTTAAAAAAAAAAAAAAAAATTGTCTTTAGCCATTGAAACCGTTGACTCTCACGGCACAAAATCGCACGATAAAGCTTTTGTAAACATGTTAGAAGGGTTGTGAAAACTTGTAAAAAATCGTATCGATGATATATCATTTTAAAAATATCATCTGGTTTTTCAATATTTATCACAAAAATACCGATATATCGATATTTTGATATTTTTAAATTTTTTTTTTTTTTTTTTTTCATTAATCCCCAAAAATAACATTACCTTTTAATGCTACAAGTTTTGTAGACTTTTATATTATAGATACAAAACCATATTAAACTTTTTCCATAATTGATAACTTCATTGACTAATTTTGTTTAAAGACCACACAGTCTTAATTAAACATACGAAACAATATTCATTTTTTTTCATTATAGAAACAGAGATCATAAGTCTGAATGGATTATAAGTTCCTTGACCTTGACTCTCGCACAAAATCGCACGATAAAACTTGTAAAATTAAAGATACAAAACAAAATTCATAGACTTTTTTTCATTATAGATACAGAGATCATAAGTCTGAATGGATTATTAAAAGATACAAAAGTTCGCAGACTTTTTTCTTTAACGATACAGAGATCTAAAGATTTAAAGACTTTAAAAAACTCTTTCTTAACATGAATGTCTGTCATGCTTAATCACTTTAGCGCAAAGGCTGCAGGTGGCAGTACTTGCAATAATTTTTTGTAGAAACTCTTCAAAACGCTCATTTTCACTTGTCTAGATCCCAAAAAAGTCAGTAACCAAACACAATATCACAAATATATTTCCAAATAATATCGATATGCGATATTTCAGCCCAAAAAATATCACGATATAAATATTAATTTTTTCAGGAAAAATACCGATATATTGATATTTTGATATATTATCAACAAGCCTACGTTGACACTTTAAAGTAAAGTAAAAAAAGATCGCGTGCGGACGCGTGTGGGTCAACTATGTGTCCATGCAAATCAAAAAATGCATACATTTTGTAGACTATTAATATTTTTTTTTTTAAATCTTAAAAATTTTTTTTTTAGGTAAAAATTACCATAAAATTAAAAAAGTTCAAAGTAACGGAACAAAAAAAACACACACAATCTTTGAAAAATGTTTAAGATATAGCGCCTCCAAAATGCACCAAAACGAAAAAATATGTATCTTACGCATTAACTAAAAACTAAATCTGAACTTTGAAGGTAGATTGTGAAGCCCTAAAAAATCATAAAATTATAATTTAAACAGGGTTTGATAGTGAATTTTATCTTTTTTGAATTGGTATGACTCACTTATTTGAAATCAAAAAAACACTTTTTGAATTAAGTCCCACTTTTTTGAAAAATACCCCACTGTGCGACGCACGTTCAGCTTTTTGAAAATATTTCCGTCAACTGATTTCAAAACTAAAATGTTATTGTTTATACTTTGAGTTAACACATAAAAGTACCGTAAAATCGAAGAATGAGCAGACTATAATAGAAGAAACGATTACCGTTAGCCGTTAAACATTTGAAATTGCTCACAGGCAACGCTGGGGACGAAAGGGTTAAATAACGCACGCGAGGGTCGTAACATTGAAGCATTAAAATTTAACCCACACCCGTTAATGTTTGTCTATAGGGTTTAAAATGTTATAAAACGCAACTTGTCAGCTTATACCTAATCAATGGTTAAAACTAACGATTTTAAGCCCAAATGGCATGCATTGACCTCTGGCCGCCAATTTAATGACTTCTTTGTTATTGTACAACATCCAACGCACAGTCGCTCAATCACTCCCTCGAACATAATTCCGTAATCTCCTTCCTGGTAAGCCGCTTATTTCCTGACCGCAAGAAGCTTGAGAAACCATTGGATTTCCTTAGAAAGAAATTGCATTTTCCCAGCCTACTCGTACGTTGAGCAATACTACTTCTCTATGTTTAGATGTTCTCTTGCCGCGATCCCAAAGATCCAATTCCAAGTGATCGAAAACAAATATTCAGGTGTGGTAGTTGTAATTTGCTTTGCTGTTTACTCTGATAAATATATGTATATATTTTTTTAACGCGATTTCCTCACATCGCATTACCTTCAAACGCTTATTAGGCCATTTTAGTCATAATTCCACATTTAGAATCATTTCAATAACTTCTGCTGGATGACCTTTTAGTTCTTCTGTCACCCGTCTAATTTCCCTTTCATTGATTTGGCATGTCTTACCTGTACGATTAGCAAACCCACCGTGCACACAAAAAAAAATTAAAACGCAAACTAAAGCAATCCCGCAAGCAATCAAATTAAAGCATTTGAAAAAACTCTGCTTTTCCGTGTTTGTTTTTTTTAGAACTAACCATAACTTTATTTTCGTTACGCGACGACGGTACCCTCTTTCAAAATATTCTCAGTGTTTAAAGCTTTTACATATTTTTTAAAGGGCGAGACATGACTTGACTGGGACGACTTTAACATTATAGGGGAGACTGAGCGGTGCAAATTTATTTCTGTTTGTCCGTTTGTCCAGATAAACATCGAGAACTTAAGAAATATAGCAACACATTAGCCGCACACACTTTTAAACTTCCTCACTTCCACGTAGATCAAGTTTGCTTAAAATTTTAGCACGAATTTTTGAACGCCCAAAGCCCAAAAAAAAACATGAAAGGACGCTTTAGTCGGGTTTTCCGACTATAAGATTTCCGTTACTCTTTACAAAAAAAAGTGCTGCCTGAAGCGCCATACATTTTTAACGCACTTGTATACACAATTTAATAAAAGTGGCTAGATTTTCAAAATTTTTGGATATCTTTGTAGACAATTGCAATACAAACAACATTTATCGAGGCAATAAAAATGTGGGCACCAAAGAGTTTCGAGGTTTGTGGGCGATAAAATGGGCGTAATCAGGTTTTGAAACAAACTTGATCTGCGCCGTGTTTATAGAAGTCTGTGTGCAAAATTTGGTTCTAGCTTTTATAGTTCCCGAGATCTCGACGTTTGTACGGACGGACGGACGGACGGACAGACAGACATTTAGGTTAGGTTGGGTTAGACCGGCTGGCTCCTGTTGGGGAGCCACACACAGACCAGTTTGGTCCTTAGTGGTACCGGGAGTTGTGAGATCTCTGAACCGAGTTAACTAGTGACGTCCTGCGGTATGAGAGTGTGTTTGGCAAAGGCCAAGAGCGTTTTGTGTCCGAGTTAACTCGCTCCCTCAAGCGATGTCAGCCATGGTTTTTCGAAGTAACGCTGACTTTGTGCTGCAAGTGCCGGGCAGCTGCAGAGAAGGTGCTCCAGCGTTTCTTTGGCACCTGGTTCACGGCATTTCCGGCCAACTAGTAGCCTGCAGTCCGGTGTCCAAAGCTGTAGTAAGTGCTGCGTAAGTTTTATGCTGTATTTCTTGCAAATCTTTCTTGAGAACTTGCAGTCGGTGGTGTTCCTCCACCTTTGATCTGCAGTATATTGTGCATCCATCTCCATTTGGAGGTGTAGTGTTCGCAGTGAGGGTGGTATGTCTTCAGGGATCATATCTACTCCTCTTGCTCCCTCTTTGACTAGGTCGTCTGCCATCTCATTGCCTTCATGGCCTTGATGGCTAGGTATCCAAAAGATTTGAACTCTTCTCGAGGTGCTCAGTGAATCCAGTGTTTCCCTGCTCGATAGTACGCTTATCGTGCGAGCTTGCAGAGCTTTTATTGCTGCTTGACTGTCGACGAATATGTTGATGTCTTTACTTGATCCCGACTGCTGTGCCGCTTCTGCGGCTTTCCTTATGGCAACTATTTCTGCCTGGAAGATGCTGCAGTTGTCTGGGAGTTTGTAAGAGAGCTCCAATTGAGGATTGGGCAGTACACCGCTGCCCCAACTCCTTCTTCCATTTTTGATCCGTCTGTATAGATGTTCATCGTATCCTGATCCATCCCCGAACGCCACTCATTGGGCTTCAGGAACGTCGGAGTTTGATTGAAGTTGTTTTTGGGGGTGATGTAGTCTGTGCTGACTAGCATATTCCTTGCAATTCTAATGTGTCCGTAGATTCTTGCATCTAGGTTGCCTGTTGAGCAAAGACGTTGTGCTGTCTTTTGTGCTACAAGGCGTGCCTGAATGTCCAGAGGGTTGACACTCAGTATTGTTTGTAGAGCTTTAGTTGGAATTGATCTTACCGCTCCAGTAATGCACATGAGTGCATGCCTCTGCGGTTTCTCCATCAACTTTAGGTATGTGGATTTTTCGGTCGCTTGCCACCATATCAGCACGCCGTAGAGCAGTATGGGTCGCACAACTGAGATGAAGATCCAGTGCATCAGTGTGGGTGATAGGCCCCATGTGCACCTCATTAGGGGCCTTTTTCACGCTTTCCTCAACATTGGACTTCCAACTCAGCTTGCTGTCCAATACTGTTCCCAGATATTTGATACTTCCTTTTGGTATCAGCGGTGTTGTTTTGATTTTTGGCGGAGTCCATCGCGACACCTTGTACCTCTTTGTGAAGGGGATGAGGTCCGTCTTGTCCGCATTGATACTTAGTCCGGCGTCCGTGGCCCACATAAGTATCCCCTTTAGAGTGTTTTCCATGACAGAGCTGATAGTCGATGGACATTTGCCTACGATAGCTATCCCTATGTCATCCGCAAAGGCAGTTATCTTCGGGGCTTTGTTTCTGAATTTTTTAAGTAGATCGTTGACCACAAGGTTGGGGTGTGCCTCTTTTTGCCTCCTTGCTTACTCTTGTGGTCCCCCATTCTGCGTGTATCCCCCTGCAGCTCAGTAGATTAAAAATCCAGGAGTCTACCGCTTCATGGATTGCCGTAGCTCTTAGGCTTTGCATTATTGCTGCGGTCGACACATTGTTGAATGCGCCCGAGAAGTCTAGGAAAGCGCCTAGCGCATATTCTTTGTAGTGCAGTGCTTTCTCTATCGTGCTTACTAGCGCATGAAGAGCTGTTTCCACTGACTTCACTTTCGTATAGGCGTGTTGATTTGGTTCCATGTGAGAGTTGATCTTCTCTCTCATGTGGAAGTCCAGAAGTTTTTTAATTGTTTTGAGCAGGAATGAGGTGAGGCTTATAGGCCTGTAGCCATCAGGGACTCGTGTGGCGTTTCATCCCACCAGGAACTCCGCATATAGGAGGTCTGTGGGAGGCAGGGGTGAAGAGTTTTAAAACTCTGTTTTACAAGTCCACGTTTATTCGCAAGTATACTTTCGAAGAGCTTTCCACGCTTCTTGCCAAGATTGAAGCTTGCCTTCATTCCAGGCCGCTCTCTCCGATGCACTATGGTTTTTTTCGCGTTTTTTTCGCGAAAAATTGTGCGACTTTGATCGTTTGTTGTGACAAAAGTTTACGAAAAAGTGAGGTGAATAAATATGGAAAACGATTGGCCATGTAAGTAAAACTAAAGTTTACCAATGTTTGTGTCGTTGTTATGTGTTTTTGTCCAATTGTACCGTGTTTTGTTTATGTGTATTTTTAGAACGAGCTTAACAAGTGTAGTTGTGTTTCGTGGATCAGTACTTTTGCATGGCAAAGTGTTGCAAAAAGTTATAAACGAGAAACTATTAACCAAAGTGTGCAGATTAATGAGAAACTAAACGTTTTTGTCCGAATCCACACGTTTTCAAAAAAATTTAAATTTTCTAGTACAATATGTGTTCAGTCGTGCCGAACTGGTTGACATTTGGAGCAACAACAATCGCTCAGGAGACGCCGTACAAGAGCACATATTGAGAGTGATCGCACAAAAACATTTAGATAACGAAACCATAAAGTCGATTAAGGAAAAAGTGAAAGGCTTTGTCAGTTATTTAAATAAACACTTGCCTAAATGTAATTCAACTCTAGAAAGATTTAAGGGAAAGCACGCAAAATGGCTTGGGAAAAGCTTGTTCATAGAAATCACTGGTCATTATGCATTGGCAAATAAAGTGGGTCGCCCAAAATGTGATTACGAAAGCGCTGGTCCTCGTCTGAAAAGAAAATTGGCCGCGGAACTTTCAGAGGAGAATAACAACTTATCTCCCTTACTCATACATGCTGCCACAGTTTCAGCTAAAAAATCGAACGAAAAAGAATTGGCCGTTGTTTTAAAAGCAGCTGCGAGTTCTGAGAGCATTAATAAAACAAAAAAGAAGCTTTTTGCGGATGAGCCCAAACAAATGTCAGCTGACAGTGCCCTTGCATTTTTAACGGAAAATGGATTTACAAAACGTCAGTATATAAATATACAACGAAATGGAAAAATGCACGGATGTGATATATACCCTGCATATTCGGCCGTACTTAATTCTAAATTAAAACTCAGGACAAAAGGAATAGAATATTTTGAAAATAAGGCACTTGTATCATTGCAAAATCTTTTGGATCATACATCATCCCGCATTCTTGAATTGCAACACGAGGTCTTAGAAACACTTCCCAACGTGGTACATTGCAAGTTATTCTTCAGCTATGGATATGATGGTTTGTCCGGCTAGAGTTCATACAAACAGAGTTTCCAGATCCACGATAGTCCTTCAATTGACAGTTCACTGTTTGTTACTACAATTGTCCCATTGAAATTGACAAATGAAACGCAACAAATTATTTAGCTCAATATTACTCCGCAATCTGTAAGATTTTGCCGCCCATTGAAGATTGAATTCATTAAGGAAACTACCTCTCTTATATTAAAAGAAATCTTAAACATATTAACAGGCACCAACTCTTGTCAGTCTTGCCCAATCTGTGAAGCAAAGCCAACATTAAAGACATAAACTCGAAGGTTTTTATGGCTAAGGCACACGCTCTTCAATATGGAATCAGTCCTTTACATGCTTGGATCCGCTTTTTCGTGTTTGTTTTAAAAATCTCATATAGAATTGATCTTAAGAAGTGGACAGCGATCAGCCTAAGCTAAAAGAACGAAAAAGACTTTTACAATTAAAAATGATGAAAGAAATGGGCCTAAATGTGGACAAGCCTCTTTCAAATGGCAGTGGAAACTCCAAAGACGGCAACACTGCAAGAAGAGCATTTTCCAATGCAGCTTTACTTTCATCAATTCTTGGTTTTGATTATGATATTTTACAAAGTTTTCATACAATTCTAATAACAATTAACTGCGAGTACGAAATAAACTCGGAAAAGTTTAAAGACTTCTGTGCTAAAGTTTTTGTGGCATATCACAAAAAATATCCTTGGTATCCGATGTCGCCCACTGTTCACAAAGTCTTAGTGCATGGCTACCAAATAATAGATACTTGTTCAGTTCCTTTAGGATGCCTTGGTGAACATGCATCAGAGTCCCGAAATAAACTATATAAGAGCGATAGAAGAGGCCACGCTAGAAAATGCAGTCGATTAGACAATATTACAGACGTTTTCAACAGATCCATGGATAGTTCTGATCCATTGCTGTCCAGTACATATTTAAAAGATCGACTAAATACAATTAAAAAGAAAACCATACCAGCAGCAGTTATATCTCTAGCACCACATTTGGAAATTCAATATGAAAATGATGATCCAGATTCCACACAGAACTCGTCCGACGAAGATTTTGAAGAACTGGACGGACTTGAGGTTATTGCTTCAGAAGATGAATACTCTGAACTAGAAGAAAATTGAGTAACTTCTATAGTAAGTAACATAATCAAACTTATTTAAAATTTTGTAAAATGTATCTTTACTTTCAGAATGAAGCACTAATAATGGAGATAAATACTTAAATGTGATAATTGTTTTTTTTCATTTAATATAAAGAAACTATGAAATAAAAATGTTTTACGGAGCTTTTTTGCATGTCGGCCAGATCGGTTATATGGCAGCTATATGAAATAGTGCCCCAAATCATTTGAAACTTAATAGGCCATCTTGGGAGCTATAAAAGTATAGACGGTGGTCCGTTGCTTTCCACGGCCGAGCCCGAGATTAAGGGCGAAGCTAAGTCGATTATAAATCGATGGCAACATCTCAAGGCCCAGCATCAACATTTCAGTGCGCGATGGAAAGAGGAGTATCTTAAAAAACTCCACAAGCGCAAGAAGTGGCAAATTCCATCCAGAAATCTTCAAGTCGACGATATGGTAATCATCAAGGAAGATAATATGCCATCAAATGATTGGCGGCTCGGCAGAATCGTAGCTGCATTTCCAGGAGCCGATACCAGAGTTCGCGTAGTGGACGTCCTTACTTCCCGGGGGACCATTAAACGTCCAGTACACAAAGTTGTTCTCCTTCCAACGGAGGCTAAGGAAGCCTCAGCTCCTCTCCAATAACCTTTAGTACACCTCCTGTAGGTTTAAAATATACTAAGTCGTTCTGTTCATTTCCCATCCTCAGAGACCAATTCCAATATGGCTCCTCGTCCACGTTCCGTCAAGGCCTTGGAAAGCAGATGTACCCGAGGTACTAAGTCCTACCGCTGCCGAATCTGCAAGGGCATCCATCCTCTTCGGAAGTGCAAGCGTTTCCTCAAGCTTAGCTCCGAGAAGCGCCTTCGCGCAGTGTTGATAAACAAGTATTGCGCCAATTGCTTGGCACACCAACACTCCAAGGGGAGCTGCCTTAGTGGAGATGCATGTAAGAAGTGTGGACGGGATCACCACACGTTGCTTCACATGCACGAGATGACGTCCTCGCGTGCGTCACGTCGCCACTCGGCCGCTCGGGCCTCTGGGTCACCCTCCCGGTCTCCATCGCCATCTCCATCCCCGACACTCGCGTACACCGGTACGCCGTCCAACTTCATCGGCAACACCATCCGTGGCGGCGTTGCTGCAGCATCGGAGCCTCCACATACTCCCGACTGCCATCGTGGTCCTTGAGTCTGGTGCCACCCGTGCACTCCCGTCAGCAGCATTGATAGCTCCTTGGCGGCCGCCTTCAAGCTACCCAGGACAATTGTGAGAGGCGATGAGGTCTGTTCAACGACCATCCGGTCAAGGACGGGCGATTTCCAGCTCGACGTGCTCCTGAAGGTCAGCCCAAGTTTAAGGATCCGCACCCCGATTCGTGCGTTGGATGCCACTGTGCGAGCCGAGTTCGACAGCATCAAGCTGGCCGACGAGCAGTTCCATCGCCCAGCAACAGTTTCGCTGAACCCGACCCGGGTTCCTAAACATACGAGATGGGCTGCCTGTTGCACAGAGCACGGTGTTTGGGTGGATCGTGTCTGGAGCTTGCAGGCACGCTTTAGGCCAGATCTGGACAACATTATTGCTGCGCTCGCCCTCGCAAGGGGGGGGGAGAATGTTCGCGCTAAACGGCGCTTCCAGTGGCCTTTTAAACGGCCCTTCCAGTCCCTTCCAAGCGGCCCTGGAGTCTTTAGCAGTCGAGAGAGCAGTTTCTCCAGATCGCTCGCATCTCGCTCTCTCGCGCTGTTAAAGGTCTCCACTCCACTCTCCAAGCCGCTCTGGAAGTACCCACCTCAATACTTCTAAGTAAATTCTAAGTGATCTGTGTATGCGCAAAGTTCGAAGCAGAATTAAAGTGAAGTCTACGTTTAAAAGTGAAATTCGCCATATTTTTCTTGCTACACTACCCCGAGGAAAATTTTTAGGGCCGGCAGCACCCGCAGCTCAGCCCCTCAACCAAGATTTTATCCGCACTCCGCCCCACTCCATTTTAAATAAAGAACTGCTTCAAACCATCCATGTTTTGTTAACATATACCAGACTTCAGTTTTATGTTATTAACATAGAACTGCTTCAAACCATCCATTTTTAAGGATTACAGAACTAACTAACATGTTATCCGGTACACACACCGATCACATGTAACACTTTTAACGCTAAAATCTGTTATATTGTGGCTGTTATACAACTTTTCCGTGTTCACACTACTGAAAAATTTAGTGAAAGGTTAGGGTTCTGCAATCATTTGGGAATCCCTTATTTTATTTATTTGTTTAAAAGGTTTACCAAGTTCTTACTACTCCTGAAGTTTGATTATTCAAACACAGAAAATAAGCAAAGTTCCAGAGGATATAAGCGGAGGAAGCGGAATAAAACATTACGACCGAGGACTACAAATAACAAAGGAAATGTTTGATACAAACACTTTTATATTAGCATTTGACCTAACTGCTGATCATTCAAATGCAACTGTTTGCTCAAACTTGATATCCCAAGGAACCATCCGAGTTGAGGGAAGATTTTCACAACCACTTACTGAAGCAGTAACTTCTCTAGTGTACTGTGAATACGACTCCATGATTGATATTGATAAACACAGAAATATTCGACTACTACTTTAATATGAACACCTTACAAATTCAACGTTTGCTTTTAAAGCATTTAAATACAAAATCAATATTTAAGGGAGTTTTCCCTTCGGACCAGTTACCAAAAACTATTTTAAAGTGCCCGGCTTTAATCAGTGGCGGATCCACGGGGAACCTTGGAACCACAGAACCTGAAAATTTTTCTTGTTTGCTAGAAAAATAGTTTCAAATATAACCACTTTGTTTACCTAAAAATTGGGATGAATAATTTTTGTTTAATAACACAGGGCAACAAAATCGAACTTTTTGAAAACTCCACGGATCATTTGCACTTTTCCATGACAATTGGGTTCTCCTGAGTCCAAGTCCCATACAAACTTATTTTCCATCACCTATAGGTTCCGCGGTATAGCGACGAATAGAAAAGTGGCATGTTGGACGACACTTTGAATTATGTCGCCTATTCTAAAGAAGTTACCGTGATATTTTTAGCTGGATTATACACCCAAAACACCACTGCATTGAACAAAAATTATTCCCTGCTTGAATATTTGTCCAATCCGTTGGAATAAGTCGTCAAAGTTGAAATCTGATATTTTACTCAAGTTTTTGTTGCATTCAAGGGCCTTTTAAAAATATACCTAAAATGGTAGAATTTTTTATTTACCTAGATTTTGTAGCCATGTTCGCTTCAATTTTGGTTTTTATGCCTATCGTGATAATATTTTATTGGAATTCTTATAGCAATAATTTTTTTAATTTTTCTACTACTATATTTTCTCCCATTTTAAAAAAGTCATGGCATGCTTAGTTGGTCCATCAAGAAAACATTTTTTTAACTCCAAAATAATATAAGCATGTGTGTTTAAGGTTGCCATGACTTTTCAAAAATTGGGAGAAAATATAGTAGTAGAAATAGTAAAAAAACTAACCTTAATTGCTATAAGAATTCCAATAAAATATTATTACGATAGGCAAAAAACCAAAATTGATGCGAACATAGGGCTACAAAATCTAGGTAAAATAAAAAAATTCTAACCATTTTAGCGTATATTTTTACAAACTAGGCCCTTGAATGCAACAAAAACTTGAGTAAAATATGAGATTTCAACTTTGACAATTTATTCCAACGGATTGGACAAATATTAAGCAGGGAAAAATTTTTATGCAATGTTGTTTCAATGCAGTGGTGTTTTGGAGTGTTTAATCCAGCTAAAAATATCACGGTATTTTATTATTCTCATTACCAAGAATAGGGGCACATCATTGGCTGTATGGAAGTTGTTGATGCAAGAAGCTAATTATATCTTCTACACATAAATCATCATCTTTAATACCTCTCGTGTTATTTCTATTATGGACAATCTGATTTTCATCTTCGATATTGTTATTATTAATATTACTATTATTAATATTATTGTTATTATTATATCCATTATCTGTTGTTTTGTTATTATTATCACCATTAGTGTTTTGTTATTATTATCACCATTATTGTGTAATTTTGTTATTATTATCACTATTATTGTTATTATCTATCACCATTATTGTTAATATTGTTATGAATACCATTATTATGTTATTATTATTATTATTATTAGCATTAAAAATGTTTAAAACCAGTTTTTAAAAATAAAAGACACAGTAATTTTCAAATAAAATTAATTGAGTTTATTAATAATGTTTTTTAGGGCGATACAATCTTTGGTTTAGCTTATAATATTTCATCATATAATTAAGGTAAAGCTCCTTTAAGAAGAAGGCAAAACATGACATCCTCATGAACCGGGTCCTTCGATAGCATCACCACTCACTCTGCCAAGGATAAATCTTGTAATGATGGACGATGAGATATTCAACTCTTGACTAGATGAACTTTTTAAAGCCTTTTTTCGCTCTCTTAAGTCACGTCCAAGTTGTGTTGATGTTTAAACCTTGTAAAGATATTTTATTTTTAATTGTTTCACATTCTCGACCACAATTTTGGCATTGTGCTTCAAACTGATGTCACAGAAATGACTTCTATTTGCTTAAGAATCGTACATTCTGACACAAGCAAGCTCTTCTAATTTTAGATTTTACTCTGTTTTTGCAAGACTTGATTTCTGATACGTGTAAGTTGTGGTCTCAAAGAGAGCTGCTTCCCTTTAGATTGGGTATTTGTGCCAGTCTCTATTGTGCAAACTTCTTTCTACGCTTTGAGATATAATTCAAAGTAAACCGGACTATATCTGTCTGTCTAAATCCGTTCTCATTTAATTTTTTAAAGGGTGTCTTGGTAGAAAATTTGTGTATATAACTTTTAGGTAAAAAGAGCACAAATATCGTTCATTGTCTTTGTCAGTGAAAGAAAGAACTATTTTATTTCCATACATTCTTAGTTTTTACAGTTGCCAGCCCATAATCTTACTCTGTACTCAACATCCTCGATCGTTCAGACTCTCAATTTTTCGTATAACCAATGAAAGGTTTTGATTCATTTGTACAAATTTGATAACCTCTGCGCCTAAAAAGGACTCACTTTAAAAAATTCTACCATGTTTAGGAATATTGTTAATAGGCCGGTGAATGTGACAAAAACTGTGGGCTTATGGGGGTTTTGGGCACCCTGACGTTTCTATTCCAACAAAATGAAAATTGACTTTTTTGGGTAATGTTTGTTCAGTGCAATGGTACCTTGAGTGTATGATGTATGCCAAAAATATCAAAGTAAATCCTTGAACGCGTTTGGCGACATAATTCAAAATGTCGTCCAACGAATCTGCTTTTTTATTTGTCGCTATACCGCGAAACCTATAGGTGGTGGAAAATTATTTTCAAAGGGACTTGGACTCAATAGTGTATTAATTAAAGTGAATCGATTAATGGCAAATGATTCGTAATGCATTTTTATTTAGTGTGCCATGTGTAATATTGTACTGTATTTCTCTGGAACAATAACGATTTGAACCCCAAATCAAATAATAAGTTCAAAAATTGTTTAAATACCAGTTTTTAAAATGTAAAAAGACACAGTTAGTTGGCAACTAAAATTAATTGAGTTTATTTAATGTTTTATTTGGCAATACAATCTTTGGTTTAGCTTACCTAAAATTTCATCATATAATTAAGCGCTGCCTTTTAAGAAAAGGCAAAACTTGTTTGGAACCCTCATAGAACAGGTTCTTCGATAGAAATCACCATCAGGCAAGGAAAAATCTTGTAATGGAATCCACTATTTCTGAATAGGATCACTCACCTTCAAGTCTTCTATATTGGTCTTTAAACCTTGTAGTTTTTGTGTTCCTCGAAATGTGCCTTCAAACTGCAGGCAAGATGACTACTATTTGTTGAGCAAACATTGTGAAGAGCTTTTTATTTACGTGAATAACGCCTATGTTGTCTTATACTGAAATTGAGGAAATAAACCTTGTCCTTTATATTGGATATTTGTTACGTTTTTGTGCATATTTCTTTCTATGCTTTGGATATAATTTTAATTTGAACCGGACTATATCTGTCTGTCTATATTCCGTTCTCAAAAAAAATTTAAAGGTGTCTTGGTAGAAAATTACGGTTTATAACTTTTTGGTTAAAAGATCCAAATGAAATTCATTGTCTTTGTCAGTTAAATAAAGAACTATTTTATTTCCATATGTAGTTATTTTAGGTCTCCAGCCAATAATCTTGTACCACATACCCATATGCCCAAACTCTCAATTTTCGTATAACCAATCACAGGCTTTAATTCATTGAGAGTGTTGATAAATTCCTATAAAGGACCACTATAATTAATATACATATGTCTGGATATGAATACATATCTTCAGTATACATACCATTTCATAGTTGTTTAACAGAGTGAGCTTGGATTGGTTGTTTTTCTCTCTGTTGTACTAAACTATTTACAGTCATTTACATGGGCTTTTATACTCTTGAAGCCTATACTAGAAGAAAAGTTTGATCGTAGAGTATATAATATATGAAAATCATGTGTGAAAGAGATAACCGTATATTCATGTATCTTAATAATTTGCACCCACACTTAGATATGTATAGATATGTTCGAATTGTATATAAAACCAATTTTGTATATGATCAGTGTAAAAGAGTCAACTGTATATATCTGTTCCTTTCTTTATATTTTTTGTATCATGTTTACCAGAAATTGACCCATCAGCTTCTTTTTTCCTATCAAAGACTCAGTATTCAGTATATTGTATCATCGAAATGACATCGTTTGTTTGTGAGCTGTGTGAAGATTTAAAATCGTTTTATTCCCTGAATGGACTGAAACAACACACTTTGAATAAACACAACTGCTGCAGACAAAAAGCCCGATCGTCCTACTATAGATGTTACTTCTGTCCTCAAGTACGAGAAATATGGTTGCGGCACGACTTTAATATGCATTTGTTGTTGAAACACAACGCGGAAATAAGGATGCTAAACAAAATATTATATATAAGCAGTGATTAAAATTTAATTTAAAAGAAACATTTTTTTATTTTAAGGGTTCGTGAAAAAAAATAAAATGGTTTTACAAAACGTTATACCCAATATGTAATTAATAAAAAATTATTTATAAATTTTAGATAATGCCTCAAGTAAGGCGCTGTCGTCTTCATCATCCATTAGTTCAAAATATTGATGTTGAGACTCTATGGGTGCTTCAAAAACGGCATCGTCACCAGGTATCCAACTTCGTTTGGTTCATCCAACTCCATTTTTTGAGCTTGAGGTTCCATAAGAGTAACAAAGATTGAGTCGTTAGGAAACAGGACTCCAACTTTGTTTGGGTCTCCAACTCAATTTTTTGAGCTTAAGGCCCGATAAGGGTATCAAAGATTGAGTCGTTAGGAAATAGGTCTTCAACTTCATGTCCAAGACTCCATTAATTCAGGTCCCTCGTTTCTTAATTCGGTAGCCAAAAATTATTGTGTAGATACCCCAATGGGTAATTTATCAACCACTAGCGAAGACAAGTCTGACGGGGTTTTTTGAGTTGAGATGATAGTCGGGGCAAACACCCCTCGAAGAAATATTTCAACCTCATCATCAACATCTACATCTATTGCAGCCTCCTGTACAACGTTTTCAATTATCTCAACATCAACGTCCTCTTCTGGTGCGGGGTTTACTAAAACAACAGCTTCCACATGCACTGGGATAGAGGACTCGTCGTCTGTTTCCTCGATCACGCTATCATATCTTCAACTATATATAAATATAAGCATATTAATAAATCAGTCAAAATAAGTACTATAAGTAGGAGAGAAGTGGGGGTTGTGTACGTATCTTTTCACAAAATGAAGATTGACTTTTTTTGGTAATGTCATTCGCAAGCAATTACCTTCTGTATGATTTATGCCAAATATCAAAGTAAACGAACACATTTGCTTTTTGAAATGAACGAATTGGTTTTTTTTGTGCTTGGAAAAGGTGGTGAAGTTTTTTCAAAGATTTTCAATAGTGTATTAATTAAAGTGAATCGATTATGAAGGTAAGTGTAATGCATTTTTATTTAGTCAAAGTATTATACTAAATGGAACAATATCGATTTGAACCAAAAAATTTACGCAAACACACTTTTTAATTACTTCTTAAAATGTCTGCTAAAGTTGGTTGTGGGCACCAAAATTGGGGGGTTGTGGGCCCCCTTTTTTTCTTGGCAAATTTTTTTATAACCTACAATTACTTGTAAAATTGTTTTCAAAATTTGTTTAGAACCCTCTAGAACGTTCTTGTAGAAATCTTAGGCTCTTGGGAGAGAGGGATTATCATCAAGATTTGTAATTTTGCGATCGAGCTTTTCGTCTGAAATGTGTTGACATGCGGGCCAGTCATTACACATGTCAAAATTGTGTTTCCGACGATGAATAACGCCTATGTAGTCTTTGAAATAAATAAATTGTCGTTATGTTGATATTGGTAGCGGTTTTTTTTTGTTTAATATGCACTAGTTCGATAATTATAAGCCAAAAACAAAACTATGCCCACAACCCCCACTTCTCCCCTACCATCGGTATCATAAAACACAACAGTTATGTCCATTGCTCCTGGTCATGTGATGACTTTTTCTTTTGAACTTTTGTTGTTGACGATTTGGTTTGGTTTGGATTTTATTGAATTTAAAAATCAGCCACATGTCACTCTTTTCAATAGTAGGAAAGAACTGTTCCTGGAAATTTTTCTAATACCATTTTGACTTTGATTTTATTTTGGGTACCCATATACATATGTATCCAAATCGATTGGCTCTCCAAGATGCAGAGCCCAGATTCAGTCGTAATGCCGTTATAAGGCCTATACAAATTTTTTGGTTGGGTGTGAGTGTCTCTCTGCTTATTTAGGGACACATTTTTTGGGTTGGTGTGCGTGTGTGTGGTATCCCGATCCAAATTATACACAGCCTCTAGCTTGAAGTACTTACTCCAAGAATTTTTTAGACTGTCGTCTCCACGCTCGCATTAAATCTGAAACTCAGCTCTCTCCCTCCCACTCCCCTTCTCACGGAACCGTTAGGCGTCTCCCCACTCCAATAAGAATTTTTAAGACGCCCGTCTTCACGCTCGCATCAAATCTGCAACTCAGCACCAAAGGTGTCGACAGAAAATTTTGTTTAAAGAAGTATATGTTTTATTGGGATGGTCTTGCCCACCCGCTACACCAAGTTGCCCTCGATCTTAACCCACTTTACACCACTTTATCATTCTACGGACTCAATCCATTTCTTGTATAGTATAAGTGCATATTAGACTCACATTTTAAAATGTAAAATATAATTTTTTATTAGTGCAAGATTAGACCCCAATATTGACATGGTTGCTGAAAACACTTACTTCTATCAAATGTTGAAATAATGTAGAAAAAATTTAAATTTTTTTTTAAATGTAGAAAAAATGTAAATGTAATTTTTTTTTTAAATTGTCCAGAGCGCCGATAAACATGGTCGAATTTCGGTGTTGCCAGAAAAAGATTAGGGTATCAACATAGTTCGACCCTACAATGGATTCGAAATACACCGCCGAAACAACATATACTAGCTACTGGTGAGATTTGAACCGGGGTTTCTACTACCATACCGGCCTTAAGTCGTCAACTAGCTTTCAATGCGTTCGGACGTGCTTTCTATTTCGCTATGTCCATTCCCAATTGCTCAGAGTGCACAGTTCAGCTTCTTTGTTTTGATGCTGTCCGCTGCTCTTCGCTGTGCCGTCGCGCTTTCCACACTTCGTGTGTTAACATTTCGCCAGATGTGGCTAAGTTGCTGACCAACTTGCCGAATTTATTGTGGCAATGTGTCAATTGTCAGCCCCCCAGCACGATTATATCCAAACTTCGCCCCACTCCATTTCACTCAGTAACCTTAATAGCTAGTAAGAGTTCAGTAAATCCCAAAAAAAACAGAAAAAGAATTCCCAAACTAGAGCTTTGTGTGGCCCATCTACTAAGTATATTAATGCTTAGAACTAAAGAATACATTCCTAACATAACGGAATGTTTTGCTTGGAGTGATTCTACCATCACCTAAGCGTGGATTAAAAATGAGTACAGTAAAGATAAATTTATTAGACGTAGTACTGACGATATTAAGAAATTAATCAGCACAGAATGGAGTCATGTAAGGTCTGAGGATAACCCGGCAGACATTGCCTCCAGAGGCATTTGTCATACCAAATTAAAAGATTGCTTAATTTGGTGGAATGGGCCAAAATGGCTTTCAGAACCCAAAGGAAATTGGCCCAAGCTACAGATAGATGACGACATAATAGTAAAAGTACTATTTTTGGTCAAAAAAAACAGAAAATAGTATATCCAAATTAACTTGGGGACATAAACTAACTTGGCAAGCTTTTCTAAGTATAACTAGAACGTATTGTAGCCCTTACGTTCTAAAATTTACCCAATTGGAATAAAAGTTAAAAAGGCTTTTCGATAATACATAACTTTTTGAGGTAAGCAGTAAAATGAAATAATAGAAAAGCTAGCAAAATAGGGAAATATGTCAATTTTCAATTAAACTCACCAAAACAGCAGTGAACGACAATTTATGGTCGAAGTTTCTAGTTAATACAAAATGCGAGTAAAGAAATAGAGTCATAAGAGTAAAATAGCTCTAGGGTTAAATCCATTTTTAGATAAAAATGGAGTTCCCCTTAGACGTAGGTGGTAGATCATATTAGATAAATGCCACATATCTGAATTATTGATTAAAAGCGTTCACATAATAGATACATTCTACATGGTGGAATTAACACTAATGAGAAATTTTCAGTAAATCAAAAAAAACACTAGAATCTTGATTATTAAAAAAACAGGAACGACAATTTAGGACGATTTACTAAGAAAGAAAGTAAGTCTAAGAGAAAAAATGTGTCACCTGTGCGAGATATCGGCAATGCACAGGTAAACAAATAATGGGTAATCTTTCCGAGTATAGGGTAAATGTATCGTATCCCTTCATAAACACAGGGATAAACTATGCAGGTCCATACCACATAAGGTGTTCAAAAAATCGAGGACAAACAACATTTAAGGGTTATATCTCGGTATTTGTTTGTATGGCAACAAAGGCAATTCACTTAGAAATAGTCAGTGATTTAACATCCGATGCTTTCTTAGCAGCATTACAGAGATTTATGTCAAGAAGGGGAAAATGTGCCAATATATATTCGGATAACGGCACTAATTTTGTAGGTGCGTCTCCAAAATTAGATGATAAACTTCTGAAAGCCATACAACATAATTCTAAGATCGCTTTAGAAAAAGAGAAAATTCTTTGGCATTTTATCCCGCCGGCAGGACCTCACTTCGGTGGTATTTGGAAAGCAGGGGTTAAGTCCGTAAAATATCACTGTAAACAGAGTGGTTGAAGATAATATTTTGACTTACGAAGAAATGTTAACTTTACTATGTCAAATTGAAGCGGTTCTCAATTCAAGGCCATTATACACTACAGGGGAAGATCTTGATGATAATGAAGTCCTGACTCCCGGTCACTTTTTAATAGGTAGGCAAACCTTAGATGTTACGGAGTCAATAGAAGAAGATGAGAAAATAAGTAGTCTAGATAGATGGAAGCTAATAAAGAAAATGAAAAGAGACTTTTGGGTTAAGTGGAAAGACGACTACTTGTATACCTTGCAGCAGAGGTATAAATAGAAAAAAGGAACTCCAAATTTAGAAAAAGGGCAAGTAGTGCTCTTAAAAAACGAAAATTGTCACCCAGCTAGATGGCCGATGGGAAATATAGAGGAAGTCCACAAAGGTAGGGACGATAAAGTAAGAGTTGTTAAAGTTAAAACACAAGAAGCCTTATAGACCAATAACAAAAATTTGTCCTTTGATTGGTGTACAACAAGCTAATAGCTCAATGACAAAAGTTGTAACGAAAAGAGTTTCACCAAGATTCTCGAAACTAGGCACCATAATGGTAATGCTCATGCTTTAGTTATTTTGTCAGGTAACAAGTGCAGCACCAGCAGAAAAAAATGAATAACACAGCCGTAATTTATTTAGACCCATTGGGGGATGTAGAAATAGTAAGCGCGTCTTGGAGTTTAGTAATATATTATAATATGGATGCTTATTTTCAAATGATTACAAACGGAAATGCGCTCTTACAAAAAATGAGAATTGTTTGCGAAAAACTTCATAGCTTTGCAGATCAATGCAATCTAGTCTTGGATAACATGCAAGTTAACTAAGTTAACCGAGCGACGGCAATGACCGTTCGTTCGACAGCTCGCTCCGGCCAAAACTGCTGACACAGCGTCTGGCCGGAAGCTCATGCATAGCCGGCAAACACAGCATATTTGCGTGGCCGCTATGAGTCCAGTTTCTGTTAGCTCTAAGTTCAGTTCAGATTTGACTTTCAATCAATAAAGAGCGACTGCTCATACAACTAACTCCGGCCAAGAGTCGTTAACTTTATATCATTTATTCCCTGCCTGAGTCCATAGATCAGCAGGAAGAGGGGCAGTCACCCCTTCATCATAATCTTCCTAAATCAACATTAGGACACCTTCGGCCAGCCGGCCAGGAATTACCAACGGAGACCAAGAAGAGGAACCTCCGGATACCAACGGCGGATTATCATCACCCACGGATCAACAAGTAAACTAATTGGCGCTCAACTAGCGGTAACACGTTACCCAACTGGATTAAACCAAACTAAAAATTGGAAGTGACAGCGGCGCGGGAAAAACGCAGCCGCAAAACAGTTCACAAAACACAAATCACAAAACACAATCATGTAAGTGAGCATTTTCATTTACACATGCCTTCTAGCTGCACTCATTTTATAAAAAAAAAATACACTGCCAGAAAAGATTTCTGCAGTTCCATCATTGATTTTCATATTAATTTCGTAAACGTACTCCCTTTAATTGATTGACATTTACAGTGCGTTTATAATAATTTAAAAAATTAATAAAAAGAATAAATAAAATTTTTTAAATCTTATATAATAAATATATTTCGACTAAATATATTTTTAATGGTGACATAATGACAATATTACCAAGTATAATTGCGTATTGTTTGCATACTATTTTCTTTTTTTGCAAATAGACTAACCAATGTTTTAGTGCAGCCATAAAAAAAAAATTAAAAACTTTAAATATACCGACCGAATATCTCGCATTCTCAGCGTTAGCTTCGCAGTCTTTTTGGTTTTATTGTCTCCCCACTCCACATCCGCGAACCCGATACGGTCGCGCATGCATTTGTGTGGCAATTGTTGTTTTTCATTTTCTCGGTTTGCCATAGCGGAGGCTCAGTACCCGCGCACCCCCCACCTTGTCACTGACTGGCAAGGCAACAACTCAGTCTGAATAGCCCCCATCCATCGTGGGCAAAACGGCGACTCAGCCCCCGCGTCCCCCTCGACAGGCCAGCTGCCTGCACAAGCATACAGCTTGACCATGCTTTAACTTTTCAGGGCGATTTTGTAGTCACAGACCCTCATGAATAATCCGTTTCAGCAGTATAGGAATAATAAACAAATCTCCAGCGGCTCTGATTCTGAGACCGAAGGCCCAGCCAGAACTTCTACACCAAAACGTGTACGCGCTAATATTCCCTCAGCTGTAAACATGGCTTTTAGTATGGAACAAATGACGGCCACCATACAGGCGGCAGTTGCCCATGCCGTTCAAGAGGCAACCCTGGAGAGCCAGCGTAGGGAAAACGAACTACGCCAAGCGGTACAAATCGCTCCCGCCCAAGCGGAAGCCCCTCAGATTAAGGCCTACGAGCCCATAGAAATTAAAAATAATGTTAAATGTGACGAGCCCCTGGACGCCGTTAAGTGCCTGCCCGAATTTACGGGAGCACAAGACGCATACGTCTCTTGGCGGCAAGCGGCAGTAGCCGCATATTATATTTTTAGAAATTATGTAGATAGCTCCCGCCATTATCAGGCAGTTATTATTATTAGGAGTAAAATAAGAGGCCCTGCCGATGCAGTACTGTCTTCGTTCGGCACTGTGTTGAATTTCGATGCGATCATAAATCGGCTCGATTTTACATACAGTGACAAACGCCAGATCCATGTAATCGAGCAGGAGATGGGCACCCTCAGACAGGGCAGCCTAACACTCTTGCAGTACTATGACGAGGTCGAGAAAAAACTGACCTTGCTCACTAATAAAGTCACAATGTCGTACGAATCGTCGGCGGCAAAAGTTTTATGCGACAAATTCAGGGATGATGCACTCCGTGTATTTATTTCGGGACTTAGGCGCAACCTCACAGATGTCCTCTTCTCGGCAAAGCCGAAGGACATGCCAACGGCTCTGGCTCTAGCTCAAGAGGTGGAATCAAACCACGAGAGGTACACGTTTGCAACGTCGTTTGCAAAGAGCCAGGAAGATAGGGACAAAAAAACAAATCCAAAGGCGCAAGAACGCCAACAAACATCCCAACAGCCATACACGCAAGTAAGTGCTGGAAAAAATCCACACTTTACTAAACAGCACAAGGCACAGGTGCACCCTGCTCCACGCGGCGATGGGCACAGTGGAGGCACTCCAGAACCCATGGAAGTGGATCCATCACTGTCTAGAATGTTGAAACCATCACAGGCCCCGGCATACCAGAATAGGAAGCCGGCGGCGTCTGATAAAACGCACCCACAAAAAAGGCAAAGGGTAAATCACATTGCCCAGAGCGCTGACAAAACTGGTGACGCGTACGCCACAGCGGCCTCTAGCGCGGCTCAAGAAATTGATGACGACCTCATCAACGAGTACGACTCGGATGTCATCAATTTTTTAGGGGAAAATCCCTGCTGCCCGTCATCAGACGAAGAGTAGCAGGGGTTGACATGAGACTTCTAGTCGATACGGGCGCGGCCAAAAATTTCATCCGACCATACGAAGGATTGAAAGGCGTCCGCCCGGTTGAATCTCCATTCAAGGTTCATTCGATCCATGGAGTCACCACTATCACGAAGAAATGCTTCGTGTCAATTTTCAACTTGAAGGCCACGTTCTTCATTTTACCAGATTTGTCTTCCTTTGATGGAATCGTCGGCCTTGACCTTTTAAAACAGGCAGGGGCGTCACTATGTCTGGCCTCCGGCCAGCTCAAATGGGGCACGGAAGTAGACCAGCTCGATTTTCATACATGCCCCGATGTAAATTTTACTGAGGTGGACTGCTCAGACGCACCACCTTTGGTCAGAAAAGAATTTTTAAAAATGCTCAGCGACAGGAAAAAAACCTTCGCAGACCCCAATAAGGCCCTGTCTTACAATACGTCGGTGGTAGCCACCATCAGAACTATTGATGAGACGCCCATTTATGCCAAACTTTACCCATATCCAATGGGGGCAGCTGATTTTGTCAATAACGAAATACAAGATCTGCTAAAAAATGGCATCATCCAAAAGTCGAAATCCCCCTACAATAACCCAATATGGGTAGTAGATAAAAAGGGCACCGACGAAACTGGCAAGCGGAAAATGCGTTTGGTACTGGATTTTCGAAAACTAAACGAGAAAACAATACCCGATCGATATCCCATGCCAAACATCTCGATGATACTAGGAAACTTGGGCAAGGCCAAGTATTTCACGACCCTGGACTTGAAGTCCGGTTATCATCAAATCACGCTGGCAGAATGCGACCGTGAAAAAACTTCCTTTTCCGTAAACGGAGGAAAATACGAGTTTCGCAGGTTGCCATTTGGATTAAAAAATGCAGCCAGCATTTTCTAAAGAACCATTGATGACATACTGCGAGAGCAGATCGGCAAATTTTGCTATGTCTACGTGGATGATGTTATCGTCTTCTCGGAGGACGAAAACTCCCACATCCGGCACGTGGATTGGGTTCTCAAAAGCCTACACGATGCAAACATGAGAGTATCCACAGAAAAATCACGATTTTTCAAAAAAGCGTTAGCTTTTTAGGGTTCATAGTCACCAATAACGGGGCTACCACAGACCCAGAAAAAATAAAAGCCATTCAGGAATTCCCTGAACCTAAAAACATATTCGAGGTCAGATCATTCCTTGGCTTGGCCAGCTATTATAGATGCTTCATAAAAGATTTTGCGTCCATAGCTAGGCCCATCACGGATATTCTGAAAGGGGAACTTGGAAGTGTCAGTAGGCACAGATCCAGGAACATCCAGGTGCAGTTTAGCGAGCCCCAACGGCTGGCTTTCCAAAAACTGCGCAACATTCTGGCTTCTGAGGATGTCATCCTCAGATACCCAAATTACCAAAAGGCATTTGATCTAACGACAGATGCCTCTGCGTACGGCATTGGCGCAGTCCTATCCCAAGAAGGGAGGCCCATAACAATGATCTCTAGAACCTTAAAGGACAGAGAGGTTAACTACGCTACCAATGAAAGGGAGCTGTTAGCTATAGTTTGGGCACTGGCCAAATTGCGCCACTATTTATATGCAGTCAAAGATATAAATATCTTTACTGACCACCAACCGTTGACCTTCGCAGTGTCGGAATCCAATCCGAATGCGAAAATCAAAAGGTGGAAAGCTCGCATCGACGAGTCCGGCGCTAAAATGTTTTACAAGCCCGGCAAAGATAATCTCGTTGCGGATGCCCTCTCAAGACAGCAACTTAACGTTGTGGAAGAGGAAGAAGCTTTTTCTAGCGCGGCCACAATTCACAGTGAGCTGTCGCTGACCCATACAATTGAAACCACGGAAAAGCCATTGAATTGCTTTCAAAACCAGATAACTCTGGAGGAAGCACGCTTTCCATCTAAACGCAGCTTCGTACTCTTTGGAAACAAGAGGCGGCACAGCATTGACTTCACATGCAAGGAATCATTGCTGGAGGAGCACGCGGACACTATTGTCCCTAAAGGCGTCAACGCCATTCATTGCGATTTGCACACGCTAGCAATGATACAGGACACATTGGTTCGGCAATTCCCAGCCACCAAATTTTGGCATTGCAAAAATCGAGTAACGGATATTTTTGCAATCGCCGAAAGACGAGAAGTCCTCACTGTTGAGCACAACAGAGCTCACAGATCGGCCCAAGAAAACGTGAAGCAGGTACTCTCAGAGTACTACTTCCCGAAAATGGCCAAGTTAGCTAACGAAATCGTTACTAACTGTAAGACCTGCGCTAAAAAAAACAGGAACTCGGCGAAACGCCAGTCCCATCTCAAGTGGGGGAAATGCTACACATAGACATTTTCTCTACGGACAGGAAATACTTCCTCACATGCATTGACAAGTTTTCAAAATTTGCAATGGTCCAACCGATTCCCTCTAGAACAATAGAGGACCTCAAACCGGCCCTATTACAACTCTTGAACGTTTTCCCCAAAGCTAAGGTCATTTATTGCGACAATGAACCGTCATTGAATTCGCACACTATTTTGACCATGCTGGAAAACCACTTCGGCGTTAGCGTCTCAAACGCGCCGCCCCTCCACAGCGTCTCGAACGGACAAGTGGAACGCTTCCACAGCACTCTGGTGGAACTAGCCAGATGCCTCAAAATCGACAAAGGCATCAGCGACACTGTAGAGTTGATTTTACTGGCCACGACGAAATACAACAAATCTATCCATTCGGTCATCGGTAAGAGGCCCGCCGACGTGGTAGTCACTCAATCGAATGACCCACAAAGCGAGATAGAGGATAGAATAAGGCATGCCCAGGATAAGCTAAGAAGCAGGGAAAATGCCTCCCGGCAGAACAGAGTGTTCAATGTCGGCGACAAAGTACTAGTAAAATCCAATAGGAGACTAGGAAACAAGCTTTCGCCGCTATGCGAAGAAAAAACGGTGGAAGCGGACATGGGGACCACAGTCCTCATTAAGGGGAGGGTGGTCCACAAAGACAACCTTAGGTAGGCCAAGCATAACCATGTTATCGCTCGCCTGATAATTTTTCATTTTTTATTACCTTTATCCATAGCCACTTGGCGTAAGCTTTTCATTACTATTATTTTTAATCATACTGTTTTCTTTGTGCTTTGGTGGTGGGTCAACCCGTCTTTAACAAAACAATACAGTATATCCGATTTACAGGTTTACAATCATACCCCTACTATTCTTCTTGACCGTAGCTTCGGCGCACATAACAGACTACTCAAAAGCCAAATACATTCCCATCGTTGATGGTCGAATTTTGGTTTGGGAAGAGTTCGCATTTGTAAGACACTCGGCGAACCTCTCAGAGTACAGGCGCGTGGTGGAAGAGACAGACGGAATGACCAGCAGGTTCCCACAATCGCATATGCAAAAACTTTTGAGCGTTGATACCGCTCACTTGCGCGACCTGCTCGAGTCATTAAGCATTCACCATAGAGTAGCCAGGAGTTTAGACTTCCTAGGTAAAGCCTTAAAAGTAGTGGCGGGAACGCCGGACGCCGAAGATTTCGAAAAAATTAAATTCAACGAATTTCTACTCATTGATGCAAACAATAGGCAATTAAATATCAATACCAAAGTCCAAGACCAAATAAATAAAATATCCACTACTGTCAATCAACTTCTGAGGTCGGCTAAAGAATCCCAAATTGATACGGGACACCTATACGAGATGCTACTAACTCGTAATAGGATGATGGTAATGGAGCTGCAGAATTTAATGCTTGCAGTCGCCCTTGCGAAAATTAATATCGTTAGCCCTAGCATACTAGATCATGCAGACCTAGAAAGTGTGTGGATGGAAGAGCCCACGGAGACCGCCATCAAAGATGTTTTGTCCGTAGCGTCCGTCAAAATTTTACAATCCATTAACATCCTACATTTTGTTATTAAATTTCCTAAAATTAAGTCAGCCTGCAACAAAATTACCGTTTTTCCTGTGTCGCATCATGGCACTATTCTCAGGCTGGAAGATAATGTAATAGCGGAATGCAATGGGGAGATCCACACGGTAAAAAACTGCTCCGTAACACCAGGGGCCACATTTTGCCAACTGGCGTTAAGAAGTTCTTGCGCCCAGGAACTCCATGCTGGAGGCACCGCACACTGCGAAATTCAGCCAAGTGACTTGCATCCCGTCACTTACGTTGACGATGGAATTGTCATTGTTAATGATCGCCCGGCTCGTGTGAGTGTGGATAATGGCACTTACGTCCACGTACAGGGTACTTACCTCATCACCTTCATTGAGAGTGCCACTGTAAACGAAACCCGATTTGTCAATCATGACACAGCCCAGAAAAGGGCTCCGGGAGTGGCCAGCTCACCTTCTCTGAACGTCACTATGGAACGCAACATCCTTAGTCTTCCATACCTTCATCGGTTAAGTGAACGTAATTTGGAACATATCAAGAGATTCGGAGAAGAGGTCAACGACTATCGCTCATATCAGATTATGCTAATTGCAGGAGCAATATGCTGCGCGTTGATCTGCATCGGATTAACCTATCGGCGATTCACCCAGACCAGAAGAACTACGGTCCAGCTAAAAGAGATGATTGCCAGACTAGGGTCGGCCGAGGGCGGCCTCATTCCTGAGGGGGGAGTAGTTAACTAAGTTAACCGAGCGACGGCAATGACCGTTCGTTCGACAGCTCGCTCCGGCCAAAACTGCTGACACAGCGTCTGGCCGGAAGCTCATGCATAGCCGGCAAACACAGCATATTTGCGTGGCCGCTATGAGTCCAGTTTTTGTTAGCTCTAAGTTCAGTTCAGATTTGACTTTCAATCAATAAAGAGCGACTGCTCATACAACTAACTCCGGCCAAGAGTCGTTAACTTTATATCATTTATTCCCTGCCTGAGTCCATAGATCAGCAGGAAGAGGGGCAGTCACCCCTTCATCATAATCTTCCTAAATCAGCATTAGGACACCTTCGGCCAGCCGGCCAGGAATTACCAACGGAGACCAAGAAGAGGAACCTCCAGATACCGACGGCGGATTATCATCACCCACGGATCAACAAGTAAACTAATTTGCATAATCAAATATATGAACTCCAGGAAAATAATAAACTGTTTATGATGCAACCACGATCAAGAGAAATGCGCGCTCCTTTTGAACTTATGGGTTCATTGTATCAAATTCAATATGGTATAATGGACAAAGATGATAGAAAGCAATCAGAAGAAAACATGAAAAATGTATTGGATAATCAACACGATCTAGACAAGTTAATTCAGAAGCACATATATTAAAAAGGACCACCGAAGACATTAATGCTAACTTTAAGAGTATGCATAAAATAATTGAAAATATGACAGCAGTTTTAAAAGAGAGTTATTATATTTATAAGGAATCTATAAATTTCTTTATGATTACAAAACAACTTAACTCCTTGATTGAAGAAGGCAAAAAAGTGCAGGCAGGAATTATAAGCCTTTTGATTGACATAAATCATGGGCGATTGAAGACAAACATCCTTAAGCCAAGTCAACTTAAAACTGAAATTTCAAATATATGTCGGCGCATTGAAACTGCGTGGTTGCGAATGTAGGTGTGTGTGTGTGTGCGAATACACATTTTTGGGTATTTCACTAGAATAATAATATTGCATCAGCCTCTTGCGCTGTGAGTGTGTGGTTGCCAGGCAACCGTTGTCAGGCGACCGTTTCCTGGATGTTGTCGCTTTAAGAAGTACTGTTGTAGCGAGGCGACAGCGTTGTGTCGCTGTCGCCGATCGTGGTTCGGTAGTATGCACAGTAGGTAGAGAATTAGACGCAAACAACAACAACGATCAGGATTCGACATCAGAAGTGGGATCTGGCCACCAGCCTTCAACACTAGATGGACCATGGCGTACCCTGATGGAATTGCAAAATAAAAATTTAATTGAACTAGTGAGAGCCATAAAAACAACTGTACCTGATGCAGGGCAGAACAAAACTGTGCAACTACCCAAATTCAACCCAGACAAAACAGGCGCCAACGCATCATCGTGGTGCACAACTGTGGAAATAATTTTACAAGAAAACACATTGAGAAGCAGTGCGTTGGTTATGGCTTTGAGTTCGGCTTTAGAAGGAAGTGCTTCGCAATGGCTTTCGCAAGTGTGCTTTGCTGAAATTATTTGGCCTGAGTTTAAAGAATTGTTTATACAACGCTTCGACTTTATAGAAACACCAGCCGCTATGTTTCTTAATATGCTATCAAATCGACCGACTGATGGCGAGAGTCTGGCTGTTCATGCAAGTCGCATGGTTACCGAACTAACGACGAAATGGCGCCAAATGGATAACGAAGAGATTGCTGTGTCTGTGACCCTTGCGCTGCTGGCAAGCTTCGATCACCGATTGCAGCGTTTAAGTTTCACATCAAATGTTCGAGCCAGAGGCGATTTACAGTCCGAATTAAAAGCATTCACTTTTATTAAAAGGAAAAGCGGCGCTATGGAGCATCAGTCTGAAACTTATTCTAAACGGCAAAAACAATCACCGATAAAGTGCCATTTCTGCGGAAAAGTGGGCCATAAAATGTCTGAATGCAGATTCAGGAAACAACAGAATCAATTCGCGACTGATAAAACCCAACATGGCAGGCATGATGTTCATCACCGTGGAAAATCAAATGTAACTTGCTACAAGTGCGGAGAATTGGGTCACATATCCACCCAATGTACAAAGAAGGAAGCTGATAAGGACAAGGCATTCAACCGGGAAAAGCGAGTGGAACAGTGCAGCGTTGCAGTACCAAAGGGATGCCTAAACCATAGAGGCCAAATTTTTGAAATCACCTTCGATTCGGGATCGGAATGCTCGTTGATAAAAGAAAAGCTAAGTATCAAATTTTCTGGTAAAAGATTCAATAATATTGTTATGTTAAAAGGTATCGGCAGCAATGGAATATGTAGTACTGTACAAATATTAAGCAATGTAAAAATTGACGATTATTGTATTGAAATTTTGTTTCATGTAATAGGCGATGATGATATGCAAAACGACATTGTAATTGGCCGTGAGATATTAAATCAGGGTCTTGATATTGTCATTTCATCAAACCAATTTAAAATCTCAAAGACCAAAGTAGTTAATTTGTGTACCGGCAATGAGCCAGCCGATATTAATACTGAGCTTGAGGGACAAGATAAAATAAAACTACACTCACTGTTGGCAAAGTACTCAAATTCATTTATAACTGGGATCCCAAGTACTAAAGTCAGAATTGGCGAAATGAAAATTAGGTTGATTGATCCAACAAAAACCGTACAAAGAAGGCCATATCGTTTAAGTCCATGCGAGCGAGATTTGGTTAGGGACAAAATTAATGAACTGCTAAAATGCAATATAATTAGGCCAAGCTGCTCACCTTATGCAAGCCCTATATTATTAGTGAAGAAAAAAAATGGTACGGACAGACTTTGTGTTGACTTTAGAGAGCTGAATTCAAATACAGTCGCTGATAAATACCCTTTACCACTTATACAAGATCAAATCAATAGGCTTGGAGGAGTTAATTACTTTACATGTCTAGACATGGCCAGCGGATATTACCAAATTCCTTTACATTCAGACTCTATCGAGTACACGGCGTTTGTTACTCCGGATGGTCAATACGAGTTCCTATCCATGCCATTTGGGCTCAAAAACGCACCTTCTGTTTTTCAACGATTAGTAATACAGGCGCTAGGGGATCTAGCAAATTCCTTTGTCATCGTCTATATGGATGATATCATGATTGCCGCCTCAACAAAATGCGAGGCGCTAGAAAGATTACAGATCGTTCTAGATGTTTTGACAAAGGCTGGGTTTTCATTCAATCTTACAAAGTGCTCATTCCTGAAAACATCGGTACAATATTTGGGTTACAATATAAGTGCGGGTGAAATTCGTCCAAACCCACAGAAAGTTGTAGCGTTGACTGCTCTTCCGCCTCCACAGTCAGTCACTTCACTTAGACAATTTATTGGGCTAGCATCCTATTTCCGACAGTTTATTAAGGGATTTTCACAATTAATGAAACCGTTATATTTCTTAACTGCAGAGAAAAACAAATTTATTTGGAAAACAGAGCATGAACAGATACGGAAAAAGGTCATTGCCACTCTTACCGACAAACCAGTCCTTGTTATTTTTGACCCTCATTCGAATTGCACACAGACGCCAGTTGCAGTGGCTACGGTGCAATTTTATTACACAAAATTAATAACAAACCCCAGGTAATAGAATACTATAGCAAAACTACTTCATCGGCAGAATCAAGATATCACTCGTCCGAGTTGGAAACCTTAGCTGTCGTGAACGCCATTAAGCATTTTCGACATTATTTGCTGGGCAGGAACTTTGTAGTTTATACTGACTGCAACTCGCTTAAGGCGTCGAGAAATAAACAAGATTTAACTCCCAGAGCACAGCGTTGGTGGGCTTATTTGCAGTCATTCACATTCGATATTCAGTATAGAGAAGGGAAAAGAATGGCACACGTTGATTTTTTATCGAGAAATCCCCTTTCAAATAAGTCTACTACAACCACAAAAATAGTCGAAGAGAAAAGAGTAAATTTAGCTGAAATTTCAAGCAACTGGATTATTGCTGAACAACGTCGAGATTTGGACATAATCGAAATTGTTAAACATTTTAAAAACTTTTCTTTGCCTGAAGATATTGCGAAAACCTATGAATTAAGGGCAGAAGTTCTTCATCGAAAGATACAAAGAAATGGGAGAACACGTTGTTTACCAGTGGTGCCACGTGCTTTTAGATGGTCTGTCATAAATCAAGTGCATGAGTCCATAATGCATTTAGGTTTCGAAAAGACATTGGATAAAACTTACGATTTCTACTGGTTTGACAATATGTCAAAATACGTAAAAAAAATTTGTCGACAACTGCATCACTTGTAAAATGTCAAAATTCGCTTCAGGAAAAATACAGGCGGAGTTGCATCCAATACCAAAAGTCACTATTCCTTGGCACACTATCCACATCGATATCACAGGAAAATTAAGTGGCAAGAGTGATCAGAAGGAGTATGTTATTGTTCAGATAGACGCGTTTACCAAATATGTCTATCTAAGTCATAGTCTTAAATTAGACAGTGAGAGTTGTATAAGGGCCGTTCAATCTGCCGTTTCATTGTTTGGAGTACCAAACCGAATAATAGCTGACCAGGGAAGGTGTTTTACAGGCGCAAAGTTCAGTCAATTTTGTTCAGATCAAAAAATAAACTTGCATTTAATAGCCACTGGTGCAAGTCGAGCTAATAGTCAAGTGGAGCGAACTATGAGCACGTTGAAGAATATGTTAACGGCGGTTGAAACGGGAACACAGTCTTGGCAGGATGTGTTGGGAGAGGTGCAGTTGGCAATCAATTGTACAACCAACCGCACTACGAAAGCAAGTCCTTTAGAAATGTTATTGGGAAAGGTAGCACGCCCATTGGGATTACTTCCACCTAGTGATATAGAAAATGTTATTGATTTGCCAAACGTAAGAGCGCAAGCTGCAAAGAATGTATTAGCCAGTGCAGCTTATGATAAAGAACGATTTGATAGAAATAAGGCAAAAATAAGAAGGCACAAAATTGGAGATTTCGTATTACTTAAGAGCGAAGAAAGACACCAGACCAAGCTAAGTCCAAAATTTAGGGGGCCTTTTGAAATAGTAAAAGTTTTAGAAGGTGACAGGTACATTTTAAAGTCTTTAACTAATAAAAGAAATTATAAATATGCACATGAGGATTTAAGAAAATTACCAGAGGGGCAAGTGCCCGAAGAGCTAAGTGTGTACGATGATTATAATAATTTAGATGAAAGAAACGTAACCGCTACAGAAGAGAGTGAAAATGAAAATATTGAGAGTATTGAAGAAAATAGTGAAAATGAAAATACTGAGAATATTGAAGAAGAAAATGAAGTACACCAATAAGGGTGACAAAGTTGTACTGCTGGCCAATGAAAATGGCAGAGTACTGAGTCCATAAAATATAATGCAAGCACAAGTGCAAAACATATTGTTTGTTTTGATCATGGCGTGTGGGGTATTTGATTATGCGGCTGTAAGAGTGAATAATGAAGAAGAATGGATTATATAAAAAAAGAAGAAAAACAAAGATATGAAAAGAAAGAAAGAAAAATTGAATTGAATTGATGAAAAAATATGGGGATGGAACTCAATACTGTTTTGTGAAACTGTTAATATGATAATTTGTTATGAATTAAGATAAGAAAATTGGATTTTGTTATGAAACTATTTAATAATTAAAAGAAAGAAAGAAAATTCGAATGTTGTTATTTTCTACACGAGGTCGTGTTGGCCAGGATGGCCGTGTCGGCGCATTGAAACTGCGTGGTTGCGAATGTAGGTGTGTGTGTGTGTGCGAATACACATTTTTGGGTATTTCACTAGAATAATAATATTGCATCAGCCTCTTGCGCTGTGAGTGTGTGGTTGCCAGGCAACCGTTGTCAGGCGACCGTTTCCTGGATGTTGTCGCTTTAAGAAGTACTGTTGTAGCGAGGCGACAGCGTTGTGTCGCTGTCGCCGATCGTGGTTCGGTAGTATGCACAGTAGGTAGAGAATTAGACGCAGGCAGTTGCGTACCAGAACTTGAAGTGTGTGCAAGGCCCAAACTCGTTACCGCCACAATGGAAGACAACAACAAAAAAAAAAGGTTTTCGATATAAAAAACCCATTTTTTGTAAATTTATTTTTTCTGGGGGGAAAAAAGCTAGGGAACTAATTAAAGTATATATTTATTTATTCTTCTGACCGCTAGAGGTTTGTTTATTGAAAATAAATTAATAATAAATGCTAAAATTCCGCTGCTTAGTAGACATCCATCTAAATTGCTTAGAATTATTCCTTTGCTAGATAAAAGTGAAGATCACATGTTAATGGTCAATTTGATTTAATGGTTAATTTATAATTTTGAGATCGACTCATTTCATATAATGACAGAATCAACTTTAAATCAGTGTCAGAAATGGCAACTAAATAAAAGAATATGCAAAGGAAGTTGGCCATGGAATTCGGCGAATTACAACTCATGTGAGTCCAGCCACTTAAACCGAATAGAGATTCGAATTGTGTTTACAAAAATATATTTGATTCGCAATCTTATTGGGTAGAGCTTGAAAAGAAAAGTATTTATTTATTTAAATCAAAAATTCACAAATTAGAATTCAATGTACTAACTCACGAATTGAGCTACTTGATCTGCCTGAACAATGAATTTTAAGTATTGTGCCTGACTGCACAGCAAGAACTGATGATAGGATATTAATTGCCCATCATAATATAAAATCAGAAAGTCAAGAATTATTATCATCATCATACATAGGAGATATTAATCAAGTTATGAAAATAGTATGGGACCCATTGAAGGTATCTCCCATTAATCATTTTACAGAAGCTGAACTATTAAGTAAACACATCAAACATTTAAAAGGAAATCATGTTCAATTAAAAGATTAGCATTTTCACCATATTTCCGGACATGCTTTTTTGAAATTAAAAAAATAAAAATAATACAAAATGGCGGCTCCAGCCCTCGCTGACGGCGGTCGTGCGCGGCGGTGGACAGTGTGCGCGGGGCTCTCTACAGCCCTGCCAAGTGATCAAAAATGAAAAAACCAAAAAAATCTTAAAGTAGATGAAATTTGGGGAGCCTTATCGTTTTCCGGTTCTTAAAAAGCCCTTTTAAAAAAAAAATTAGACCCTTTTTAGAAACAACAGTTTTTTGTGCCTTGTTTTATTTGTTTTCACGTTAAAAAAAAAAAAAAAATTATTAAAAAAATGAGGGCCCCTAAATTGAATAAGCTTTAATTAGAGCCGCCAAACGTCGAAATCGGTGAAGCCGTTGAAGCAGAATCACGCCCCGCGCGCAAAAAAAGGTGTTGCGAGAAAAACGCGTTTAAAGTTTGACGAAGACGCGCTTCTACCAATTTTTCGGCCGACGCGCACTCTCGTCTATAGGCTATAACTCTTTAAATCAATTAGATAGGGAAATATCCTTTTGCCTACACATTTTTAGAGCCTTGAGGATAAGAGTAAAGCAAAGAAGACAAAGACAACAAGCCATAACTTTTGGTGGGCCATTATCAGGCGTTTAAATTATTATTAACAGCAACACAACATTTTATCGAAATAAAACTATAAACAGTCCACTATTTGAAAAAGTTTCATTCAGTAATAAAATAATTTTGTAAAACCTCACGCCTAACTTTGCCGGCCCTTGGGAGAATGTTTAAACATACGCATTTCTAGAAAAATAAGAACTCACTAGCAATAAATAGCAGTGTAACTATAAAATGCAATCCTACACGTACATGTAAAAGATAGAATTGCTTGTGTGGCCCCACAGAGCGGCAACATTTCAACCCCCGTGGGTCACTGCAGTGATCCACGGCTACACACTAAGCTAATATAATCTAACACTTGAGAAAATAAAATCAGTTTTAATTCAGAACTCAACGAACGTACATAGATGTGTTTTTTTTCGGATTGACATCTAACATGTATAGTGTACATACACACAGAAAAATAAACTATGTATAAACAATATAGAAAAATTATTACTCTACCATTTTTTTATTTTTCATGTATTTTGTTTTTGCTTTTTCGGACAAGTGTGTACACACCATAAATATTTTATACGTATACTATTTTTTTATAGTCCCGTTACTACTAAAATCGTAAGAAAAATATTTATATTTAACTTAAGTATTTTGTTTTTCTTTCTGGACACGCTTGTAGTAAAACTACTGTTAAAAAGTTCAAAAGTTCAAGTATTCGGACGTGTTTTTCGCCGATCCTCCTTCACATCGTGATTTCATTGTGAATATATTGTCAGTAACACTGTAATCTTAATCATTACGAGCCGTTTGGACAATTTAAAAAGACAGTGACTTAATAATCTGCGAAACTAAATTGGAAATAGAATATATTTTCTATTGCTCTGTTTTGCCAGCAGTACCGCTAAGCCCATAGTTTGTGTTGTTGCCGCGAACATTCACACGAACCTGCAATCGGTGCATTTCGCTTTGATCGGTTCTTCTGCGCTTATATCTGATTGCTCTCTGCCCGGCTGCTGTGCTGCTCTTCGACCGTTTACATCCGACCGCTCTTTGCCCTGCTGCTGATCTGCCCTGCTGCCACGCTACTCTTCGATCGATTGCATTCGAACCGCACTCTGTTTGCTGCTGCTCTGCCCTGCTGCTGCGCTGCTCTTCGACTGTTTGCATCTGACCGCTCTTTGCCCTGCTGCCGCTGTTAACGTTTATTTGATCAAGATGACTTTATGTTGTGCTGCTTCGTGTGCGTTTGACAACAAAATAAAATCTCGTCAACCGTTGGTTTGTTGCTGGATCTGTGACAATTTAGCGCATCCTATCTGTATTGAGCTAGGGCGTATAAGTGGCCAAATCGTCGACAAGCTAAAGCTTCGGGTTGGCCTTAACTGGAGTTTTAAGCCTTGGCTACTGGATTTCGTGAGCTTCAAGAGAAGTTCAATGCTGCGGAATCCCACTTTAAGAATTTAAAAATGCTAAGTGTTCCCCAAAATGTAAACACTCGTTGTTGCTCTTTGCCCATTAACAATTTAATCGTTCCAGAGTCTGCCACCAATATGCAATTGAGCCCTATCTCAATGAAATTGATTGACTTCAATCGTTCTGCTGGTGCTGGCGTAAGGGAAAATGCCGCGTCAATTTTAAGGACGGGCAGTGTCTACTTAGGTCCATCTACATCCGATTCGAAAACTGCTGTTGCCCCGTTGACGGCTCTGGTGGCTACATCTACTGTTCCAACTCCTGCACCTGTTTCTCTTGCGGCTTTGGCTCCTAAAAAGATTATTTTTGTGTCGAGACTGTTGGCTTCTGCAACTGAGAACGATGTTAGACATCATATTGTCACAAGACTCTCCCTTACTGATCTTAATGCTGTCGTCATCACCAAATTTAATTTTAAACTCAGAAGGGATTACTCTTCTTTTAAAATTCATGTTCCGGATGGGTTGTTTAGTAAAATTATTTGTTTGAGTTTTTGGCCTGATAATACTATTGTTCATGAGTAGGTACTTGAAAAAATACAATTAGAAAGTTAGAACCTCTACTGCTTCGCAAAACACTTCTGCGGCTCCAAAAAACTAGATCTCTTAATTCACTATCAAAATGTTAGAGGTTTGCTGAGTAAGCTCTCCAAACTATTTCAAGATAGTGCTACTTTTGATGCAAATTTTATTGCATTCTCTGAAACCTGGCTTAACTCGACCGTAAATGATAGTTAAATCTTCTCTAATGACTACTTTATTTATAGAAATGATCGTCCGTGTCGTCGTGGTGGGGGGGTCCTCATAGCGGTTAAATCTAACCTGACTTCGGAGCTTATCAACACTCCTGACTCCTTGAGTATTGAATTTATTTCTGTCAAACTCTCACTTCCAAAGTGCAATATATTGATTACATACCCCCAGGGTCCTAATTTAACATTTACTTACTGCATCTGTATGCGATACGTCATGTATCTTTGCTGGCTGACAACAATGATCAGTGATCACATTATTGTTCTCGGTGACTTTAATCTCCCAAATGTCTCTTGGTTTCCATGTAAAAAAAAATAGTAAACAAATATTTTTAGTTTTCTTCTGTATTTTGTGGTTTTTCTTCTGGACAAATTTATAGTGAAACTTCTTTTAAAATAATAAGACAAATATTTTCAGTTTTCTTGTGTATTTTGTTGTTTTTCATATCATTGGGCAAAATTTATAGTAAAAAAAAAAACATATTTTTAGCCTAGCCTAGAAGTTAGAGCGTGCGCCTCCGACGATTGGGTCCCTGGTTCACTTCCTGGTGTTTACAAGGTGAATTTGTAAGTATAAATTCAAATTAAATATGCGATGTGTAATTATTAAAAAATCATTTCCTTATAATATATATAACAATAATATAACAAACTAAATAATAATAAATTAACTAATTAAATGACAAAACCGAAAATAAACAAGCCTAGCAAAAAGTGGAGTCAAACCATATACCCATTCGTATTACAAACAAAACGCTTGACAAAAATTGTCAATTTTTTTTAATTATACAACTATTTTGCAACGATTTAATGATGAAAACCGCTGTGACTTATTCCCCATTTAATAGTATGGTTTCTATGAAAAAGTCACTCTACTATTTATAGGGACTTTACTTTTTTTAAGGAATTAACATTTTTTCCTAGGTCAAAGCGGTGTTCATCATTTAATCGTTAGTTTTACATAGTTTATTTTCTGTGTGTATACTAGGGTGGTCCTTATTTTTGCGATTTTTGAACTATCCCCGGTGCACTTTTTCATTCGATTATATACCTTTAAATATGATATACAGGCCTGTTCCAGTTTTCACTCGGAAGTGGATTTGATAACATTTGCGGATTTCCCTTTAACATTGTCAAATTTCCCTTATTCAATTGGGGATTTGCCTTTGAATTTCCCTTTTATTCCCAAACAAAATGAGCTGACTGGCAACTGGCCACCAACGACAAGAGCGTTTGATTTGTTTGAGTTTGCTGCCTTGGGGATGATTAAATTTTGGCCTGCTGGTGTTCATCAGCCATGGGCATAAATGGTTTACTAAATTAACGCATAAAATAGAAGAAACAAGCATTGGCGGCCACAAATACAAATTTTTAAATATTTGTTTATTCGATCAGCTGTTTTGGTGGCAGTCTTGTGAAACCAGAGTTGCCGGAGCCGATAAAAAAGGTGCCAGCCACACGTGTTTACACAATTATTTCATTAAATTAAGCGGTAATAAGCACAAAAACTATTTTAAATTTAACTTAGATAAAATACCTTTCTATCCATAGTAACACGAGCACAAAAGGGCTTACTTAAAATAAAAACCAAAAAAATACTTATTTTATTTCGTACCATGACAACCCTTGCATTTTCTCTCCAAATTCCTTCGGAAACTGGAACAGGGGCGGCGGATTTGTCAAAATGCTGAAGGTTAGAATCGACCCTATTTTGAGGTGCAGCCGCAAAATAATTTTTAAAAGGTCAAATATGTTGTTATCAACAAATTTAAATATGCAATATTGTTCTTAAAGCATCACAGAATAGGGAAAAAATATCATTTGCACGTTAACTTATCGCAAAGTATTTTTAAACAATTAATTTCTGTGCTTGCGGATCTGAATCCGTCAGCCAAACGGCTGGCGGAAAGTTTCCGTGAGGTTTCGCTCGGAAGTTAACAGAGAGTTAACGGAGGGAAATTCATTTCCGTGAGGATTTTTCGGAAGTGAATATTAGAACAGGTCTGGGAAATTCGAATCCGTGTGAATCTTTCGGAAGTGAAAACTGGAACAGGCCTGATAACCTTTTTTCATTCTTTATAGGTCAAGATTTAGAGGTCACTACCAGCTGTTAAAATTTTTACAAAAAGCGTTGAAGGATATCTTGAGTGTTTGTATCACATTTTACGTGCAAATAAACAACGCATAGATAGAATAGATAAACCCCCCCACCCCACCCCTCTTCTGTAACGACGCGTCGAGATTTAGCCCGCCCCGCACTTTGGTTCTAATTAGAGGTTTATGCCGATGGCTTCAGCTTCGGCGGCGGCGTAGAGTTCTAAATTACCCAGCGGCGGCGGCGTAGAGTTCTAAATTACCCAGCGGCGGCGGCGTAGCCGTTAGAAAGAACCAGCGGCGGCGTAAGCATTTAGTAAACTGATTTATTTTGTATTCCCTTTATTAATAAGTAAAATATATTTTCTTCGCGAAATAACACATTAAATTAAAATTAAAACAACATAACAGTATTCTTGACTTGATTAGTTTCAGTTTCTAGTCTTTTTACGGCTTCAGTGATTTTCAGTTCAAAACTGCTTACACTATTGAATACAAATTAAAAATAAATAACAGTCTTTTCTTGACTTAAGTAGTTTCAGTTTTGAGATTCAAAGAAATCTATTGGGATTTTTTCTCTAAAATAGGTTTGAGAGGTTTATCATTTAAGGTAATATTTCTGAAATTTAAGGTATTATTTTCTTTAAAATTTTAAAACTTACCGACTTCATAAAATTATTTACGCACTATTGCAACTGAAGCCTAGTACTCAGATCGACGAACAGTTTCGATGTCGAAAAGAGGCCATTCTTTTTCTTTTTCTCCGAGTATGACTTTTTTTTAGAAAATTCATCGGAAATTTCTTTGAGCAAGTACTGCGGTCACACTGATTTCCGTTGGCGGGCTGTATATGCTGTGTTCGGTTTGTTGACAACCAAATATTAAATAAGTTGTGAAAATTATAATGCAACGATGAAACCTCAACTTAAGCCAAGGCTGAAGCTCGCAAGGAGGAGGAGGCCAAAAATTCGAAGGAGCATGCAGTTACCCTCAACAAGGAACGAATGGGGCACATCAGCGCAAGGCGAGTGGACTACACGGAGCTGGATAACAAACGGGACTTTTGTTCCCTGCCGACCACAACGCTTGTCTTCTGCACGGTTGGCGATTGGCGGGCTCGCCTGCGAGCTGCACCAATGATGGGCTAACAGCCTCCTACGCCATGCTCACCCACTAGAGTCCTGCAAAAGTGAACTTATAAGTGAGAACTTATCCCTACGGTGGATCCCAACCCGGGCGACTCGGTTCACACCATGACGAAATTTCAGGCTAAACGGCTGTTTCCCAAGCTGGTGATCAAACACCGGGTGCAGGAATTAAAGGATTTTTGTTTCAAGAACTGAATTAAACTGCCGATTTTAAACGAATTTTAAAGAAATATTTTACTTATGTAAGCGCACATTTTCGATTTTTATGTAAATAATAAAACAAATAATAATTTGCATACATTTCGTTGTTCAGTCGAATTTCGCGCCATCTTTTGAAATTTTGCTAAGCCCTCTTTAAGAGAGAGAGTGAGAGGGCAACAATGGAGAACGACCTTTTTATTAAATAGTTCTATTTGCTCTCCCTTTCGCTCTCGAAATACTGAAAGAGTTAGTTGGCAACTAAGTTTCAAACCAAATTAAGTTTCTAGTATTTTATTTCTATCATCTGAGTACCGCCTGTCGAACGGCTCCCTCGAAAAGTGTTTCGATGTTATTGGCCTCTCGCTCTCTCTCACTGATCTCGAACTCATTTCGTCGATCTGAGTACTAGGCTAAAGCCCAAAGATTATGTTGGACATAAAAAATATGGGCGTGGCATTTTAGGCAGCGTAAAAATTTAAAAAAAACTGTTTTTTAAAGATACAAACCCCAATAAAAATATTATATATATTATATATATTTATATTTATATATTTATATAATTTTTAGTTATAATTTATGACAACTTAAAAATATTTTTATTTTACTTTTGGAGACATTTTTATTTGTTTTTTTTTGAAAATTTCCAATCCTTGTCATATGCTTAGGCTTTTAGCTTTAACTTCGATGTTATAAGCTAAACAGCTGAAAATAAGGTTTTATATTGAAGATAATTGAATATTAAAACAAAAAAATTTTGGTTTATAATTTAAACATTTTTTTTTTAGTGGTAACATGGTAATGGTTCAAACTTCAAAGAAAAATTTTAGTACATTTTTTTTGCCTAGCTAGTCCGACTCCAAGTTCGAGTCACAGCTGTCGTCACTGTATCCATCTTGTGATAAAAGTTGGGTCACATCTTCTGGAAGCTCTAAGTGTCTAGTCAACGGTGGTGGTGCTCGCAAACTTGCTATAAATGGATCGGATGATATCAGTAACCTGTGCATGAGATCAGTATTTGTGTGTACGCGCGAAGTTTTTTTCTTGACAGACAATTTTTGCATGCTGCCTCAAGGTATTGTATTGGTGCATTGATACTTTACTGTCTATCATAAGGTCAAGTGCTTGATCTGGTGAAAGGCTTTTTGAAGTGATAATTAAGCTTTCTTGATCATGTTCAATTGATCATCATCCATTGTTAACAACAAATCTTGGCTTTTCCTTTTTTGTGTTTTAAGACAACACTCAGAAAATGCTTTTTGTGCCCTCCCTCTTTTACTTGAGGTGTAAGCAATTACATCAATGCGATAGTCTTCGGCATTTGATGTGACCTAAAGCCAATTTGCATTTTGAGTAAGAAATCTGGCTTTATCTCTCCTAGATTTGTCAAATCTGTTTCGAAACTCAAAGGACAGTTTAGTCAAATTTAATTTTTATTTGGAGTGATCAATGTCATTGCCAAACACCATCACTGCGTGCTTTACAAGTGCGTCTCGCTGAGCGGCTTTTATGTTCTTTGACCAAACCTCGAAAAATGCAGCACGGCTTATTTCACTCAATTATAAATTGAAGGTCTTTGGGCAAAATATGGGCAAGATTTTTATTTTTGATTTTGAATCAGAATGAATGCCAGCGAATGATGTATGTTCTGGTTGGATAGAATACGATAGTATTATGTAAGTTTTTTTTCCACCAAAAAAGGCAATATGAAAAAATACACTTACCTTTTGGCACTTTTTTTCTAAAAAAAGGGAAACAAATTTTGGTTTTTAATAAAATATTTTTGTTTTTAAAAGTGGATTAAAAATTGCTTAATGATAATAGAAAAAATAACTTTTGGCTGCTCCCACTAATCACGCCATGCAATTGAAAAGACTTAACTTTGTCAACTGATGCTCGTTTCTCAGTGCAAATTTGCATGCATTTCTAATGCTCAGCTGTAAAAACCGTTGTCTTCCACAAAAAAATTTTTTCTTTTGTTTTGTGCCTGTTTTCGTAACAGTTTAACATTTCTAAAAGTGCTGCTTAAAGTTCATCGACTTCAAAAATAGTTCAACTTTTGCTAAAAGTCCCCCTAGATTGGCAAAATCTTACACTGTGCTTCGGGTTAAAGATGATTGTCTTTTGTTTATTTTGGCACGTTTTTTTTTCAGTTAAAGATGTTTTTCTTTTTTTGGTGATTTCCTGGTGATCTCCTTTTTTAAAGTTCAACCAAGTCTTTAGGCATTTTTTTTCAAATTCAAATTAAGCAACGTGCACACGTCTTCTAGTTTTTTAATTTTTAAGCACATTTTATTTTTTATTTTGTATGCAGTTCACTTTTTTCGATGTTATGGCCTCGGAAATACGCCGTTTCAACATTTCAAATTTTGATGCCTAATAGCATTTATATATTTTTTTATTTAAAACATAAATGACTCTCTTTTTGTCTTTTTGTTTATAATTGTTATACTCAATCCGTTACCGCGGGTGGGGTGGATATGAGTCAATTATTTTTAGCAACCAGAACGGAAACAGTCTTTAAGGTGCTGAAGTTACTTCGAGCAACCAGAACAGATAGCTTCTTTAAGGCGCTGGTTTATCTCTTAAACTTCTTACCTACAAGGGGAAAACTTAAAGAACGGTTCGAAGACCAAAATGTTAGATGCAGTGGCGGATCCACGGGGGGTTTTCGGGTCCGGACCACCCCCAAAATTTATTTTTTTATATAAAAACTAGTGAATTGTGCACGAATATTTTGAAAACAGAAATATTCTGAAACAGCACACTTTGAAAAACAAAGCTTCAGTTACCAAAAAGCCAGGTCGTCCTATTACCTTTATAATTTTTGCCCACAAGAAAGAGCAATCTGTTTGCGCAACAACTTCCATATGCATCTTTTATTGAAGCACAATATCGAAGCTAAGGATGTTTATAAAATAATAATTTACCAAATATAAAGAAAAGATCTGAATATAAAAATTTCATGAATAAACATTGTCTTTTTATTTATAATTCTTATGTTATATGAAAATACAAGATATATATATGAATTTATAAAAGAAAATTATTTATTGTTGTTAATGAGAAACTTAACTAACAAGTTTATGTAACTCGGCGTCATCTTCGACATCCATTAGATCCAAGTATCCATTTCGAGGACCTAATAATGACTCAAAAACAGAATCATCTATCATAAAGTCCAAATAGTTTGTGGGTTCGATGACTTCATCAAAAATGGAATCATCTCCTTCCATCAAAAGTGCAAACTCGTTGCTTAGGTTAAGCCTTTCGGTGGGACAAGGTAAAAGAGGTAATTCTTGATCATCATCAAGCTCAAACCTTTGAGCAAAACCGATTTCAATTTGGTAGTTGAAACCATTGATGACCTGTGAAGCGTAAAACTCCTGCTTGGACATCCCGATTGGAAATTCATCCTACGCCACAGATTCCAAATCCAAAGGGATCCCTGGGGTCGATGAGATCGTGGGCGCAAATACGCTTCGAAGGAATGGGTCCTCCTCATCCTCCAGGTCCAAATCCTCCACAGAATCGACGTTTTCTATGAAAACAACGTCAGAGTCCTCTTCTGGGGCTGGATCCAGTGTAAACCCAGATTCCACCGGTTTGGGTTCGAGGACGTTTTGAGTCTCCTCAATGACGCACCCTTCATCAGGATCGTAAAAAACAACAGTGATGTTCATGGCTATGTTGTGGTATTCGATTTATAACTATCTATAAAACATTTCTGTGTACCCATTTTATAGATGCCAATGTTCACTTTACATCATGCTATCTGAAGGGACTGCACTCAGACATTTTGCTTAAACACACCCCCAATGCGATTGGTTTTTAAAAATGAAGAGCAGAGGTTCCGTAAGGGGGAACGGGACAAAGAAAAAGTCTGGGTCAAGGATTTACACAAACTGTTTTGGGTTGGTGTGCGTGTGTGTGGGATCTCAGACGTTTCGAATACCTGCGGTTTGTATACAAATAACTGATAACGTTGGTGGAACGATTGTAAATGAAATAATCCAACTTGTACAACTGATATATTCTAGGAATCCCGAAGAGATTCCTTTGTATTTCATTTCCTTAGTCAGAATCCAGTACATTTTAATATAAGCAAAAATGAAATTTCTCTGTACACGGCCTAACATAAAAAAGGGAAAACGAGTTTTCCAAGGCAACAAACCTTGAACCTTTACTCAGATCACAGGTATATGAAAATTTGTTCACCCACGGAAATATTTTGTACTCACTTTTTATACGGTGCGATCGGTTGGTTTTTGCACCAACTGGATAAAAAGTGAGTATATTCATCCACTATTTAAAAAACAGACCTCTCTTATCCTCGAAGGTATTTTACCATTTCTGATACGAAAATGTTTTATATCACAATACGGTTTCAGGTTATAGTGGTTTTAAAACTCCCCGGCTTGCTCAGATTTACACTTCTCAAAAAATTAGGGGGCTGCAATCATTTGAGGATCCCTAATTTTATTTATTTTTTTTTTAATCTAGGTACCTCAAATTCTTACTACTCTCCTCTGTTTTAATTATCATGATCAGTGCTAATTTGATCTTAGTGATCTGGTCATATGAATTTTGTAGGGACATTTGTTTTTGTTTTAAGTTACACAATTCCATCATATATGTCTCATCATCCCTTCTATCCCTTCAATGTCCAAATAAGGGAATCTCCTCAATAGTAATAATAGTAATAACTGCCTCGTTCGCCTTTCCTTCTATCTTCTGCCTGATTGCTCTAAGTAGCATTTGACCATACGGTGTTTGATCCGTGACCCTGATCATTAAAATTATTTCTTCTACATTGCTAATGAATTTGTTCAGAGTAAACGGGTCCACTGAATAAGAAGGTAAGAAACGGATGACATCCGGAATCCGCATTGAAGCAAGCAATTTAGCAGGATTGACAACCTGCGTTGTTGAGCTGGGATGGTGAGGAATTGATACTAGCGTCCATGGTCGACGGTGAAGGTGTAACGATTGGTCTTAAAGATAAAAAATTTGCTTGAGGGGCCTTCTAGCGGTTTGTTTTTTATTACCTCCTCTAGTACTATACTTCTGACATTCGGCATTTTTAATTAATTGTTACTTTGGAAAAAAGACAAGTCTGCTCTTTAGTATTTGTTTATGATATTATGAATATTGAAACGCCCAAACGGGTCCACCTTCGTCCTTTGAAGGACAGGCTTGAGGGAGTGGCCGCCCGCCAGGACACGGTTTGGTGCAACTGAGCTCGCCGGATTTGGTGTGGGTTCTTTGGACGCCACTCACCTCTCCACACTTAATCAAGCAATTGTTTACGTGCCTGGAAATACTAAACACCGTTAGTCAGTCTGTCTTTCTGTCCACACCGCCCGCAAGCTACGCGTAAGCTTGATCGAAATCCGATCGGCAGTGTTTCAGCCAATGCCCTCCCCTTCATCGCGGGCTGCGCTATATGATCCCCTAATGTTATGTCATTGTTCTTGACACAGTTTTTCCATTTGCGCCAGTTCCCCCTTTATTCGGTTTCTACCAAGACATGGTTTATATTCTGTTTACATTACAATTTTATTGGGTATATATAAAAGTGCATTGTTGAATGTAAAAGTGTGTGATTAATAATAAAAATATAAACTGTCTCTTGACATTGAAATAAGGATAGTAACTTGAATGATTAAAAATAATAATTAAAATATTCTTGAAAAATAACAAAAAGGAATTAAAAATACATTTGATTACAAACTTGACAAAAGTATAAGAATATTAAAGTAATTAGAAAAGATAATCGCAAGGAAATCAAAAACTTAATTTCTTTATAATAAAACGGTATAATAATATATAAAGTAAAAGTACGATTTTAAGCGGACTCGAGGTCAAAGGCGGATTAGATTTATGTAATATAAATCTAATACCGGCTTTTTATGCCACACACCAAAGTTCTTGTCAAAGAACAGACGCAAAGCTTATAGTCTACAGCAGAGATGGGCGCGCCCTGGCTCAATTTGCTCACTTGCTCAAACCGTTATATTTTTCGGGAGGCGCCAGCAAATCGTCGCAGACGGGTCGCGGCTGGCGTTCAGCGATCCGTGAAGAAAACCAAAAACAATGCTACAGAGCTTGTGCGCAGGTAGCAAGCTCATCGCCGCGGTCCCGAGTTTTGCAACAAAAAAATACATTGGCTTTTTGCTTTTGCTTTGCTCGCACATTCTTTAAGGCGCGTGGCTGCGGCGCTCCGCGACGGTGGTGGTTGTTGTTGTTTTTTTTGGTCTGGCCTACCTGCCAGTTAGATCTGTTAGATCTCGTGCCCATCGCTGGTCTACAGCGCTGTTTCGATGTTTGCTAGACATCTCATCAGGACTATTTTTGCTGACTTTACCAATGCTCGGGTATGGGTTACCATCACCACAACGCTACAACCAGTTGGGAATTGTAGTGTCGCCGCGAAGGAACAAAATACCTCGAGCTTGGAAAAGTTACTTTGGTGAGTGGACTTTGGACCTGTATCAAAATTCCATCGGAATTGGTGAATACAGCGGCAAATAAATGCCAGTTTTGCACAAGAAATTTTGTGTGAGTCCGCTTAAAATCGTACTTAAGCAAAATAGGTCGCAAAAACAAGCCAAAACAAGAAAGAACGCTATAGTCGGGTTTCCCGACTATATGATTTGCGATACTCATTGCCCTCTTTAAAAACCGCTAGCTAGCCTACTTTCGGGCCCAATCAATTTTTAGCGCCCTCTTCAAAAATGTTTTGCCTACTTTCGGGCGCAATAAAAATTGATGGTAACCCATACCCGAGCATTGGTAAAGTCAGCAAAAATAGTCCTGATGAGATGTCTAGCAAACATCGAAACAGCGCTGTAGACTATAAGCTTTGCGTCTTGTCTTTGACAAGAACTTTGGTGTGTGGCATAAAAAGCCGGTATTAGATTTATATTACATTTATATTAGATTTATATTACATAAATCTAATCCGCCTTTGACCTCGAGTCCGCTTAAAATCGTACTTTTACTTTATATATTATTATACCGTTTTATTATAAAGAAATTAAGTTTTTGATTTCCTTGCGATTATCTTTTCTAATTACTTTAATATTCTTATACTTTTGTCAAGTTTGTAATCAAATGTATTTTTAATTCCTTTTGTTATTTTTCAAGAATATTTTAATTATTATTTATTATTATTATTTTAGGCTCTTGGAAAAGGATCTTCTCCCGCTGAGAGGGATTATCACCAAGATTTGTAATTTTGCGATCGAGCTTTTCATCCGAAATGTGTGGACATGCGGGCCAGTCATTACACATGTCAAAATTGTGTTTCCGACGATGAATAACGCCTATGTAGTCTTTGAAATAAATAAATTGTCATTTTGTTGATATTGGTTGCGGTTTTTTTTCCATATTTTTTCCATTTGCAGCATTTTTTCCCAAGGTGCCCACAACCCCCAAAAAAAAATTTTAGCTGAAAATTACGGTTTTACAAAAGTCCATATGAAATTTTTTCGCATGACAAAATCAAGTATGTTTCCTCATAATTAGTTAGTTAAGGTCTCTAGCTTTACACAGATACCCATATGTCCAAATAATATGCACTAGTTCGGTAATTATAAGCCAAAAACAAAACTATGCCCACAACCCCCACTTCTCCCCTATGTATTTGGCAAAGCGTACAGAGTTCGACCAGCATGCTTCTTTGAAATAACTTATTGGCAACTTATTTATTAAAGAAATGGAAAATGTACTGAAACAACTTAAATGTGAGGAGCTAAAGGAGTGTTTTGAAGGTAAATTTTCGAAAAGCATAAAAGTTTCCAATTAAATTTTTGAATTTTACATAGAACACGGAACTAATGAGGAATCCATCTATTTATTGACGGTGGAACATCTTAAGAAATAGTTCCTAAAAATCGGTTTGGCGTGCGAGTAATTTTTGAACACAAATTGAAGCAGTTCAAGGAAAAGGTGAGCATTGTGATTTTAAATATGTATGAGCAATAAAAAACTAATTAATAAATTTGCAGGATTCAGGGCCTTCCAATACTTCAAATAATATAAGGGATAACGAAACCGACTTTAAGGCATGTAATCGCAACAATACATTGATTTAAATAGTGTTAGACATAGTAAATCCCAAAGTTATGTACTGGTTTTGTATAACTTATTTTTATTTTTCAAAATTTGCACTAGGTTTCAGCTTTATCAGTTTTGAAATTAAATTCACAATTTGTTTACATGCAAGTTTATTACCGCACTAAAGATTGTCTCGAACCAAAGCAACGGAAGCTTATTTGCCAAGTTATTATCGACTTTATAATAAGTAACGGAATTGATTGGAATTTGAGATAATAGCTCGTCAAATTGTTGAAAACCTTTCTTTAAAATTGTTTAATAACATTTTCCAATTACTTTAACCATTTTAATTAATAATCAAAAACATACAACTAAAAAAAATTAATTATATGATTTTAATTTTGAACAGGAAACGTACTATTTTCCTAACAAAAACAAAAAAACTGGAGGACTCTTATACAGTAAATACAGAAATACTGTGGCCAAGCGCCGAACAAATTCATTGGTCGTTGAGTCTGAAAACGACGACGAAGAAGGTCATTAACCCTTTCATGCCCACTGTTGCCTATAGGCAACATTGACTTTAAATTTAAATTTCGGTTACGATTCAAAATTTTTGTGAACTTTTTTTTTATGGGGGATTCCCCTTATTAATGTTCTTTCATTTTTGGTATTTTTTGCGAATGCAGCTGCAGCGTGTGCTGAGTTATCACTAATTATTCGAAACGGCCACAGCTGCCGAAAAATTTTTTAAAAATTTTGCCAAAAAGTGTCCGTGAAAAAAGTGCGATTAACTAAAGTTAGTGACAAATATTAAAAAAATAAGTACGTACACATCTTTAAAATAGGTAAGACTGTGATAAAAGTATAAAGTTGGGCTTGAAAATTGTTTATTTACATATATGGATGGACAAATGTTGCCTGTAGGCAACATTGCAGTAAGGACATACCAAAGGACTTAGAGTATCGAAAATCAAAATGAACGCTAATTGGGGCTCCTATTAATCATTTATGGCGTTAAATATTTTCTATGTGTTCCCAGTTTAATTTGGGCATGAAAGGGTTAAAATTACTTATGTAATATTGTATTACTTATTATGTTACTTGTTATTTTTGTTTTATTTTATTTAGTTATTTACAAGAACGAATTTTCTAAATACTGGCTGCAGTGCAACGTGGGTCCCAGAGACCGAGTTAACGCGCATTGGGACAAAACATTTTCGCAGCGACGCCATTCAATTGCAACAGAAAACAAAAATCTGCACGAAATCCTTACTGAATGGCCAATTTTAAAGCAGAGCTTTGGACATGAATTGGTATATTTTCGTGCACTTTTTTTAACGTTTTTTAAAAGGTTCTGTTAATTATTAGATCACAAGAGATTTCAAGCTAAGAATTCCAGACATAACAGTCAATTTTGAAGATAAGTTTAAAAGCTTTGGCGTAGCATTTCTTAATTTTGCCGAATTAAGAACCAAAGAGGCAGTTAGCGTGAACATCATCAACAAATTTAAGGATAAGCAACTAACCGAAGGTAACTTTCCCTAATTTTTCGTATATAGTGTTTATTTATTTACTGTCCTTATTTCCAGATACTTTGAGGTTGACTGGTTGACTGGTCTGCCTGCTAGAATTGATTTACGCGAACAACTTTTGTAACTTGGAACTTGGTTCAGAAGTTAATTATTGTAATTGCGGGGCACATATTTTAAGTATATTGTTTTGGTGGTTTTAATGACGGTAGGGCCAGTTTGCTGCCAGAGTAACAATTTTGTTTAATTCGTGTCCTTGATCACGGCGACTCTGGACAGAACGCTTGTATAAACGGAGAACTTTCAATACTAAAAGGATAACGAACAGTCCCGCAATAAAACAAAGCACGTTATACACTTTGGAAATTTCGTCCTTGTGGTCTACAATTTCAACATTGTTCACCACGTTAACGGTATTATCAGAAGCTTTTGACGTTGTGGAACCCATGATGGAAAAAGGATTTAAAACACAACTTTCAAGGATGTTTAGTTTGATTTTTTGTGCCATACTGGCAGGATCTTTGATTTCAAAACCGAGTGTTTTGGTTGAGTGTCGCGGTGCCGAATACAGGTCTTTCCGCGAAGAGTTCCAGGTTCTTGACTATCTTTCGGCTCCCAAATTGGGGTCTTATATACCAGTGACCGTGTCTAGCTTCACCTATGGGTCACCGGAATGGAACACCAAGGTGTTACCACCTAGGTGCATTGGTTCCCCTCTGTATTTTGATTGGCCAAAGACTATTTGGGGTCATTCTAGTTTGAATACCTGAAAGTTCGATCAACCTGGTGGTGTTTGGTTGCCGATGAGTGTATGGTAGAGTGTATCGAAAATCACCTTTTTTTGATTTCGATGACGGCTAGTGCGGATTTGTTGTAAAACCATGTCAAATGAAAGCACAAAAAATTTCAGCTCGAAAGGACATTATTTACTATCCCCGCAACGTCCTTGAAATTTTGAAATTATCATGGAAACTCGAAAGGATAATATTTACTATCCCCGCAACGTCCTTGAACGTCCTCGACCGTCCTCAAACGTCATTCGAACGTCATTCGAAATTTCAAGGACGTTGCGGGGATAGTAAATATTATTCTTTCGAGTTTTCATGAAAATTTCAAGGACGTTGCGGGGATAGTAAATATTATCCTTTCGGGCTGAAACTTTTTTGTGCTTTCATTTGACGTTGTTTTAAAACTTTTCCGCACCCAGCGTCATCGAAAAAAACAAAAAAAAAAATCGAGTTTCCATGAAAATTTTAAAATTTCAAGGACGTTGCGGGGATAGTACATAATGTCCTTTCGAGCTGAAATTTTTTGTGCTTTCATTTGACATGGTTTTACAACATATCTGCACTAGCCGTCATGGAAAACCAAAAAAAGATGATTTTCGATACACTCTTGTGTATGGCCCTATTCGACGAGTTAAGGCGGTGTTATTTTTGACCAAGCCAAACTGTTGTGCAATTTGTCATCTTAGTTCTTATGGGGCATGGGAATGCATGATTCAATTCGCGTATTTTACAATGGCTCCCCTCTTGGTTTTCTTCTTCTGCCCTACGCTAAGATCTTAAGTCGGCCCTAACCGGCGTACGTAACAATATCCTTAAGGTTATAGTTGTATTTTTGTCTTTTTTTTTTGTCATAAAAGCTTATATGCTAATACAAGATAAAATCAAAAATGTTTACCCAGAAATCCGTTCGAAGTGGCTGCTCGTGTCATATTTCCTGTGGCAAGTGGTCGTTTGGCCGGAGGCTCGTTACCTTCCGACTGATCGGTAACTCGCGCGGGTCAGCTAGTGTACAAATATATATAGAAGTCTGTGTGCAAAATTTTAGGGCTCTAGCTCTTGTAGTTCCCGAAGATCTCGACGTTCGTGCGGTGGGATGGACAGACATTTCAAACTTTCACAGTATTCTCTTTTACTCCACGACTATCGAGAATAAAAACGAAACCCGAACTGCTCTGCTCGCACTCGCTGCTCTTAATGAGCTCGCAACATATCGCCGGTCCGTGGCACACGAAATTACGGCTGAAATTTGTACCTAAGCTTTTAACTCTGAGTCGAGCAGCAAGCAAGCAAGTCATGCATCATACACGGGCTTTGAGTCAAGATTGTTGGCAGAATATATGGTGCCTCTATATGTTATTACTCTATGGTGTGGGAGTCCAGAGACTAATTTGTTTAGTTGCATGAAATGCGTTCAAACTGGCAAGCGGGTTAATTAAATCCTTTCCAGTTAACATTATACAACCTCTCCACTTGACCCAACGCACTTAATTGACTTGAGAGTTGCTCGAAAAATTACAAATTGAACTGTAATTTTAAATAAAAAATGTATAAAGCAAACATTTTACAAGCACTTTTAAGCTTAAAACCATTTTTGCCCTCTGAGTTTGCAAGAAAACCCAGATCCCTAGACGTTCTCAACTGAGCTGTAAATGTGCTTGAAAACAGAACAACATTTTTTGAGTTCAAAAAATTCTCAATGTGATTAAACTAAGATTATTTTGTTCTCAAACTATATTTTTGTCAAGTTAGGGGAGAGTGGGGATAGGTGAACCACTTTTTTATATAAACATTATTATTTCTGAACATTTCAACGTAAGGGTCTGCTGTATTTAGAAATCTAGAAGAGAAACACTATCTTTTGTTTTGTAAAGTTTATTCCTTCTCCAAATTTTTGACTCAAATGGTTCAGGTATCCCCAGGGGTGGGGATAGTTGGTTCAACTAACCTTTCAGGATAACACAAAAACTACAATTGTATAAAAAAAGTGTAATTTATTTCTTTGTTCATGCCTTTTTTCTGTTCAAATATAAACATTGCACATTTACAGCATGGAATCAAACATTACAAATTTGCTATTTATTAATTTTTTTTTTTTTCTTTCTTTTTTCGAAGGTTTTCTTGAGTCTTCTGATTGTGCTTTTTGGCGATCAATTTTTCTGCGGTGAGTCAGTGGCAATGATACTCCTCCCTCGTTTTCTTCCTCGAGTCGTCTGTTTTCGTGGCTTAGCCTTTCCCCACAAGTACTGGTTCATGAATCCCCACAAGTCATAAGCCAATTGGAAGTGATTTGGAGAAAACATGGAATATTTGAACTGCGTCAGCAATCCAGGAAAATATCATAATTTGCGTCTACTTACGATAAAATACAATTTCAGGTTCATCTGGTTCATCTATCCCCGTGGTTCACCTATCCCCACTATCCCCTATTATTTTAGAAGACTGTTCTCAAATTGATTTATTTTTGTTCTCAAATAATACAAAAAGTCAAAAGTACGAAAATAAATAAAGAAAATAATACAAATTGCACAATTGCGCTTAAGTTGGTGGAAAATCTTAAAAAAATCAAAAAAGAGTTGCAGTTGCACTTAAATTGGTGGAATCTTTACATTAAAATTTTTGTTGATTTTTTAGATAGTATTTTTTTAGTCAATTGACTTTTGCCCTTTTCGTTTGACAGTAAGCATTTGGCACTAGTTTTTCGTCGGTCCTGGTGAAAAGAACAAGCCTAACTATGGAGTGTTTTGATAAAAAAATTAAATTTTTTTAATGGAAATTAATATGGAGGCAGTCTATCCTTACCTTGAAGGTAAGTACATGACTTATTTTATAGTGAAAAAGGTACGTTCCGAGATTCCAGGACGTCCCATGCCGCGGCTCGCTAAGTAAAACCCATATCGGGCAGCTTTGCACCAGCGCCCTCTGTGGGCGTATAGACCCCAGAGGCTAGCGCCCCCCTTTGAGCTACCAGACCGCTGCGGTTCACACTTAACCAACACTGGCGCTTAGCTGTTCAGCTTACGGTTCTGTATTCACTCTTTTTGTGCATTGGGAAAAGATAAAGTTTTAAGTTTGAGCCGGCTGCAGCTTGCGCAGCTCTATCCTGCGCAGAATTAACCGCCCATTACACAAAACTGCAGGGGTATGTGTTAAAAACAAAGTGTCGTTGTACATTCTAGAATCCATTTATGTATTAATAGACTGCATTGCATGAAATTTTAGTTTCGGCCCTCTTAAAAGAACGGGGAAGCATAATACAACAAAATCAAGTATCCTGTATGAAAGCTTAATGAATTCTGCTCAAAAGCTTATGTTCTTATCTCTGATTGCATCTCGCGGTTTTAATTAGTATACGAGAAATTTTCTTCTTTTTTTTTTGTTGTCAAACGGATGTTGGACAACAAAAATTTGTTTACAGAAATGTTTTAACATATGTTAAGAGTAATTTAAGACTTAATTCGTCAACCTTGTGTCTATGAATATTTTGATATCTGACTTATAATAATTATGAAGGGCTTGGACTTATAAAGGACTTTTATAAATTAAGTGACCCAGGGTCCTTTTTTGGTTTCGATCCAGGCCTTAGAATTCGACAACATCATCATAAAGCAGATTTAAAAAAAACCTATTCAAACTCCCAACTTTTTTGCTGTCAAAATCGGGAAAATGTGTTTTCTAATGCAATTTTGGTCACTGTTAACGCCATTATTAAAAGAACCATACGCTAAAAAATTCTGAATTTGTTAAATCACTAGCCCCTTACCATCCGACGTAAGGCTGCATCATTGGATTGGCCAGAAAGCACATGGCATGGAAGTTCCAGCGCAATAAAGTTCCACCTGAAACTACCTACCTGAAATACTATGGGAAACAGCTGTTTTCACCATTATAATGGCGGGTGACGCCATAGTCTGACGTACTCCTTGATGACGTTCAAATAACAGGAATCAAGAACATTTGTGTTTTTAACGAACTGACCAACTTTCATGTAACGGAAAACGTATGTTTTGATATAATGCACGACGTCTTGAAGGGTATTTGTTCTTACGATGCATGCAAAGTACTAGTTGCATTTATAATAAGCAAGTTAGTTTCATTAGACGTAGTAGGCGTCTTTTTAAGTATGGTAAATTTGGTGTGGGAAACAAATCCCTAGATCTCGATCTTGTGCGCTTGTAAACTTGTCGGTTAGGAATGACAGCCACCCAGATAATCAATGCTATTTATTTTTTACAGCTATGCATCGGAGATTTTATTCCTCACAATAACAAGCACTGGAAACTTATTTTGTGTTTACTTGACGTTATTGAAATGCTTTTAAAGCCCGATTATACAATAAATGACTTGGAAAATTTAAAAGAACTTGTAGCAAAACATCATAGGTTATACATAAATCTATTTGGTGCTCTTAAACCCAAAACACCATTCTTTGGTGCACTACGCTTCTGCTATTAAAAATTTCGGGCCCCTAAAATTTCTATGGTGCATGAGATTTGAGGCCAACATAGAGAGACCAAATTATATTTGCACAATATTACATCCAGGCTAAATCCCCCTTATTCTCTTGCTATTAAGTCTGGATTAAAATTTGCTAAATTTATTCTTGATCATCAGAAATTTATTGAACCTATACACTCGTACACTTGCAAGCCAGGATTAAATTTAATATTAAAAGGTCAAAATCTTTTTTGAGTACCTACTATTAATAACCTTGTTTTAAAGTGGGCCAACTTTTGAGTAATTAGCAGCGGATTTTTAAGCGTTTCTTATCAGTGTTTTCCAAAGCAAAGATTTTTAAGTGCCTACAAATTTTCTCTATGAAAAAATACAAAAAATCGTATGTGCCATGGAAAAAATTTATAAGAAACGCTTAAAAATATGTCTTTATGTCTTTTAAGTGGTCAATTTCAGACTGGCATTGGCTGCTATTCCGTTTTTAGACTTTAAAAACTCGATAGCTTGGTTATCAATGGTCTGAGCTAAAACAATTTTTTTTTGCTAATAGGGTATTGAAAACCAGATCACTTTTTTTTTTTATTCATGATAATAGAGTCTTTCGTTAACAAAATAAAATTGTTTTGGAGTAAACCTTCTGTTGCGAACGAGTGATCATATTGGCAAAATAAGTATGAGGTAGGTAATATATAAATAGTGTGATGCTTAATAAGTCATACAGAATACAGCGATTAAAAAAAAAAAAAAAAAAAAAAAGGGGGTGCCGGGTTGATGTGGAACATCTCATATATAAAATTGACGCAGAATCGAAGATTCAAAAACACTTTTTGCGCTTTGTTCCCGTGATGGACGTTACTGGAAAGGACTCGCAGCGAGTTTGCTTAACATTAACATAAAAAAAGAGTAGAGTTTAGTTTTTTGATCTGCACAGTTATGTTTTGATACGTATTTTATTAAATAAAACCTCATTGCACAATTTGATAATTAAAAAAAGGTTAAACGCTATAGTCGGTTTTCCCGACTATAACATTTGCGATACTCATAGCCCTCTTTAAAAACAGCTGGCTAGCCATCTTCAAAAAAGTGTAGCCTACTTTCGAGCGCAATAAAAATTTTTAAAGCACTTGTATACACAATTTCTTGAAAATGCCCAGATTTTCAAAAGTTTTAGATATTTGGGTAGATATTTTCAGTACAAACTACATTTACAAGGGCCACTTTTCTTAAGCATTCAAATTTGGACACAACAGAGTTTCGCGGTTTGTGGGCGTAAAAAGGGCCGTGGTCGGGTTTTGAAACAAACTTGATCTGCGCTTTGCTTATAGAAGTCTGTGTGCAAAATTTGGTGGCTCTAGCTCTTATAGTTCCCGAGATCTCGATGTTTGTGCGGACGGACGGACAGAAAGACGGACGGGCGGACAGACAGACATTTCAACGTTTACAGTATTTGCTTACTCTTCGAGTATCGCAAATAATTAATTGAGACTTGTGATGTAACTCAAACATTCACACGTGTCATAATTGACTTCATGACGTAGGTAAATTATAAATTATTGTATTTAAGTTAAAATCTCTCAAGGGGGCCACTTAAAATTGAAGGTCTGAATTTTTGTTGTTTGGCCGTATTGCGAAATTTTGCGTTTTACAAAAGTTACATGGGTTACAAGACAAATTTTGGGCACATTTTTGGCTATTTTTTGACCGAGTTGCACATAGTCTTCACTTATTATCTACGGATTTGTGCCAGATAACATTTTCGTTTTTTTTAACGTTACTTTAAAACAATATTTCCCATTTTTTAAATAAAAAATATTTTTAAAATTAAAATTTTTTTTTAAATTAAAAAAAAAAAATTGTGTAACGCCGGCTCGTTTTCGAGATATGCGCCTTTATAGGTGAGCGCACGCGTGTTTTCATATAAAAATCAAAAAGCGCGCGCGTGCTGATTGGCGGTGCTCGCAGGTATCTGTTGGTCAACGCGCAACTTTAAAGCTTCATTTTTGCGAGACACAACTGCAGTAGGGTACACTAACCGGGATTAAAAAAAATAGTTATGAATTTGGAGATATCGATGAATTTATCGATGTAAAGTATGCATCTAGCCCTTTGGCAGGGCTGGCGGTAAGTAAGTTCTCCACAAATTTACGCGCCTTTTTTAATTGCCTTACTCGACACTTTGTGAATTACTGACGTTGCCTTACAATATGCCGGGAACTAATCGCTGTTGCAATCCTTTCAATAGGACAGGACGCAAAAATTCAAAATTTGTGTGTGCTGCTTGTTATGCAAAAATGGGAAACTATGCTATACAAGTAAATGGCAAAAAGATCCGTCAAGATACGTGCTTTAAAAAAAGCCAAAGTGATGGTAAAGTTGGGATGATAAGATGGGAAGTTAACTACTTACTTGTTGAGCAGGGTCGTCCCCCACTGAAAAAACTTAATTCCAAATTTGCTATTGATCAACAATGGATTGAAGACTTGTAAAACGCTCTTGCAAAAGAATGTTCGGTCCGTGGACAACAGTGCCGATGCAGTGGAGTGTTTGAGAAACATCAAAGAAGCTCAACGTTTCTCGAAGACAGGCTTCTCGAGCTATAAAATTGCGCAAAACAAACGGATTTGCTTCGAAAACTCCACCGAAATTAGGTAAACCAATTGATAAAGTGGTTATTGCTACCATAGAGAGGTTTTCAGGCCTGTTCCAGTTTTCACTCGGAAGTGGATTTGATAACATTTGCGGATTTCCCTTTAATATTGTCGAATTTCCCTTCTTCATTTTGGGATTTGCCTTTGAATATCCCTTTTCTTCCTAAACAAAATCAGCTGACTGGCAACTGGCCACTTTTGACAAGGGCGTTTGATTTGTTTGAGTTTTGCTGCCTTGGATATGATTAAATTTTGGCCTGCTGGTGTCCATCAGGCATGGGCATAAATGGTTTATTAATTTAACGCATAAAATAGAAGAAACAAGCATTGGCGGCCACAAATAAAAATTTTTAAATATTTGTTTATTCGATTAGCTGTTCTAGTGGCAGTGTTGTGAAACCAGAGTTGCCGAAGGCGATAAAAAAGGTCCCAAACAAACACGTTTTGCACACTTGTTATATTAAATTAAGCGGTAATAAGCACAAAAATTTTAAATTTAACTTAAATAAAATACCTTTCTAACCATAGTAACACGAGCACAAAAGGGCTTGCTTAAAATAAGTCCCAAAAAATTATTTTTTTTCGTACCATGACAACCCTTGCATTTTCTCTCTCAAATTCGTTCGGAAACTACAACAGGGGCGGCGGATTTGTCAAAATGCTGAAGGTTAGAATCGAACCTATTCTGAGGTGCAGCCACAAAATAATATTTAAAATGTCGAATACGTTGTTATCAACAAATTTAATTATTGAATAATGTTGTTAAAGAATAAGGAAAAAATATCAATTGGACGTTAACTTATCTCAAAGTATTTTTAAACAATTAATTTCTGTGCTTGCGGATCTGAATACGTCAGCCAAACAGCTGGCGGAAAGTTTCCGTGATGTTTCGCTCGGAAGTTAAGAGAGAGTTAACGGAGGGAAATTCATTTCCGTGAGGATTTTGCGGAAGTGAATATTAGAACAGGTCTGGGAAATTCAAAGCCGTGTGAATCTTTCGGAAGTGAAAACTTGAACAGGCCTGTTTATCTATCTGAAGATATAAGTCGGACAATGCCAGGGCGAAAAGACTATATATCAAATATTAAAAACGGTAAACGCTGTCAATCCAAATGAATTGTACAAGAAGTTTATTGAAAAATATCCCGACAGTCAAATTTCCTTTTCAACACTAGCACGACATCGGCCTAATTTGCAAGCTTTCTCCAGCATTTTCTAAGGTAGTACTCACAAATAAGACATCCCCTACTCCCTCGGTCACAGGTGTTACTGGCGCAGCCGAACTACGAACAAGGGATTATCCTTCTAATTTATTTGCTTGAATTTGTTATGAGAGCACAATAACGATTTTTCAGTACGATATTAATTTTAAAACCGCCAACACCTCTGTAACGATCTTGCCGGGGTAGCTTAGCCTCGTCCAGGATCCGCTGCAACAAATTTATATTTGTCGGCGCTGCGCCAAATAAGAACACCAGGGGTTGTAGTTTTTAGCAATATAAATATACATATTATACTGCGTCCGGGTCTTTCACCTTCTTTTCACACCACACCTAACTTAAACGGGGCACAATACGCCCTCTCTCTAACAATAGTTATAAGCCCGACTCGCCGGCCACGCCGGCTAGGTGATCACGCCGCGCTTACGCTTTGCTAAACACTCCGGGCTACACGCACTCGGAAAAAACTGCCGCTAAGCTCACGCTCCGCCAGATACTCCGGCGCTACACGCACACGGATTCTCCAGTTAAGCTCACGCTCCGCTCGATTTACACTCCGGGCTACACGCACTCGGAAAAACTCCTGCTAAGCTCACGCTCCACCAGATACTCCGGGCTACACGCACACAGATACTCCGGTTAAGCTCACGCTCCGCTAGATATACACTCCGGGCTACACGCACTCGGAAAACTACCTCTACCTAACGCGCTGGCTATTCACCGTCGCCTGGGCACTTAAATTACTTAGTGTAAGTAGGCTGTACGCCTGCTGAGACTGGACTGGGTTTTTCTCTGATCCCGACTGACTTACCACTTCTCACTCCACTATTCACTTAACAGCCCCCGACTGCAGTTCTACCCCGCTCTTTTATACCCCTCTAACATTGCTGCTACTTCTATTCAGCAGTCCTCTCTGCATTCAGCAAGTCCTCTCTCCCGCCAAAACTTCTTGTGCAGCGCGTCCGTCTCCCGCTCTGCTCTAACTGTCCGCCTACAGCGGCTCTGTTTACATTCAGCACCCCGCTCTCTCGCTCACCACTCTTTGTTCAGCCCATCCCGCTACGTGCTGACTGCCTGCTTACACTTACACTCCCACTCTTTGTTAAATCTCTTATACTTATAACTGCTGACTGCCCGCTTACCCTTACTCTCACACTCTTTGTTTAATCTCCTATACTATGTTTTGTAAGGGATCTTAGCGATTCCTTACACCTCCAAAAAACGTTAAAAACGGTTTTTCATCCATGGACCGCGACTTCTTCAGAGCTACCACCAAAAAGTTTTGTATGTTAAGCACGAACTCGTAACTAATAGCAAAAGCTTATAAAAACCAAACCGCGAAATCTTCAGGTCGCAATGGTACAAGACAGCAATCCATAACACGAAAAACGTAAAAAAAAAAAATGTTCATCCATGGACCGCGAATTTTGAAGAAGACTAAAAGAATGCACTTGGTATTGCAATATGACTTTCAAGTTCTTGTTAGTCAAGTGCAATTTATGAGGACATGAAAAAAATTTGCTCTATGATCCATTTTGACCTATGATCCATTTAAACTGCGGTCTATCCTTAAATTGACACTATTTTATTGATACACATTGATACTTCACGGTTTTCGTTATAAGATGATGTATTAATCTTATCATAATTCCTTATACAACGGCCGCTACGGCGTTTCGAGTTTTATTTTTGAGTTTTATAAAATAAAACTTACGCAATAACGATTATTCCTGAGTTTCATTTTTTTTACTCACACAATAACGATTACGAAAAAAATAAAAATCATACATAACGATTATTGCTGAGTAAAAAAAGAATAAAAATCAGAAATAATCGTTACTGTGTAAGTAAAAAAAAAACAAGAAAGAACGCTATAGTCGGGTTTCCCGACTATAAGATTTGCGATACTCATCGCCCTCTTTAAAAAACAAAAAAAAAGGTAGAGTCACTACCCCTTTCTAAAAGAGTGTAGCCTGCTTTTAGGCACAATCAATTTTTAACGCACTTGTATACACAATTTTTGAAAATGACCAGATTTTCAAAATTTTTAGATATTTGGGTAGATATTTTCAATACAAACAACATTTATTTAAGCCACTTTTCTCTAGCATTAAAAAGTGGACACCACAGAGTTTCGCGGTTTGTGGGCGTAAAAAGGGGCGTGGTCAGGTTTTGAAACAAACTTGATCTGCGCCTTGCTTATAGAAGTCTGTGTGCAAAATTTGGTGGTTCTAGCTCTTATAGTTCCCGAGATCTCGATGTTTGTGCGGACAGACGGACGGACAGACAGACTTTTCAACGTTTACAGTATTTGCTTACTCTTCGAGTATCGCAAATAATAAAAATCAAGAATAATGATTATTTTCTGAGTTTTATAAATAAAACATAATGATTACTGTCCCTGCTTAGAACGGTATCTACATACTTTACAATGTTAGTTCAAAAGTATTTATTTCATATAAATTTTAGTGTGTTTTTTCCTACCAACCTTTTCCTTAAAAGTCAGATTAGTTTAATGTAATTGTTTGCTTTTAGAGACTCTAGCAATACAACGTGCTTACTTTCTGTGTTTAAATTTATTTAAAATTCATCTACAAGAAATTCGTCTGACAATACGATCCAAATGATCTAAGCTCCATAAAATCAAAAAATCGGATTGCCACGAAAGCGACCGTATATGTGTACATCAACCGCTGATCGCACAATCTCTTGTGATGGGACAGTTTACAACGGTTACACCAACAAATTGATATGTATGCGATGACCGTATGTATATGTGTACATCAATCGCTCATAAAAAGAAACCATCGAAAAAATGGTAAAGAAATCAAAAATTCGACATCTCAAACTGCTGTTTGTGGTGACCGTGTGTGTGTATGTCGGAGAGCACTTGGTGTACGTATGTGAGAGAGTATGGGTATGATTTTTGGGTTTTTCATCAGAACAGTAGTTCCCTCACTATCGTCGCTTTCATCTCTGACGTCTCTGACGTCTATTAGTGTACAACAACCGCTGCACATAGGTCGGTTTTGAACATTTAGAGCGACAAAAGTCTTTTTTTAAAGTTGACCAAAATCAAGGTCCACCTCGCTCCACTTTGCGAGAAAATCAGGTGCAAAAGTTGTGTGAATAAGTAAGTAAAATATTATGTCTGTAATGTGTTATGAGACAAAAAGCTTCTTTCGCGATGAAAAAAGTAAAGCGGAGAACAGTTCGTAAAGTAAATTGAACCGTAACGACCAATTTGCTCAATGGTAAACTCTCCGTCATACAATTTATGTAGATATTTGTCCAAAAAACATTTTAAAAAACTTGACTAACAATTCAATGTTCAATGTAAAAAGTGCAATAGAATTTAAATGACACGCATATTTATGAAGATGAAAAACTTGTATCGTTTGATGTAGTGTCCCTGTTCCCAAGCGTCCCCACAGAATTAGCGCTGGAAATCATCCAGAAAAGATGGTCAGAGTTAGAAGAACACACCACCATTCCGAAAAACTCTTCTTGGTAATGCTACGGTTTGTAACAACCGAAAACAGATACTTTACATACGAACCCAAGACTTTTATACAGCTAAAAGGACTTCCAATGGGATCCCCGGCCTCTTCCATTATTGCTGACATCGTAACGGAAAAAAAATTTTAAAGACGGTCGACAAAACGAGATTAATGACAAAGTATGTTGACGACTTATTTGCAGTAGTAAAAGAAAAATATGTCGACGAAGTCTTACAAACATTAAATACCTTCCATAAAGACATAAAATTCACATATGAACTAGAAAACGAACCTAAATTACCATTTTTAGATTCAATAGTTCACCGGGTATACGACACGCTAAAACTGAATTGGTACCAAAAACCTATGGCATCAGGCAAACTGATGAATTTTCACTCGAAACACCCCAAAAACATGATTTTAAACACAGCGAAAAATTTCATCAGAAGAGTGTTGGGTACAAGTGATGAAATGTTTCATATAGGCAATAAACGTAAAATCTATTGGATACTAAAGAAAAGTGATTTCCCTCGATCAAAGATAAACTCAATGATCAAAAATTACAAAAGTCAAAACACACAACAAATAGAAAAGACTAAAACCATTTACAAATCTGTGATATATAAACCAAAGTTTTCAGAACAAAGAATTAATTACAATAGCCCATAGACCAGAATTTACCAACAAACAATTTTTTAGCAACACAAAATCCAAAACACAAATACTTGACAAAAATAATGTTATATATAAGATTCCACGCGCTGTTAATGGTGACGTAAGGTGCACAACAAAAACAAAGTAAAAGACGAGGCTAGCAGGACATAAATCTGACATCAAACGTAGAGGAGATACCTCAATCCAAAAAACAGCCCTTGCCCACTGTGCGTACACCAGACACTCACCAGACTTCGCGTCGGTCCGCATCCTACAACAAGAAAATCACTACAACAAACGCTTCACTCTTGAAATGCTTCAGACTAAACTTCAAAACAGACACGGAAAAAGTCGTACATATTTACAGACACCTACTTGACCAAAAGAAAATTAGAAATTAGTTTATAACTCCGCAGTGTCAAGATCGGACGCTGTGTCATCCATGTAGGTTTTAAAATGTTTGTTCAAAAGTGTATTAGAAATAATTAATTGTTAAATGCTTGTGTTATTGTTACCATTTGTACAGCCCTGAATACGGACCCCAAAGGGATTTGAAATTTTTGGAAAAAAAAAGGAGATAATAGTGTCTTTTATTATAAAAACGAAAAGGAACTAAAAATACATCGACCTTGAGCCGGCCAAACACACCAGTTAAATTGGTGCCCTAAACTCAAATGTGAAATCCTTTTAGTTTGGATTGGCTCTAGTTTTTGAGATATAGGCGTCTTACCTTCTATGAACCAATACGCTTGCAAATCTTGTGTCAGAATAGTTAAAGTATTAAACATGCATATTATATCGGGTTTGTTACCATAAAAAACTATAAAATAATTTTGTCGCCCTAAATGTTCAAAATTTACCTATGTGCGCTGTTAAGGCACCGGGATCGTTACCATTTATTAATTTACATGAACGCAAATGTATTATTATGAAACACATAAAACAAGAATACTATAAAAACGAATTAAACCAACAAAATTATACAAAACATAAAAATAAAGTATACACGTGAACATTCCCCCAACTCGAATGTCCAACCCGCCTACGAAATCAATTTGAATTTATCTATGTAAATTCCAACCTTTTCGTTTCGAGGAGGAACGGTTAAAATCCTGAAATTTGAAACCCCATGAAATTTTTATTTTGAAAATTGAAACACATAAAAACAAGAATACTATAAGAAATGACTGAATTAAACCTATTTCAGCCAAATATTCAGTAATCATTTTAAAATTTACTTTAGATAAAAAATAAAAAGTCATACACAGTGATACTATTCCCTTCAAGGCAAAATATCTTTTTTTTTAAATATCAGCACACAAAACACAAAAAAAAACAAATTATAAATGTCTTAGGGCACTTTGCTGTTTTAAGACTTTTCAACCCTCATCGAAAATCGAAAAAGTTGATTTTCATATGTATATGAAGAAGAAAAATAGGAAAATACATAAAAAAAATAAATAAAAATAAAATTAGAAAAATAAGAGAAAACAACGAAAGGAAACAACAAAAATAACAACTCTTAAAGTTATCACATGTCACTAACCTCTAAAGTTCACTCTATTGAATATTTTCTAAATCACATACATTACAGTTTTTTTTTTTTTTTTTTTTTTAAACGCGCGTAGTCCCACGGCCCACTTACCCGCCCAACCGACCGGGGGGCGCAGCCGTGTATCGTACGGCACGATTCGCGAGAAGATAGACGCGAGTTATGAAAATATAGGCAAAAGTCCGAGGAAAAAGTAGGATCTAATTTTGTGCTAACGATATTAGTATAAGTCGTTTTAAGAGCAGCAGAGAGTCAGAATTTGAGATTATAGGATAAAGTCTATTATAGTCAGAACATAATACTCTGAAAGGCTCATGCAAGTCATAGTTAGATCTACAATGGTTTAATATTAAGGGTATATAATTTCTAGTTAATCTACTTGGCACAGAAAAGCTAAGCCGACCTACCAAGTCGGCGCTGTCAATATCACCACGAATAAGATTATAAATAAAAATAGTACCAAGCATCGTTCTACGGTTAGCTAGGGAGGGTAAATTAATTAAAAGTAATCTGCTAGAATAAGAAGGTAAGTTAAGGTTTGCATCCCAGTTGAGGCGCCGTAAAGCAAAAATTAAAAAGTTTTTCTGTACAGATTCAATGCGATCTACATGTACTCCGTATTGGGGACTCCAGACAGGAGACCCATACTCTAGAATCGGACGGACTAAATAAAGTAAAGTAAATAAGGTCTTAGTGACGTAGGGATCGGCAAATTCCTTCGACCATCTTTTAATGAAACCAAGCACTCCCTGGCTTTATTAACCATGGACGAAATGTGATCAGTAAACTTAAGTTTTGGGTCCAAAAGGACGTCAAGATCGTCAACCATAGTTATTCTATCCAAAGATTTCCCACTTAGTGAGTAAGTTGCAAGTTTTGGATTGACTCGGCAAAAAGTCATCAGCTTGCACTTAGACCCGTTTAAATTTAGTAAATTATCACGGCACCAGTTTTGAAAATTATTTAGATCGGATTGTAAGTCAGAATGGCTGGAAATATCCTTATACTGCAGGCATAACTTAACATCATCTGCGTACATAAGAACGCGAGAATGATTTATAATTAATGGAAGGTCGTTAATAAATAAAGTAAAAAGAAGCGGACCAAGGTGACTTCCTTGTGGGACGCCGGAGGTAACTCGGAGAAGACCAGAAAGAGAATTTTTAAAAAGGACTCTTTGTGTCCTGCCATTCAGATAACTTAAAATCCATCTAAGAAGATCATTTGGAAACCCTAACAAGTCAAGTTTCCGAACTAAAAGTGAGTGATTTACAGAGTCAAATGCTTTACTAAAGTCAGTGTAAATGACATCTGTTTGAAAGCTACTTTTAAAGCCCTTTATCACGAATGAGGTGAGCTCCAAAAGGTTAGTAGTTGTTGATCTTCTTTTCATAAATCCGTGTTGACACGGAGATATTACTGACCTACAAAGGTGCTGCAAATGAGGAGTAATGACATTTTCGAAAAGTTTGGGGATAGCCGACAACTTAGAGATACCTCTATAATTGCTGGCATCCAATTTGTTACCTTTTTTGTGGAGAGGAATAACAAATGACTCCTTCCAAATAAGGGGAAATTGGGAGGTTTCTAAAGATAAGGTGAACAATTTGAGAAGGGGTTTGCACAGGGCTTCCGCGCAATTCCTAAGCACGCAGCCAGGAATTCCGTCGGGACCTGGAGAGTAAACAGGCTTAACACGTTGAAGATCCAAAAATAAAGAGCTTTCGTTTATATAGGACTGAATATAAGGTTCGACGTGGACATGGTGTAAGAATAAGGCTCTATTGGATGTGCGGAAGTAGTATAAGTTGTTTGAAAAAATTGGGCATAAAGATCGGCTATTGCCTGATCTGTGGTTGCCGTCATGTTTTCAAAATATAGCGAGGAAGGATAAGAAGTAGACTTACGCTTGGTGTTAACAAAGTTATAAAACTGTTTCGGGTCCTGCGAGAACTGGACCTTACAACGATTTAAATAATTTTTATAGCACTGCGCGTTAAGCACGGTAAATTTTGACCGAGCACTTAGATATTTTGAAAAAACAGATTGAGAACCGGAGTCTTTATATTTCCTGTAAAGTCTGGACTTAACATTTCTTAGGTGTGACAACTCTTTACTAAACCAAGGTGGTTTACTGGAGATTGACGGATAGTACATCGGAACACAAGAATTAAAAAATGATTTAATTGCAGTATAAAAAATATTTATGGCATCAGCCATGTTATTGCATGAGTAGAGATCGGACCAATTGAAGCCAGATATAAAGTAATTAAGCCTAGAAAAGTCTGCCTTACGAAAACAATGTATTCGTTTAGTTGACTTTTCTGATTTTTCTTCTATCACGATACCCGTGTCGACTGTCACATCGAAAGTAGGATGATATGGATCTTCAGGTTGCGTAAGTGGTGGTACCCTGGATAGAAACACGGCTTCAGGATTCGAGACAAAGCACAAGTCCAGTAAGCGGCCTAGTGAGTTTCGAACATGGTTTACTTGACTCAAAGATATGTCAAGCAAGCCGTCAATAAAGTCATGTTGTGCAATAGGAAGTAAGACATTTGATTTTTCATCTGTGGACCACGTAGTTCCAGGTATGTTGAAATCACCTAGAACTAATAACTGATCCCTATCGGACAGCCTATTTGAAACGGACTGTATCACAGAAAGATGATTTAAGTATTCTTGGAGTTCAGAAGACGGCGGAACATAAGAGCAAGTGATATATATAAACTTTCCCGGAAAGGTCAGCTTTAAACAAATAAATTCAATATTATAAGATTCCTCAACACATACCTCTTCCGACGTGAGGTTGGAATCCACGGCAATTAGGACTCCACCTCCCCGTTTGGAAGGACGGTCAAGCCTATATATTGTGTACTTACCGGGAAAAACTTCGGAGCTAAGAATCTCCGGCTTTAACCAGGTTTCTGTAAACACAATAACATGGGATGCAAATGAAAAGCTATCAGAATACAATTTAGTTAGCTTGCTACGCAAGCCTCTTGTATTTTGATAGGAAAGAAGGAGGTTTTTGGTTTGTTTTTTGAAGAAGAAGAAGAGGAAGATGGCACAATGGTCTGGCCACGACTGGGAAGTCTTATTCCCGTGGGCCCTTTCTTTTTTTTCTTAGCTTTGAACTCCTTTACCACCAAATTGTCCGGCCAGAATTCGGCAGAACTTATGGTAGCAAAGTGCTCGATTGGGACAGTGATCTTGAAAGATGCAATATCCCTAGCATAAGAGAACTTACATTTTTCCACCTTAACGTTTGCGGCTTTTATTTTGTCTTGTATATGAGACAGTACATCAGAAGATGTTTGATCAGGGGAAAGCCGAGAAACAAATATTTGTTTCTTTGGTGGAACCACTGAAAGAGCTTTAGGTGATGCAGATTGTGCGTCTGCAGAACCACCTATGCCCGGTAGTCCGGACTCAATATTTCCTTGTGGCGGTGTGTTAACTAGGTTTGGTGGTTTAACCAACTGTGAAACCACTACGGACAAATCGGAATTTTCAGGATCGCCTATTTGCATACACTCCGCTGTGGATTGATCGGGTTCCGAATCTTTTTTTGCTGCCGATCTTAGCAACATTTGAGCGGTTGCTGAGTTCGGCTGCTGATCCACGGGAGTGCTCTGCTGGTCACCTGACGGTGGCTGCGGGGTGTTCCCCTTTGGCCTACCACCAGCGGCTTTTTTGCGCTTTGGAGACTCCTCTAATAGTTTTATACTATTAAATTGAGTGTCCAGAGCTTGGAGCAGATCATCTGCCTTGCGAAAACTATCTCTAGCTCCGGCAAAACAGGTGATCAGCCCCTTCAAGCCGCCTTTAGTTTGGCGCATGAACAATTTCATCTCGTTCGCAACCTCGAGACAGGCGTCACAACAGAACTGCAAATTTTTACCCTTACTTAGGTCATCACTTGTTCGGCCAGTAAAACCAGCGCACTTGGTGTGCACCATTTTTTCACATAGCCAACAAGTCATTTTAGGCTGGTCAGCCTTGATTGCCTTCTGGCATTTTTTTTCAACACAGACAAAAAATGTGTCCATAATTTTGACTAATCGGACCACTGTACCAAATGAAATGAAATCGAAACTTTTAAGCGAGCAGCTAAAATTACCGCAAGAGCGAGCGCAGATAACTACACGATAAGAAGTTTCGATATAGAGAGCGAGATAAAGAGCGAGAGAGCGCAGTCAATGCAGTTGATGTGCATGCAAAAACAACAACAACGATTGGCCCTGCGTGGGACGGATAAAGCACAAAAGAAAGACAAAATAGAACGCAACAACAAAAACACAAGCGAAACTAAAAGTTTAAATTGATTAATTTATTGTTATGCACAGAATAGAATAGATTCACTCGCGAAGCGAACGGATTATAAAAGTTTATAAATTAATAAGGCGATTTATATGTTTTTCTATATTCCCACCGTTGGGTTTACACGACAAACAAATAAAAATCGGAGCGCAGAAAAAAACACGGCCGTTCACTTTGAAAGTACAGAGCGAAGTGAAGTCGATAACATCCATTAAAAAACAACAAAGGTGGAAGGAAACACAGCAGCATTACACGAATGACACATAACACATATGCAAATAGAACCAGTAAAGTAAATAGATATATACATACATATATGAATTCCCGTTGCACACCAAACACGCACACATACATATATAGGCCTGTTCCAGTTTTCACTTCCGAAAGATTCACACGGATTTGAATTTCCCAGACCTTTTCTAATATTCACTCCCGAAAAATCCTCACGGAAATGAATTTCCCTCCGTTAACTCTCTATTAACTTCCGAGCGAAACATCACGGAAACTTTCCGCCAGCCGTTCGGCTGACGTATTCAGATCCGCAATCACAGAAATTAATTGTTTAAAAATACTTTGAGATAAGTTTACGTGCAAATTATATTTTTTCCTTATTCTTTGATGCTTTAATAACATTACTGCATATTTAAATTGGTTGATAACAATATATTTGACCTTGTGGCTGCACCTCAGAATAGGTTCAATTCTAACCTTCAGCAATTTGACAAATCCGCAGCTCCTGTTTTAATTTCAGAACGAATTTGAGAGAGAAAATGCAAGGGTTGTCATGGTACGAAAAAAAAAAGTTTTTTTTTTGGGATTTATTTTAACGAAGCCCTTTTGTGCTCGTGTTACGATGGTTAGAAAGGTATTTTATCTAATTTAAATTTAAAAGAGCTTGTGTGCTTATTACCGCTTAATTTAATGTAATAATTGTGCAAACATGTTTGGCTGATACCTTTTTTATCGCCTTCGTCAACTCTGGTCCTTCAACACTACTTGTGAAAATTTCACAACACTGCCACCAGAACACCTGATTCAGCAACGAAATTTTAAATCAAAAATATAAGTACAAAAATGTAATGGAATTTGCCTATTAAAAATTAATCTTATTAGGAGGAAGCATAAGAACACCAAACAAGATGAGATCTTCATCGCGTTCATGGAGAAGAACGAGGACATTGCCCGGGGCTTTGTAAAGGGTGACAGGGTGGCCGTGGATGCTAAATGGGCCGTTCTGGCCGAAAATTTAAACGCTGAAGAACCACCAGTTAAAGATGTTTCCGGACGGAAAATTTAAACGCTGAAGAACCACCAGTTAAAGATGTTTCCGGACGGAAAATGGTCAATTTTTTTTTACTTACATAAATAGTTTAAACTCATCATACAACCCCTATCATTTTAAAGGCTTGGAGTGACTGGAAGGCAGCTTTTAAAAATAAATTGGCGCACAACCGTCGAGAGGCATCAGCTACCGGTGGTGGTCCTTTCAACCACCTGGCCCTAACCGAAATAGAAAGATCCGTGGCCGCACTTTGCGGAATATATCAATTGGTGGACGGGATCGACGGGGCAAAAACCTTTGGTCCTCCAAGTTTAGGTGCTATAAAAACCGAAGACACGCCAGAAAAAAAGCGCCCAGCCGAAACTCCAATAGAGCAAATGGCCCCAAAAAGATCTCGGGTTAGTCAGCCCAGCTCCTTGGAGGAGGTTTGCGCTGTGCAAAACAATTTGATGCAGCGCGTGGTGTCGTCGTTGGAAGACTTCAACAAAACAATGCGCACTCAAACCGAGATGATGGCCCAGCATCTTGCAGAAATACAAAGAATTGAACGCAAAAAAGTGGAAATAATAACTAAGCTACTAAATAAGGACAATAGTAACAACTAGAAAGGTTAAGTTAGAATGTAAGAGTTAGATAGTAGTAAAAAGTAGTTCCTTTCCGCAACGAAGCGAAGCACATATGTGATCAAATATAATAAAAACAAGTTTATTTAAATAAATCATTTACATATATGTTTAAAAGGGGCCCAAAAAAATGATTGAGCTATTTCGTCCCGTATTTCAGAAGCATTTCCTATACTCTCCTGAGGACTTGGTTCCTCCCCTGCTTGGTTGCGGAATTCGATGTCCTCCTCATTAATATCAGGCATTGTTAAACTCCGGCGGCGGCAAAGGTTGTGTAACAGGCAACAAACGTTGATAATGCTACAGATAAAACATGGATCATAATGCAGAGTGCCTTGAAGGCATCTAAATCTACTTTTAGGTAGGCCAATAGTCCTCTCTACAATGTTCCGAGCTGCTGCATGTTTCACGTTGTACACATGTTGCATACTTGCATTTTCTGGACTACAATATGGCGTCAGAACAAACGGTTCTAGTGCATATCCAGAGTCTGCTAGAACAAACAATTCGGACGTTCTTGAAAAAAAAAGAACACATCGGTACTAAATATCAAAAAGACAACCCAGTCTTATTTAAATAATTGTTTGAAACAAACTTACCACCATTGCATTAATGCTGAAGTAGCCTTTTCGATTTAAAAAAGAAAGACAAGTCGGGTGACAAAGGACTGCCCCTTAAAACACAGCACCCCAAAGGGAGCCACAGCCAACGTTTGAGCGCCCCTTAAAAAAAAATTGCGCAAAAAATTTCAACGCATTAACACAATTCGAAAATGGTCAGATTTCAAATTTAGATATTGGGTAGATATTTTCAAACGAACAACATTGAGGGCCACTTTTCTAGCACTAAAAATGGACACCACAGTTTTCCGGATTGTGGCAAAGGGCGTGGTCAGGTTTGAAACAAACTGATCGCGCTTCTATAAGTCGCAAAATTGGTGGCTCTAGCCTTATAGTTCCCGAGATCTCGACGTTTGTACGGACGGACGGACAACGGACAGACGGCAACGACAGACATTGATCGTTACAGTATTTCTTACCTCAGATCGAAGGGTCCCTAACGAAGGGTCCCTAACTGGCTTTACTATTTTAACATATGTACGTGCCATTTACGCAAGCAACGACATTTGGAAATCCAAAATTTTCCAAAAAGTAATCCTTTGATTGGTTAATTTGAACAGAAGTTTGTTCGCAGGAAATATTCTCGGAACATAGGTTTTCCAAAGATCTCACCACTTTGTGAAGTATTTTGGAAAATGTGCTCCTTCCTATATTTACGTTGCTAAGAAGCGAAGAACTGCTGCAACCTGGGTGACGTGTGGAATCAGAGGATGCCCTAGGTAGGCTCCAATTTTGTTCACAAGAAAAAGGAACAGTTCCTTGTTGACCCGGTAAGATTGTAAAAATCTGCAAGCCTTACAATTTTTAATTTGTATTTCTCTTATATTTAGATGGTCACTTACTGGCGATCAGGTAAGTCCAAAATACTTGCATTGCCTCTTAACTGTTGTTTCGGTTAAGGCTTAACAATTGCCGTCTCCTTGATGAAACGCACAAATCTTCAAATAACGTCGGGCAAAGCAGCTGATTTCCGCAGGAGTTTTTCAACACTACTCTGTCGAAATGTTCAGCACTGGTTAAAAAGCGGCAGATTACAATTACAAATATTTGAAAATTTGTTATTGTGGCCGCCAATGCTTTTTTCTTCTATTTTATGAATTAAGTTAGTAAACCATTTAAAGCCACAGCTGATAGACACCAGCGGGCCAAAATTTAATCATCCCTAGAACAGCAAAACCCATACAAATCAAACAGCCAGTAGGCTGAACAAAAGGGAAATTTTGAGCAAATCCCCAAATGAGAAGGGAAATTCGAAAATGTTAAAGGGAAATCCGCAAATATTATTAAATTCACTTCCGAGTGAAAACTGGAACTGGCCCGATAAAAAATAGAGGCCCCTTACAAACATAAAAATATTCTTGCACCCAAACATAGATACATATACATACATATGTATGTAGTATCAAATATTACAATACACTATATACATACATACCACTACTATATATGTATATACCACTACAGGCTACAAGCCTGTTTCAGTTTTCACTCGGAAGTGGATTTGATAACATTTGCGGATTTCCCTTTAACATTGTCGAATTTCCCTTCTTCATTTTGGGATTTGCCTTTGAATTTCCCTTTTCTTTCCAAACAAAATCAGCTGAGTGGCAACTGGCCACTTTTGACAAGGGCGTTTGATTTGTTTGAGTTTTGCTGCCTTGGATATGATTAAATTTTGGCCTGCTGGTGTCCATCAGCCATGGGCATAAATGGTTTACTAATTTATCGCATAAAATAAAAGAAACAAGCATTGGCGGCCATAAATACAAAATTTTTTTTTTTTTTTTTTTTTTTTTTTTTTTTTTTTGTGGTTTTTTTTTAACCCGAGTTTTCTAAGGCGATAAAAAGGTCCCAATTAAACCAAACAGGGGTTGTAGGTTTTTAGCAATATAAATTGATATATTATACCGCTTCCGGGTCTTTCACCTTCTTTTCACACCACACCTAACTTAACCGGGGCACAATACGCCCTCTCTCTAACAATATTTACAAGCCCGACTCGCCGGCCACGCCGGCTAGGTGATCACGCCGCGCTTACGCTCTGCTAAACACTCTGGGCTACACGCCCTCGGAACTCCTGCTAAGCTACGCTCCGCCAGATACTCCGGGCTACACGCACACAGATACTCCGGTTAAGCTCACGCCCCGCTCCGCAGATTTACACACTTGGGCTATCCTTTGGGCTACGCCCTCGAAACTCCTGCTAAGCTACGCTCCGCCAGATACTCCGGGCTACACGCACACAGATACTCTGGTTAAGCTCACGCTCCGCTAGATTTACCTCTTTGGGCTACACGCCCTCGAAACTCTTGCTAAGCTCACGCTCCGCCAGATACTCCGGGCTACACGCACACAGATACTCTGGTTAAGCTCACGCTCCGCTCGATATACACTCCGGGCTACACGCACTCGGAAACTACCTCTACCTAACGCGCTGGCTATTCACCGTCGCCTGGGCACTTAAATAACTTAGTGTAAGTAGGCTGTACGCCTGCTAAGACTGGACTGGGTTTTCTCTGATCAAAGGGAATCCTCCCGACTGACTTACTGTGCTTGTGCTGCTAAGAACTGCTCTGTCCTGTGTTCTGCTGTAGTGATCCTTGGCTCGTTTCCCAAGAATTCACTGTTCCTCGCGCTTAACACTGCTTCTGACACTTGTTCCTGTAACTCGCACTTGACACTGACACCCCGATCACTTCTCACTCCACTATCCACTTAACAGCCCCGACTCACGTTCTACCCCGCCCTTTTATACCCCCTTAACATTGCTGCTTACCCTATTCAGCAGCCCTCTCTGCATTCAGCAAAACCTCTCTCCCGCCAAAACGTCCGCGTCCTGCTGCGCTCTAATCTGTCCGCCTACAGCGGCTCTGTTTACATTCAGCAGCCCGCTCTCTCGCTCACCACTCTTTGTTCAGCCCATCCCGCTACGTGCTGACTGCCTGCTTACACTTACACTCCCACTCTTTGTTCAATCTCTTATACTGCGTTTTGTAAGGGATCTTAGTGATTCCTTACACTCCCCCCCTTCTTCGGTTAAAAAAAATAATTTAAAAATAAAATTCCCCAACTCTTTCCTAACATTTCGGCCGTCCCCCCATTCAAATTTCGTCAGTTTCCCGCTTAACGTTCCCACTGGTTCGATTGTAAACTCGGCGATCTTGAACTGGTTCCTTTGGAACCAGCTGATCGCGCGGTCCACCACCAGCCTATTCTCCCACCACCAGCATTGTTTACGTTTTTTCAATTTTTTTTTACACAAACAAGATATTTGTTTTAATTTTCAAAAAACCCAAAAATGCCGGCTATGGCAAGTTCTCCCCCCCCAGGTAAGTTACACCCCCCCCGCCCCTGCTTCCTCTTCCTAGTCTGTCCCTACCAAAACCCGTCCAGTCCATTCTACTTCATTTATTTACAATTTGTACTTATCCTAACTTATTCTAACATCTTTATTTTTCCTCCGGATCTGCGGCTACGTCTTCTCCTGCCGGAACACCCGAGCATCGCCTTCTCTTCCCAGCCTGATGCGGAAACGGCCCTCTGGCAGGTTCAGGACGATGGATTTTCGTTGCCCTGAGCCGTGAGCGTCCTGCCGCCTTCTCAGGGACTGCCTCACCTCCGCCGGCCAGTTCCGCCTGTCCACCTTCTTCCACGGTCGCTCCCAGCCTGTCCCCCGGGTCCCGGCCTGCCGTCGCTCCTGCCTCTCCGCCTCCTCGACCTGGTGAGCCCACGACCCTTCCACGGGCCGGCGTTCATGGGCCTCTGGGCCGGCTGGCCTCTGCCGCTGGTGTAGCCTCGGGTCCGTGGGTCGCGGTCCTGGCTGCTGCTGATGTGGCTGCTGCTGAGGTTGCTGCTGCTGTGGATGCTGCTGCTGGGGCTGCTGCTGCTGTGGCTGCTGCTGAGGTTGCTGCTGCTGTGGATGCTGCTGCTGTGGTTGCTGCGGCTGTTGTAACGCACCTGTTTGATTTTGTTGTTGTTGTTGCAGGTGCTGTTGATGGTGCTGCTGCGGCGGGTGTTGCGGCTGTGGCTGCGGCTGATCCTGCGGCTGTTGGTGCTGTTGCTGATCCTGCGGCGGATGTTGTTGCTGTGGTTGCGGCTGGTGGTGCTGAGTCTGCTGTTTTTGCTGCTGTGGCGGGTGTTGTGGCTGTGGATGCGGCTGCGGGGCCTGCCAGTCCAGATCCAGCTGCGACACCCACGCCTCCACCTCATCCGCCACCATCGATAACCCGCTCACACTGCCCAGGTCGTCGTCCACCAGCATCCGCAGGTCCTCCTCCACCGTATCAGCTTCCTTGGCCTTCTTTGCTGCTGCTGCTTCGGCCGCTGCTGCCTCTGCTGCCGATTTTGCCGCTGCCCACGCTCTTGCCGCTGCCTCTGCTGCCGCCGCCCTTTCGGCTGCCCGCCTGGCGGCCGTCCTTTCGGCCTCGGGGTCTGGAATCTCCTCCAGCAGCCATCCGGAGGCATCGCCGGGCACGATCACCTTCTCCTTCCAGGTGATCGTATACACCATGGTGTGCCGCCAGAACCCATCCCGGTACTTCCTGGTCTGGCGGGACTCGACGTGGCGTCTATCGTCCTCCGACTCCTCCTCCGACTCCTCGTCACTTATGACCACCACCTCCTCCTCCATCGGCACTTCAGTTGCCGCCGGCCGTGGTGGAGTTGGTGGCCTGGGCCGCCGCTTATAAAGCGGCACCTCCTCGCCGCTATCTGCTTCCTGTTTGGCCTCCGGCTCCGCCATGTCGGCACTTGGCTGGCTGGGCTTCTCGCCCTTGCTAGCCTTGGGCTTCTCGCCCCGCCGCGACCGTCTGGGCCTCTCGCCCCTGGCAGGCTTTTCGCCTGCCACTCCGGGCTCCACGCCCTTTTCAGGCTTTCCGCCTCTTCTACCGGGCTTCACGCCCCTGGCAGGCTTCCCGCCTGCCACTCCGGGTTCAACACCCCCGGCAGGCTGCTCGCCTGCCGCTCTGGGTTCATCACCCCCGGCCGGCTGCTCGCCGGCCGTTCTGGGCTGCTCGCCCCTTACCTCTCCCTGGCTGTTCGTGGTAGCGTTCATGTTGATATCTGAAGTCTAAGTGAGTTGAGCTTATTACTCACTCTTTCCTTTACCCTCACTCTCAGCTGCTCACCGAACTTTTCGAACCTATTATCTTCCCTCTCTTTCCCACTTGCAGTGTCACCTATTGCAGTTCTCTCTTATCCGCTTGTTATGCTTATGTTTACCCTTAACCCATTGTTTTGATTTGGAAAAATTTGGTATTGTTTTTGGCGATCTTTATGGTGTTATTATTTTTAATTTTAACTGGCTTTTGCAGAATTGTGGTCGATGCGATTTATAATATAAATATTTTGTTGTGGTTTTTATTTTATATTTATTGTTATTTATTATATTTTAATTATATTATATTTATATTATATTTCCAATTTACTTGTTTTTACTTTATATTTATTATTATTTACTATATTAAATATATATCATATTTTATAATTTTCTTGATTTTACTTTTTGTTATTTTTGTTGTTTACCCTCCTCTGTCCCGGCTGCCGATCCGTATCCTCGGAATTATTCACATTTTCTTGTGCTTTTGCCTCTCCTTCTGGTTTCAGGGCACTTATGTGGGCTCGCCTCTCTTGTCCAGTTTTAATGTCCTTTAATCTGACAATAACTGGAGACACAAAATCCATGATTCGGAATGGACCTCCAAATCTTGGCGCCAGTTTAGCAGCAAATCCTTCTATTGCGTTGGACAGGTGGTGTTCCTTGGCCCACACGACTTCACCTACTGCTGGCGTCCAGTGTCTTCTTCTCAAATTATAATACCTGGCTTGGTTCTGCGCCGCGGTTTCCATATTCCTTCGCACTATCTCGAAGACTTCTTTCAAGTTCTTTGCTTGTTCTGTTGGATCCTGTTGCGGCCTTCCAGTTCCAGTTGTTGCCTCATCATACACGGCTTTTGGAAGTCTTGGTTCTCTTCCCTGGGTTAGGAACGCGAGGGAATATCCTGTTGATTCTTGGGTACTTGTATTTACTGCCAGTGTTATTTCGGGCAGCAAATCATCCCATTTTCTTTGATTCCCTTCCGCGTATTGGGCAATCATTGTCTTCACCGTTCTATTTGCCCTCTCTGTAGGGTTTTCTTGAGCCGTATACGGCGCAGTGAACTGGTGACGTACCCCCATCTCATCCAGGAAACTTTTGAACGCTCTGCTTGTGAATTGTGTCCCGTTGTCCGTAATAAGGACTTTGGGTACCCCAAATCGCGCTAGGATTCTTTCCCTGAACGCTTTCTTTAGGGTATCTGTCGTGGCTTTTCTTAGTGGCACCATCTCAGTCCACTTTGAAAACCTATCAAAGAACACTAGCAGCATTGTGTTTCCGTGTGTGGATCTTGGCAGTATCCCCACAAAATCTGCACACACGGTGGACCATGGCTCCTCCGGGATTTGCGTCAGCATCTTTCCCGCTACTTGTAACTGGCTGGCCTTGAAACGCTGACACTTTTCGCATTTCCGAACATACAACCGTACATCCTGCTGCATTCCTGGCCAGAAATATCTTGCCGCAACCCTGGCGATGGTCTTTCGGCTACCTGTGTGTCCTGCTGTCGGTGCATCATGGTTTTCTTTCAATATCCTTTCTTTAAGCCCTGATGGTACGCATAGTTTCCATGCGGCTACGTCCTCATTTCCAGCCCTATGAGGGATGTTTCGATACAAACCACCCGCTTCCCATAAATAATCTGGAAACTTCTGAGGGTGCGCCTTCATCTCCTTCAGTTTTTTCTGGGTCCATGCACAGGTTTTGTACTCCTCCAGGCTGAAATGTTCTCCGCTCCCGATCATGAGGCAGGCTTCCGTTTCCAAAGGCTGTCGTGAAAGTGCATCTGCCACCGTGTTCAGCTTTCCCCGCCGATAAACGATGTCGAACTCATATTGCTGCAACTCCAATGCCCATCTTGCTATCCTTCCAGTCGGGCTCTTGATAGAGTTGAGCCATTTCAATGCCATGTGGTCCGTAACTACTTGGAAATGATATCCCTCCAAGTATGGCCTAAACTGTTGGATCGCCCAAACAATGGCCAGGCACTCTTTCTCTGTTGCTGAATAGTTTTGTTCTGCCCCATTTAACGTTCGACTAGCGTATGATATAACCCGTTCTTGGTTATCCTGGTGCTGTGTTAGGACCGCTCCTATTCCCACATTGCTGGCATCCGTTTGCAGCACAAATTTCTTGTCGAAATCCGGACAAGTCAGAACTGGTGCTGCGATCAGGCTTTCCTTTATATCCTTAAATGCTTGTTGCTGCTTTTCATTCCACTGCCATTTAATGCCCTTCTTCAACAGTCCTGTTAACGGGTTGATTTTGGTTGCAAAATCCGGGACGAAACGCCGGTACCAAGATGCAACACCTATAAACCTACGCAAGCCTTTGACATCCACTGGCGCTGTCAGTTCTCCAATAGCTGCCACCTTATCAGGATCCGTACGGATCCCTTGATCCGTCACAAGATGCCCTAGGTACTTTAACTCCTTTTTGAAGAACTCGCACTTTTCGACGTTAATCTTCAGATTAGCTTTTCTCAGCCGCCGAAATACCTCTTGGAGGTTGTTTCTGTGTTCTTCGAGCGTGCGTCCTATGACGATGATATCATCCAAATATGCAAAGGCATATGGTTCCATATCAGGCCCGATAACACTGTCTAGTGCTCGTTGAAAAGTAGCCGGTGCTGAGTGCAATCCGAAAGGCATAACTTTCCACTGATACAGACCCCGTCCTGGGACTGTAAACGCCGTTAATGGTTTGCTTGCCTCCTCCATAGGTATTTGCCAGTATCCGTTTTTTAGGTCTAAACTACTGATGTATTTAGCCTGCTTTAACTGATCCAGGATGTGGTGAATCCTCGGCAAGGGGTATGCGTCTGGGATCGATTTAGCATTTAACTGCCTAAAATCCACGCATAACCTCCACTTGCCCGTCTTCTTCTGCACCATGACGATTGGGGCGCTATGAGGGCTACTCGAAGGCTCTATACAGCCTTGTTTGAGTAGTTCATCAATCTCCTCGTCAATGGTGGCCCTCATCGCTGGATTTCTAGGGAAATATCTTTGTTTCAGGGGTCGCGGGTCCTTCATCACTATTTTGTGTTCCGCAATGTTTGAAACCCCCCTGATTCCCTCGAACATCTCTAGTTCTCGTTTCAAAAATGCATCCATCACCTTGTCGGTTAATGGCGTTTCAGTTGCCATTTTTAACCGTTCCTCTGGTGTTTTGTCACGGTTATATATCCTATTTCTGTTGGGTTCCTTACAGCTGTTTTTTCCTATGGGTTTATTCGCTTTAAACTGAATTGACTGTCCCGCGCAGTTCAATTCTGCCTCCATATCCTTTAAAATATTGTAGCCCAGGACTAGATCATCAATGATCCCTGGCATTACAAACAATACTGTTGGGATCTGTCGGCTCCCAAACTCCAGATTCACCTCGAGCTGGCGGCTTATCTCGCCCGATCGCCCATCAGCAAATCTCACGGGTCTCCAAGTTGGGGTCAGTTTTCCCACAGCGGCCAAAATCGCTGCCAGCGTTTCACTGATGAAACTGCTGGTGGCTCCTGTGTCGATCACTGCCTTATAGGGTTTACCTCCTATTGTGACTGCCGCTGACAAATAGGAACCCTCATCCCTAAAGCCCTTCTGGTTTAATGTCGAGCTGGATTTCGCGACTCCTGCTGCGCTCCGGGTGGCGGGAGTCGGGAACCGTTTCCCATGGATCCGCAACAGTTTGGCGTCCTGCGTCCGACAATCCCACATCTCCAGCAGAAAACTACTGTGTGGTTCCGACACTCTCGTTTCCAGTGTCCTGTTTGTCCGCAATTCCCGCATGCATTTAAGGGGTCCGTTATTCTTTGTGGAGATCCCGTGTTTGCCTGCCTGTTAGGCCTCCATCCGTGTTGTGCCTCATATGGCCGGTTGAATGGGTTTGTGTTTCTAGGCTGCGGAGGGTCGTTATGGTAACTTTGAGGGGACTGGAGTCGGGCGTTCCTAGGCTGCGGAGGGTCGTTATGGTACATTGGTGTAGACTGGAGACGGGCGTGGACCGACCTGGACCGTAATCGTTCCCTGTCCCGGTCTAACTCCTCTAGCTCATCCGCTAAACCCATTAATCCATCCAAAGTGGTGAACTGGGATGGCCTGGCGAACGCTCGCAGATCCGGAACGCTGTTCTCATAAATCCTTTTCAGCTGTTCCGTTGTCGATAATTTAAATGGCCTCATGAGCGTCTGCATTTCGACCATATATTCTTTAAACGGTTCGCCAAGCCGTTGTTTTCGCTGCAACACCTCCTCCCGAAGGCGGTTAAAGAAACCCCTTAGAAGGAAATACGCCTGAAAACTGGTCGTAAATGCCGCCCATGTCGTCCAGTGGTTATTGTTAGCCACGTACCATTTTAACGCTAGCCCCTGCAGCAATTCGGGCATCGCTCTTGGTAGGTGGTCTAACTCGAGACCGTATGTCTCCGCTGACCACTGGACTTGCTCCAGAAATTCCAGAGGTTTTGCTGTTCCGTCAAAGCGGAAACTCCATTCTCTCACCCTTGTTGCCATCCTTGAATAGTCGGTGTTCTGTGGTCTCGCAAACATCTTCTGCGGTACTCTGGATTCGTGGTTTTGTATTTGTATGGGTTCTGTTTTGTTCTGTTCTGTTTCTGTTCTGTTTAGCGGCGGGAACTCAAACCGTATATCCTTGTGAGTTGTATCGTATTCCGGCATATTCACTGGAGGCTTAGGAGCAGTGTGCTTTTCTTTTTCACCACTGCCTATCAGTGACTTGGCTGGTGACGGCCTAGCGTGCAACTCTGCCAATTCTTGGAACCTGAGCCTCTGCACCGGGTCTACGAGCTGTTCTCGTGCCCATGTAACGAACCCCCTCCGCAACTCGTCTACATTCCCTGTCAATGTTAGACCAAAATCCTGGCTATACTCCAGTAATTCTTCCCGTTTTAAGTGGTAAATCCAGCTGGTACTTGCCATGATGGATATTTTTTTATGGGGAAATAAATATTAATATACAAAACTCAGGTGGTTCTTATAGGCACAGCTACCTGTATCGGGCGCCAGTTGTAACGATCTTGCCGGGGTAACTCAGCCTCGTCCAGGATCCGCTGCAACAAATTTATATTTGTCGGCGCTGCGCCAAATAAGAACACCAGGGGTTGTAGGTTTTTAGCAATATAAATTGATATATTATACCGCTTCCGGGTCTTTCACCTTCTTTTCACACCACACCTAACTTAACCGGGGCACAATACGCCCTCTCTCTAACAATATTTACAAGCCCGACTCGCCGGCCACGCCGGCTAGGTGATCACGCCGCGCTTACGCTCTGCTAAACACTCTGGGCTACACGCCCTCGGAACTCCTGCTAAGCTCACGCTCCGCCAGATACTCCGGGCTACACGCACACAGATTCTCCGGTTAAGCTCACGCTCCGCTAGATTTACCCTTTGGGCTACACGCCCTCGGAACTCCTGCTAAGCTCACGCTCCGCCAGATACTCCGGGCTACACGCACACAGATTCTCCGGTTAAGCTCACGCTCCGCTAGATTTACCCTTTGGGCTACACGCCCTCGAAACTCCTGCTAAGCTACGCTCCGCCAGATACTCCGGGCTACACGCACACAGATACTCTGGTTGAGCTCACGCTCCGCTAGATCTACCCTTTGGGCTACACGCCCTCGAAAACTCTTGCTAAGCTACGCTCCGCCAGATACTCCGGGCTACACGCACACAGATACTCTGGTTAAGCTCACGCTCCGCTAGATCTATCCTTTGGGCTACACGCCCTCGAAAACTCTTGCTAAGCTACGCTCCGCCAGATACTCCGGGCTACACGCACACAGATACTCTGGTTAAGCTCACGCTCCGCTCGATATACACTCCGGGCTACACGCACTCGGAAACTACCTCTACCTAACGCGCTGGCTATTCACCGTCGCCTGGGCACTTAAATAACTTAGTGTAAGTAGGCTGTACGCCTGCTAAGACTGGACTGGGTTTTCTCTGATCAAAGGGAATCCTCCCGACTGACTTACTGTGCTTGTGCTGCTAAGAACTGCTCTGTCCTGTGTTCTGCTGTAGTGATCCTTGGCTCGTTTCCCAAGAATTCACTGTTCCTCGCGCTTAACACTGCTTCTGACACTTGTTCCTGTAACTCGCACTTGACACTGACACCCCGATCACTTCTCACTCCACTATCCACTTAACAGCCCCGACTCAAGTTCTACCCCGCCCTTTTATACCCCCTTAACATTGCTGCTTACCCTATTCAGCAGCCCTCTCTGCATTCAGCAAAACCTCTCTCCCGCCAAAACGTCCGCGTCCTGCTGCGCTCTAATCTGTCCGCCTACAGCGGCTCTGTTTACATTCAGCAGCCCGCTCTCTCGCTCACCACTCTTTGTTTAGCCCATCCCGCTACGTGCTGACTGCCTGCTTACACTTACACTCCCACTCTTTGTTAAATCTCTTATACTTATAACTGCTGACTGCACAAACTTAGATACCGCTTACCTTTACAAACCATAATTCACACGAGCACAAAAGAGCTTGCTTAAAATAAATAAAAAAAAAAGACTTATTTTTATTCGAACTATGACAACCCTTGCATTTTCTCTCTCAAATTCGTTCGGAAACTAGAACAGAGGCGGCGGATTTGTCAAAATGCTGAAGGTTAAAATCTAGCCTATTTTGAGGTGCAGGCGCAAAATAATTTTGAAAAGATCAAATATGTTGTTATCAACTAACTTAAATATGCAATAATGTTCTCAAAAAATAAAAAAAAAAAATATAAAAATTATTTAAATTTTTTTTTTTAATATTTTATAATTAAAAAAATTAAAAAATTTTTTTTTTTTTATTTTATTTTTTTTAACATATATTTTTTTTATAATTTAATTTTTTAAAATGTTTAAATATAATAAAAAATAAAAACAAAAAAAAAAAAAAACTATTTTTTTTTCAAAAAAACTTTACAACTTTTTAGCGCGTCAGTCTTAAAGTGATGGTACAACGATATATCGATGGTGAAATAAAACCATCGATATATCGCCAAAAACTAAACCATCGATAATATCGTTTTGACCATCGATGGTTTTGCAGCATTATAAACAATATATGTAAACAATTAATTTCTGTGCTTGCGGATCTGAATTCGTCAGCCAAACGGCTGGCGGAAAGTTTTCGTGAGATTTCGCTCGGAAGTTAATAGAGAGTTAAAGAAGGGGCATTCATTTCCGTGACGATTTTTCGGAAGTGAATATTGGAACAGGTCTGGAAAATTCGAATCCGTCTGAATCTTTCGGAAGTGAAAACTGGAACAGGACTGATAAATTTTTCGCGATTATTTGCAAACAATAAAACAGAGTTTTTTTCAATACACGTAAATGTTTAAAAACAAAAAAAACCCCACTAGTAACACAGTTAGGGGCAGATTAGGGTTAGGAGCGCGTCCAGTCTGAGATAAGGGAATTGATAGAAACAAAAGCGAAAGACCAGATAGTTCTATCCCAAAACAATAATCCTACCAACGCTTTGGATTTCGGTAACGCATTAGGGCCAATAAGTCCCACCGTTAGCAATTTATCAACTTCTACAAACACCAGCCTGAATCTACAACAACTACTAGCCCTTGTACATCCCACCTACGAAGGCGCGCCTGACAATCTTGACAGATTTATAGGTAGAGTAGAACAACTTCTTTTGTTAGCCGGATCAGTGGACCACGCAACATGCGGACAGTACTAACTGGGAACTATCCGTGACAAAGTTAAAGGCAGGGCAGACGAAGCGCTGAGTGTCTGCGATGTACTCCTCAGTTGGGATGACATCAAAGCAAACCTCAAGCGGCTATACTCTAGCAAGAAAACAGAAGAAATGCTTGTAGGAGGGCAACACACGGACTTAGTATGGGAAAACTATATTACACAGCCACAACAATACGAAGCGAATTAACATGCCCCCTAACCCGGCCACAGGGAAACAACGCAACAATGATCGCCAACATGCAAGAACTCTGAAGAACACACAAATTCTCGTACACTAATACATATACTCGTACTTACTTTTTCATAATAAATATTCATTCTCATTTTTTACTCCGAGCAACACAGTCGTTTTGTTTGCAAGCTTTCTCCAGCATTTTCTTAGGTCATACTCACACATGAGACTTTCTCTACTCCCTCGGTCACAGAAGCGCGCGCGCTTGATGATTATTTGCGATACTCAAAGAGTAAGCAAATACTGTAAACGTTGCAAATGTCTGTCTGTCCGTCCGTCCGTCCGTACGAGCCCCGAGATCTCGGAACCATAAGGGCTAGAGCCACCAAAGTTTGCACACAGACTCCTATAAGCAAAGCGCAGATCAAGTTTGTTTGAAAACCCGACCACGCCCCTTTTAACGTCCACAAACCGCAAAACTCTGTGGTGCCCACAATTTTAATGCAATCGGAACGGTTTTAAATGGAGTATAATGATATGTGCACTGTCTACCTAGATACGAAACCACTTACGGCTCGAATAACAGAGGAAAATGTTCACGAAATCTTTGTCACAGCCACAGAAGTGGCTTAAAAGGTTGAGGTGGAATTGGAAACCCCCAGGTGTATTGGACGGCAGTCGATTTTTATTTCGTTCGTGGACTATTTTTTAAGCCAGCTGCAATCAAGAATTCTCAATCAGCGGTAATTAGTGTCAAATATTCAAAATATATAATCAACGAAAGGCATAGCACTTAATGCAGAGTGACCCCGGACAACGTTGGAAGTTTTTGAAAAACAAAAGCCGCATGACAGTGTGGGTGAATTTTAAGTTGATTTTGCAATGTGGAAAAGGTAAACATATTACAATATAAAGAGGATCTGTTGTTTGCTATCAATAGGTACCTCAATCAATAGGTATCAATATCAATAGGTCTAAAAAAGTGGGGATATGTGGTTCTGAAGAGCTCGCGTTCAATGGATGACAGTTTTTGGAATTGACTTGTCAAGCGCTAAATGCCTGAAGACCATAAAAAATAGGTACTCGATGGATTGCGGTTTCTGAAAGAATTTTTATAAAGGTCAGTGATTTATCGGGTATAGGCATCTCCCCAGACAAGATTCTATTATCATTAATCAAAAAAATAGATAGTGTTTAGAACACTCTAAACATGCAGGCTAAAAAATAACCAAATTAACGATCGCACTTGTATAATCTATACTTAGACAAGAAAACCATAAAATGCAATCCTACACGTACACATAAAAAAAAGACCCATGTCCAACACCACTGTAATAAATTAAATGTTTTATGGGCATGGTCTCAGATAACCGATCTTTAGCCATTAAAATAGGATCTTGCCACGAATAATAATGTAAGATGAATCCCTTTCAAAAGGGTATAATGGAAAACACTTGTACGTTTTAATTGCTTGTGCGGCGGGCCCACAGAGCGGCCACATTTCAACCCCCGTGGATCACTGCGCCGATCCATGGCTAGACTAAGCTAACATATTCGAACTCATGAGAAAATAAAATCAGTTTCAATCCAGAACTCAACAAATGTAGATGTCTTTTCATCTTGGTTTGGTCAAGGCATTTACATTTTGGTCCTTCGACGTCTTTGTAGTTGCACCCTCTATGGTAATGCTTCTCAAAGAACAAACCAGCGCCTCAAAGATTCTGTTAAGTGCAAGTCACTTACAGCTACAGGCTGCAAAATAGGTTACTCTGTATTCCCCCCTGTTGGTAAGATGCAGAGTATTATTAATTAAAAGCAAAAAGATACAAAAGAGTCTTTTCTGTTTGTGTGTGACAATAAATTTATAATTAAATTTTTTGTGATATTGTGGTCGAGAAATCGACAATTATTTGAATAAATTAAATTTAAATAATTATTTTGCCACCGTGCAAATATTGTGCGTATTCGAGGCCGAAACATCGAATAAAAATATTGTGCGTATTCGAGGCCGTAACATCGAATAAAATTGTGACATTGTGGTCGAGAAATCGACAAGTTTAAGTACAGCGTTTTCGAGGCTTACATCGAAAAAGTTACAGTTATAACTGTTCGTGTGAAGAACATCGTAAAACAAAAGTAAAAAAAAAAACAAACATCATCAGTCATCAAAATCGTTAAATAAAATTAAAAAATCTACAAAATTACTTAAAAAAAAAAAGGAAAATCAACAAGAGATAAAAAGTTGACTGTAAAAAAAAAAATCATCATCAGTCGCTAATCGACAGTTAAAAAAAAAATTTAAAGACGACCCGTGTGAGTGACAATCCGCCCCTTACACCTTCGTGGGAAAAATTCGTTAAACCTGTGCTGCCAGCACCGGTCCCGTTCGGCGCGCCAAGCCGGACCACGGAGAAAGGAACAACAAGTTACTACCGTAGCTACACCACCTGCAGTACTCAGCGAAGAAAACACAATCTGCGGCCACAAGGACTTCAGCGTCAACAACTACAAACTGCAGTCCCGACGACTTCAAGCTGCAGCGTCAACGACAACTACAAACTGCAGCTCCGAAAACTGCAAGTTGCAGCCCATAGATGTCATTTTATCCCGCCGGCAGGACCTCACTACGGAGGTGTTGATGCAGGTGGGGTAAAATTTGTTAAAGCGACAACAAAATCAGCGGCTCCAAGACGGGCTACAACTGCAGCAGAAACGAGGTCCAGCGACAAGCGGCGCAAGATTCTTCAGCTAAGTTTCATTTAAAATATTTTAGAAAAGTATATTAAATTTCCGTTATTATTATCTTACAAGTTTATTTAAAAAATATCAAAATGGTGTCCGATAAAACAGTCGTTTACAAGTTTTCTAAATCGATCGAGCAATTAGAAAAGTATTTAAAAGAAACGTTTGATGCAATTAAAGAAAATGAAATAGTAACCTTTCAAATTAGAATAGAAACATTAAGTTTTTATTGGAAAAAGCTAGTTAGCTTAAAAGAAGACGAAATGATAGATGTTAAAAATGAATATGATGATGATTTAACAGATTTAAAGTTTCACGTTTTAACTGTAACAAAAGATATGAAAGAAAAACTTGAGAATATTGTGCCGAAAGTGGGGGCTGTTGCAAGTCAAAAAATTGATGATTTGCCAACACTTCCAAAGATTGAGGTACCCACATTCTTTGGGGATTCCAAAGATTGGGACCTGTTTTATGACTTATTCTCTGAACTAATTCATTTAAGGGAGGATCTCAGTCCTACCTTAAAGTTTAATTACCTTAAGATTTCACTTAAGGGAGAAGCGAGAAATGTAGTTTCTCACTTATTGTTAGGTTCAGGGGAAAATTATGTAACCGCTTGGGAATTGTTAACCAAGCGGTATGAAAATAAAAGGAAAATATTTTCCGACCAGTTGAACCGCCTTCTTGACCTTCAAAATTTAAATGTTGACTCAGTTAGGCAGTTAAGAATGTTTATTGACACGATAAATGAGTCAATTCACATTATTAAATTAAAGGCACAGTTATCTGATGAGGTTGATAAAATCTTTGCACATATAATTATTAAAAAATTTAACATAGAAGCTCTACAGTTATATGAGAGCCATGTTAAAAAGAACAAGGAAATTCAAATACTATCCGATGTCATGGATTTTTTGGAGCAACGACTAAGTTCGATAAGCTCGTTTCAGGATGAAAACCCTGTAAAAAAGTGTTTACAATTAATGTAAAAGAATTTCCCACTTATAAGTGTCCAATTTGCAAAGTTGTGGGACACACTATTTTTAAATGTCACAAATTTAGAGCTTTAAATTCAACAGAAAGGTTGGATAAAGTTAAAAAGGCATTTTTATGTTTTAAATGTCTGAAACACCCTTACAGGAAAAAATGCATTAGCGAAACATCGTGTCCGCATTGTAAGGGAAATCACCACTGCATGCTACATGCTAGTTTTGGCCAAAACCAAAAATTTCAAAATGTGAATACATGCTTGACAACGGAACAAGTGTTGCTACCTACAGCGCGTGTTCAAATAAAATCTTCTAATGGAGATTTAAAAAATTTTAGGGCTTTGATTGACACAGGGTCACAAAGTACAATAATTTCGGAAGAATCTGCGCAGATTTTAAAGTTACCGAAAATTCGATCTGAAACAGAGATCAGTGGGGTATCTTCCACGGAAAGGTGCTTCTCGAAGCACAAAGTTAATCTTTTAATAAACAGTGAAAAAAATAGAAAAACTTTACAAGTTGAAGCTATTGTGCTTCCAAAAATAAAGATAGATCTTCCAGTTAACACAGTTGATGTTGACAAATACAAATGGGAGAAATATAAGTTAGCTGACCCCGGCTTTGATAATCCAGGCCGTGTTGATATGATTATTGGGGCAGATTTTTACACTCATATTTTACAGAATGGAGTTGTTAAAATCGACGGGCTCCTAGGTCAAAAAACGGATTTTGGGTGGATTGTTTCTGGATGCCAAAGATTCAAAAGAAAGAAAACAATCGTAGGAACCACTTTCAAAATTAAAAAAGTTAAGCCAGTTTTGAGTTTTTAAAGAAAAATATAACAGTTGTCATTTTATCCCGCCGGCAGGACCTCACTACGGAGGTGTTGACGAAGGTGGGGTAAAAGTTTTTAATAATCATCTTACGAAAATATATAAGACAGCTGACAAATTGTAATGAAAAATATTTAATTGTGAAAAATTCATGTTTCTTACAAAAAGGACCATAGACAGTTTAAAGTCATTTTAATCAAGCACTCGTGGCGGTGCGCTACAAACACCGCTCGCATGCAGGTAATTTAGGAAACCCAAGCAAGGCAAGTCAGACAATTCAAAAGAAAGTTTGAAACAAAACATAATGCAAAATTCATGGAAGTATTTGGGAATTAAGGTTTATAAACATTTTAAATAATACAAGTTTAAGACCAATTATAATTCAATTACAAAAGTAAAAGCCCGTCTTTCGGGAACAATAATGTTTTCAGGGAAACGATCAGGTGCTAAATCATGCCTATTAATAAACGTTGATCATGGTCGACTCAATACCATTACTTTAATTTCAGCTTTTAAAAGAGATAGATTCAATCAATTATATAAAAATAATTTAGATTTGCAATCTAACTATGTAGAATTCGTAAATGAATTAACTGACTAAATAAGATACTTGATCTAGCTAAGCAAGGGATTACACTGCTCGAGTTAACAATAAGTTTCTAATTGCTCACTACAATTTACAAACGAAAGAGTAAAGAAATGTTTTTACATATTGTAAAATAAATGTTGATCAATTAATATCTTAACTAAAGAAATACAGTAAATAAAATAACAAAAGTTTTATGTAAAGATTTGAAGATTTGCTTCTAAACATGAGTGTTAAACAATTGGATACAAATTATTGTTATGTTAACAATTTAAACTATATAAAAAGTACCTACTATAAGGAAAGTACTAAATGAAATAATGTAAACAAGGCCGTTAATATGGTAAAATTACCGCAACCATACAACTTATCAAATAAATACAGTCCACTAGTTATTTGTGTTGCAATTGTTAATAAAATAAATATAAAAATATATAAATCTATTTATTGGTTATAAACTTATATTAACGGCCCTTGTCAAAGTATTCAAAATAACAATATAAAATTTGTATGTTTGTATATATGAATACAAAATAATAAATAATGATTAACTTAAATTGTAAAGTACTTCTCGTACTACATCTCGGCGCTTTTCCTGGCCTTTTGCAGAATGTTTAGAACACTCTAAACATGCAGGCTAAAAAATAACCAAATTAACGATCGCACTTGTATAATCTATACTTAGACAAGAAAACCATAAAATGCAATCCTACACGTACACATAAAAAAAAGACCCATGTCCAACACCACTGTAATAAATTAAATGTTTTATGGGCATGGTCTCAGATAACCGATCTTTAGCCATTAAAATAGGATCTTGCCACGAATAATAATGTAAGATGAATCCCTTTCAAAAGGGTATAATGGAAAACACTTGTACGTTTTAATTGCTTGTGCGGCGGGCCCACAGAGCGGCCACATTTCAACCCCCGTGGATCACTGCGCCGATCCATGGCTAGACTAAGCTAAATAAAATCAGTTTCAATCCAGAACTCAACAAATGTAGATGTCTTTTCATCTTGGTTTGGTCAAGGCATTTACAGATAGGGTTGCTTCATAGATGGCCAAATTATCACATTTTTAAAGCTTAAAAGCAGTTAAACGATCGGATTTGCTTTGGTAAAATGTAATAAAAGCATTAAAAAAATTAACGCTGTTCCAGTTTTAACTCGGAAGTGAATTTGATAACATTTTCGGATTTCCCTTTAACATTGTCGAATTTCCCTTCTTCATTTTGGGATTTGCCTTTGAATTTCCCTTTTCTTTTCAAACAAAACCAGCTGACTGGCAACTGGCCACTATTGACAGGGGCGTTTGATTTGTCTGAGTTTTGCTGCCTCAGGGCTGTTTAAATTTTGACCTGCCGGTGTCCATCAGCTATGGGCATAAATGGTTTACTAATGGGTTTCGCTCGGAAGTTAACGAATGGAAATTTATTTCCGTGAGGGAAAATATTTCGGATCTGAATATTGGAAACAGTGAATCATGGAAAGTAAAAAACAAGAATTTTTTAAAAGGGAAAAGGGGAAAAGGGGGTAAAAAAAAAAAAAAAAAATTTTTTTAATTTTAATTTTAAAAATCAAAAATATTAGTTCAAAATGATTTTTATTTGGGTAATGTGTGATTGTTAATTTTATTAGCAAGAGAACCTTTAACCACTTTACCTTTTTTTTATTTTTTTTTTATATTTTTTTTAAAAAAATTTTTTTTTTTTTTTTTTTTTTTTTTTTTTTTTTTTTAGGTTTTTTTTTTTTCTTTTTTTTTATATTTTTAAATTTTTTTTTTTTTTGGGCTCTCGCTCCGTTCAACTAGCAACTTATACCGCTAACCGCCGAATCCCTGACTAAAACACAACAGTATTTCGTTAGGAACTGATCTTTATTTGGCGCTCATCGCGTCTTTTATACCCTTTTCCACTTATGTACTAGTTACAGGGTCCTTATGTATAAGCAACTCCAGGGGATTATATGTCTAAGATATTTTGGGCACAAGTGTATGTCATAGGGGGTAATAAATGTCTAGTGTCAATGATTTGGGTTAGCTATTTGATTCTATTTATGTTGAAAGCAGCACATGATTCCTAGCTACTTGACTCTCGGGTCTTAGTGTTATCTGAAGTGGTGTGGTGTTGCACCAACAGCCTAATTACCCATGTTCAGATCTGAACATTCTGCCGGGGGCCTTAATGCCTTTATTTATTTGGATTCATTGTATTCATTGGTAGCCCGAATTCTATGTTAATATGTTTTTTATCATTCTTACATTTACTCTTTACATAAATAAAACTTATTACGATTAATGTTACAATTATTAAATGCCCACTAGCAGTATGGATATTAATTCCTCTTAACTTAATATTTTCAGCTTTTTGTTCTTCAATTTGCTTTTTAATGTTAATTATATCATATGTATTATTTATGAGCCTTGATGCCATTGGCTTAATTTTTTCTTTCTTAATATTAAACGCTACTGTAATTAGTGGTGCTACCGGCTCCTTTATGTCGACTTCTGTGACTATTTCGTGCGCAGCTGTTAAAAGGTGTTGTCCATTGCGGGCTGAACATCCGTTGCGCAGTCTCAGTACTCCTTGGGCTTGAATTTGCGTGACCTGACTTCGATGGTTTCCACATGTCCATTCCAACAACGGGTCGTTGAAAACCTTATACAGCCAAGAATTTGAAGTAGACAATTCTACCCACATGTTTTCGGCACGACTCTCTTGGAATTCACATATTGGGTTCCGACTCTGCTTAAGTGCCGATAACTCACAAGAATTGTCAGTAGCTGATTTCCAGATCCAGTTTCCTCGACAAAGAAAATTCTGATTACTTTGACGAGAGCAAGCATTTAACTGTGTATTTGTTTTTAACGCATAAGAGTCCTTGTTGAAGTTGTATATTAACAAGTCAGCCTTTAACTGCGGAACGATTGTTTTGCCATAATTTGCGAATGGTATTGGAATCATTCTGTACACTGTTGACGCTTCCTGATCGAACAACGGTATTTCTGCGTGTATGACCAGTTTCTCATCCACAACGATCGCTTGGGCTGTCATTAAATTGTATATCTCCCTTATTTCTGTTCCAGTTGAAGATCCAGGTAGCTGCAGGTTGGGTGGTAGTTTCTCTTTAATTAGAGCAATTTCCCGTTTTATTTGTGTTGGTTTTAGCAATTGGGGGTTAACCCGACCGTGATTGAGGTCAATTAATAAATTTGTAATTGATCCTTGCGTTTTCTCACAGCTTTCCAGCAATTGTGTAATTTGAAACAGCATCGTTTGATATGCTAGCGCCATCCGATTCACATATTGATTTTCGTGTACTTCTTTGTGTAACCTCATTATTTCGTCTTCCATAGCTTTGAATTGTTCGTTCATTTCCTCTGATGTTTTTGTAATTATATTTAACGTCGAATCTATTAAGGATGTTTGTTTTAGATACATATGTTCCAGATCTTGTTGATTATCGAAGATGTTTTGCATATTTGCTTCAATCATATTCCTGTCTGCAGCATCCATAGTTCCAAATAATATATGATGTATAGTTCCAACAAACTCAAAGGGTGCTCTTTTCTGTCTTTTTCTTTTGAATATCAACTCGTTATTTGCCTTTAGCTGATTGATTCTATTATTAAAGTTGCGTACCATTATTTGACAAGCTCCTTCATATAAAATTAAAGCCTTGCAATTCACTGCTAGTTCCCAAATATATTTATCTATCTGTCCTAACTCGGTGTTGTATGGCTCCAAGTTATAATAAATAATTAAATTCCATTTCGACGCTGCGATGTCCATTAGTCCAAGATTGTCCAGGTATATCATCGTGTTATTCTCCAATGGTTGCATGTTGGTTATTCCGCTTGCTGGACTTTCTATTGCCTTTATCCCCGTGAAAAGGGAAAACATAAAAAGGCAACTTAATAAAGTTACTACTTTAGTCAATTTTAATTTTCCATCTTCTTGTTTCGTTAACAACTTCCATCGATCCAGAGGTAACACAAAGCTATCGTCTGGTAATCTGGTATTGATCGTTGGTTTTTTAATAAAAGGGGAAGGGGGCTTCCCGGATTCCCAATCTTCTCCAAAGTGGAGACTTCCCGGCGGCCTTAAATGCCTTTTCAATTGTTCATTAGCGACGTCCGAATTTGTTGTCTGTGCTTGAAGTTCAGCCAATTCAAAGTCACGCTGCTTTTGCACATCGGGCTTAGTTGTTTTCTCATTTAAAACACTAAGTTTCTTTTTAATAGGTGCTATTAAAGTTTCATTTTGCAAACTTTCCGTCAATTGATTTTGTTTTCTTCCAGGTGTATTCACGATTCCTGACAAAATCCATCCCAGTTTGGTGCATTGACCAATCATAGTGTCATCTTGCTTTACTCCCTTACAAGTAATTTCGGCTAATAAATCTCCTCCTATTAGCACGTCAATCTTGCCGCGTTCATTAAAAGTAGGATCCGCTAATATTATATCTTCCCATTTTCGCATGTCATATTTAAACGATCTTGACGGTTGAGGATTTAATAATTTTTTAATACGATTGCATCGGTCTCAAATTCATAATGACTTGTAAACCTTGGTCGAATTTTAAGCAAAATTGATTCTTTGGATAACCCAACTAAACTGTCACCCAATCCATATACTTGGGTTTTCTTTTTTTGTGTTGGTAATCGTAACATCTTTGCTGCATCTTCCGATACAACAGAAATTTGAGATCCTTGATCTACTAACGCTCGAAGTGTTTTCCATCCCCCATTTACATCCTGCACTTCAACTTGTGCCGTGGCTAATAATGTGGTTTTTTGTGTCGTCGTTATCATACCAGCTTTGCTTCCTTTTTTGCCATGTAATAAATTGTGATGGGGCCTATTACACTTCGAGCACTGTTGTTCCACTTGACAACCTTTATATGTCGTGTATCTGTGACCCAAGCACTTGAAACATAGTCGTTCCTGGCGCACAAATTTCCATTTTTCTGTAGTGGACAAGTGACAAAATTTAAAGCAATCTTGTAGTTTGTGTCTTTTTGCTTTACAATATGCGCAGTTGCCTTTTGTTTTACCATATGCGCTGTTGCCACCGATCACTGATATCAACACTCTTGGATTTTCTCGAGCTACTTGAAAGTGCCTGGGTTGCCTCACTGCTTTAATGGCTTGTAAATGTTTTTCCAAAAATTCCAACACATTTCGAAGGGTCTGTACCTCTTTTGTTGCACATGAACTGTGCTCATACTGTTGCTGCCCTTGACGGTCAAATTTCCTCAATAGGATTCCAGCAATGAAGACATCGGTGTCTTCTAACGCGATGCCCATGCCCTTAATGGCATGAGTGCATTTTGCGTCGTGTCCAGCATGTTCTGAACACTCTTTTCTGATTCGCTGTTCATCATAGGCAAATCAAGAATTTGATAATAATTTTTATAAATAACTGACGTCTATTTTCGTATCTGCTTTTTAAAATGCCCAAAGCTATTTGATAATTTTCATCACATATGAGCAGATGCTTTATTAAATTTGAAGCTTCGCCTTTTACAACTTCCTTCAGTCGCATCAGTTTTATCTTGGGCTTCATCATCTCATCGCTGTCGATCATTTCCTTAAACATGTCAAAAAATCCTGCCCATGCGGAAATGTCTCCAAAAAATGCAGGGACCTCCATCTCCCTTACAGTTATTCGACGTTCTTCAAGTTTATTCTGTTGCATCCAAATTTCTTTATTTCTTTTTTCTATTTTTATCTTCTCATACCCCTCTAAAATTGTTGGGGTTGTTTGTCCATTTATTTTCAGTTCTTTTAGATTTTCGGTAAGCCGCAGAAAATCTTCCTCAATATATTTCATATATATTTCTTGTAGTCTTGGGTCTTGGCCCGCAGTTTTTAAGGTTCCAAGAAGCGCTTGTTTTGCCTGGTTGTACTCGTGCAAGCGCATTTCCTGATCACCAACAAGTTGTTGCATGGAATGGTTCATCGTTTCCTCGGCTGATTTTTTATTAAATTCCGCCATAATTATGTTTTTTAGGGCTTGTGTTTTTCCATAACCATCTTTGGAAAAATAGTCCCCTGTAAACGCCGATGCGTTTGCCAGCAACTCCTTATGTTGATTTTTAAAGAGTTCCCACTGCTTCTGTACTTCAGACAGAAATACCAAATTTGCTCCATCTGTTTGAAGCACTTCTTCCTCCCATTTTTTCGTCTGGCTGTATATGGCTAATTGACTAGCCGCCAAAGCATTTAACGCTTCTCTTGTAAGTACCATTTTTAAGATTTTTATTTTATTTACTAGAAGGGTTTTATTTATTAACAATGGAAGTTCTTTAATTTTTCGCCTCCTAAAATCGTTTGCTTTCCTCGTTTATTTGAGACTATGCCGTGGATTACGCTTCGTACGTGTCCGCTGTCGCCTCGCCGATGTGTAGTTGTTGTTGTTGATCTCCCACGTCGTTGTAGATACGCTGCAGATGCAAGCCTCCGCTGTCGTTCCTATTTAGCCGTGGTCCGACGCTCGATTTGTGTTGTTCGTGGACCTCCCACGCAGTTGTAGATACGTTGCAGTTGCTCCTTCTACGTCCAGTGGATCTCCCACGCCGTAGTAGCTCTGTTCAACGTCCTTAGTTGCCTCTGATACGTCCAGTGGATTTCCCACGCCGTAGTAGCTCTTGTTCAAACGTCTGCAGTTGCCTCCTTAAAAGGCCGCACTCAGTCGCTTGATCCTGGTTCTCTCACGTCTACTGCCAGTCCTGTCCCTCGCAGCAGTCTTAGGTTTAATCGTCGATTTTGATTTTGTTTTCCTAATCTTGCCGTAGTGCACCGTTAAGTGCGCCTTGCGGACTTTTCTACCGTGGATACCGTAAAGTATACCGATCGGTTTGGCAGTCTACATGAGCAAAGAAAAATCTTATGCTCGAAGGACCATATGTTAGCAGCGTATATCGCGTGTCTTGGGGGCAGCTCATACCGCTCCGTTCAACTAGCAACTTATACCGCTAACCGCCGAATCCCTGACTAAAACACAACAGTATTTCGTTAGGAACTGATCTTTATTTGGCGCTCATCGCGTCTTTTATACCCTTTTCCACTTATGTACTAGTTACAGGGTCCTTATGTATAAGCAACTCCAGGGGATTATATGTCTAAGATATTTTGGGCACAAGTGTATGTCATAGGGGGTAATAAATGTCTAGTGTCAATGATTTGGGTTAGCTATTTGATTCTATTTATGTTGAAAGCAGCACATGATTCCTAGCTACTTGACTCTCGGGTCTTAGTGTTATCTGAAGTGGTGTGGTGTTGCACCAACAGCCTAATTACCCATGTTCAGATCTGAACAAATTTCCTGGGTGCCACGGAACTTCGGTTTCATATTTTTAGCTATTTCACAAACCATTTCGAACTGGACCTCTAGAGTTGACAGCTAACATAAATTAATTTAAGCGGTGATAGTTTTACGCTATTATTAGGCATTGACGTCACAATAAATAAATTTAAATCGATTTCCAAGTATAGCGAAATTTAGTTAATATGACGCACAAATTTATTATCAATTTATCACTACAAAAATTTTAATTTTATTTCGCGCTAAAATTAAAAGCTTATAGAACATATAGAGCATTTGTATAGAACACTAAGTGACAATTGCAAAAGAAGACAGCTTTTTGCAATTAACAACTACAAAATTTCAAACAAATTAAACAAAATGCCTTGTGCAAGATTTCTGGCACTAGATGAGCTGCGCAGGCAACATGCGATAAAGGAAACCAAAGAGCGATGACGCTTAAGAGACTCTTTGGACCCATTTTCCACAGGATACGTTTCTACAAATTTTGCACGGTATAGAAAACTTCCTGCCATCATCTTCATTATCTCCCATTCTCCAACTGGCGGCCGTCCTTCGTTTTTTGGGAGTGGGATCATTTCAACGAGCTATTGGAAAGGACGCAGACTTGGCCCTGTCCAGTCAATTGGATGGACAATTTTTCTTGATAGTGCTTCCGGTAATAGAGGAAAAGCTTGGTGTTGACGTCAACCATCTCAATCAATTTGCGCAACAGTTGGGTGCGAGTAAGAAACACTTCTTCAGGAAGTTTGGGATTCCTGGTGTCGTTGGGTTAGGTGCCCGGCACAGCTTAGCATTTGTACTTCAATAGAAAGGGTTACTACAGTATTAATGTAATGGTTGTCTGTACGAATTTCGTAGAATTTAGTTGTGAAGTGCTTGTCAACTGTGTAGATTTGAATATATCATCTAATTAAAAATGATATACGCAGCCATTTTACGTAATCATTAATCTTACAGAAATGCGACTTCAATATGAAAGTTGTTGGGTCAAAAATCCAAATATTGGTGTATCATAAATTTTATTATTAGCATATTTGAACATTGCGCCTTTTGACTGAAAGTTAACATAAATTGCGCTCTCCTTCTCTGTTACCGCGATATTGCCAACTCGAACAGACGAATAAAAGCGAGGAAGAAAGGAAGAAATAGAAAAAATGAACAGACTTGAAGTGTAACCTTTGCACGAGGAAGTTAAGTGCAGCGAGAAAAATCCAATTTACCATTAAATATTATACTCTAAACCTAGCACCGCCTGACTTCTTATTTTATACTCAAGAAAACCTCTTGATTCAACAAAAGTAACACATGTCATAGAGTAATAATGTATAGAGTCGCCATTTCGACTGTTACTCTCTTTGGACATTTTCGCAGGGATGCCACGTAGTCAAAAAACGTGAATTTCCCTAAAAAAAATTTCCGTAAAATCGAGTAGCATGGTGAAATAGTCCGCAACTGCACTGCTCGCTCTCGCTGCTCTTTATGGGCTCGCAACATATCGCCGGTCGCTCGCACACGAAATTGCGGCTGCAATTCTCACCAAAGGAATCGAGCAGCAAGCAGGCAGCGTTCTGTTAAATTCCAGGCAGAGCAAATGACGCCTCTATATGTTTCTTACTCTATGCTCTATGCACATGTTAACGAGCCCAGCACTTCCCTCCTGTAAGGCCCGCCTCTAGTTGCTGTCGTCTCCCTGCGGTTCATCGACAACTTCTTTTTAATGGCCAGTTTCCAGACTTTTCAAGACTACACGTTAATGAATACTGCTATATTAAGGCATTATATGTTTTAATGAAATGTATGATATTTACACAGTGCCACTCCTCAGACGTTTTAACTGAAGGTCCGCATTGAGTGGCAACAGCCACTTTGTAGATTTCGAGCAATATCTTAATGTTGCTTCATAAAAGCAACAAAAAACTCATCCTGCTCTGGTGTGCGATTCTTACCCCTAGATTTATCAATTGAAATAAAATGCAAATTAAATTTACTTACATTTTACGCGCATAAAATCTTTCTTTGTGAATGTTTTTTTTTCTTCCCCTTCCTATAGGGTAAATCCGGGACATGTGCCCCGCCGGGACAAGTGCCCCACTTTGTTTATTGTTATCATGCATCGATAAGATTGCAGCGCCATCTCGGGAAAACTTGTGTTTAAGTTTCAAAATGAAAAACTTGTGTGAAAAATTCGTACTTTGGTAAGATAACTATTCACAATTTATGAAATCCATACGCAGTAGGTCCAAAAACAGGCGAAAATTTTTTTAGCGATTCAAAAATGTTTGTTATTTCATCGTCAAAATGTCAACAGACGTCAGATGAAGTATCATAACCTTCCTATGTAGCAAGATCATTTAGCAGATAACTATTTTTACATTTACTGTTCGCCAATATTTTTTAATTAATAATTTTCATATGCTATGCAATCGGGACAAGCGCCCCACTTTTTTCGGGGACAAACGCCCTACTGATAATCTGGTTTGAGCACTTTATGTTGTAAACGTTTGTTATTATTTATTAACAAAAATATTCTATATGGTGTTTTTACATAATTTACAATTGTTTATTAATGTTTTTATTTGTATAAATAAAATTTTTCGTATTGTGATTCAATTTTGGTACCTCGATCGACAAATTCAGTCTTTTATTTTTATTATCTTTAAAAACCAGATCTGTTATTTTTATCAGTATTATTAAGTGTTGATGTGTGTTAGAAAGTACCGTAGAATCAATGTAATGCCTTTTTTCGCGAGTTGTTGTTTGCAAAATAATTTAAATCCTAAGCATAAAAGCGGGGCGCTTGTCCCTGAAGATTTTGAACTAGCAAATTTGCTACTTTTTATTAATCATCCCACAGAAAGCTTGTAACGTAAAATATTGATGAATAAAATGTTGTTCTTACTTCTGGATATACTACTCGACCTACAACAATCACAAAAGCCCTCGTAAACATATTTGTGAATCAACCATTTCGATTTTCAAAAACGTGGGGCACATGTCCCGGATTTACCCTACAACAACAGACATTTTCAATCCTTGCCACACTAGGAAAAAAATATGTTAACATTATTTTACAAAATAAAAAGCAAAAACGCGATCGACTAACAATTTAAAAATGACAATTTATTTGTAATATGTTTTTACTGCTTTTACACAATTATTTTTATTTTATCGCCATAAAAAATGTTTTCGAATTTCGAACTTAACTAGGTAGCCCCAGTGAAATGCTATTTCGCTGTGATTGACAAATTTTACAAGCCAGTTTCTAAGCAATTTGCTAAAAACATTATTAAAAATAATAATTGCTTGCAAAATGTAATTATTTTATTGCAGAATTATCAGAAACTTAATTAGCGTTTCTGTGATTTATGGCTTGTTAATGAAAATAATAGTAGCTAATAGCTGACACATTTGCTAGCTGTTTTAAAACAGCTGAGCACAGCTGAATTGAGGCTCCGTAGCACCCAGGAATTGGAGCTGAGTGAGAGCTGGATGGTTTGCCGTGGCAGCTCTATACATAAAGTAAATGCCATTTTTCAACAATAATGGTTGTTCTTCTTATACTTTTACCAAAGAAGGGTATGACATATTTGACCATTTGGGAAGGCTTATTGAAAGCCCTAAAACGAAGTATGTCATGTTTTTTAATTGTTTGACTAGTTTGCGAATTTTACGTAATTAATATCACCTGCAATATTTTTTTAAAAATAAAAATCGGCAAACTTGTTTAGAATCGTTTAAGACGAGCTGTCAGAAAATTTTAGCTCGATAGCTTTCACACAACCCGAGATATTTACACGCAAAATCGAAATGGAACAAAAATGTTCCTTCCGCTTACACAAGGGTAAAAAATTAATTTTATTTTAAAAATCAACAAATTATTATTCTTAAATGTAAATTATAAAAATTATAATGTTTACGGTCCCTGATGGAAATTCATTAAGCCTGCCTGGGCAACCCAGTCGGAAGTTTTGGTGCGGTCGGCGTTCGGCATGCATCCGGAATGCATCCCGATCGCGTCTTTTTCCACAGTAAAAATGCGATACAATTGGACAGCATCCAGAGTGAATGCTGGATGCGACCCAAGTCATCACTCCCCTATAGCTTCTCTTGGAAGGCAAAAAGGGAGCGGTCCGTCCAATCGTAGATTCTCTTACGACGCAGCCGAACCCTTGCCGAAACCCGAACGCTTGCCGATCGTTCGTTTTTTTTTCGATCGGTGCAATTATAGCTTCCATCGGAGTGCATCCGGAGTGCATCTATTGGCATGCAAAATATGAAATGAAAGTCTTTAAAACGGTGGTCTTGAAAAACAAATGAGAAGAACAAAAGAGATATTGCAAGAACGCGCGCGGTTTTTCGTTTCTTATGCACTTCTTTTTCACTTGCTTTTTTGGAATTTGACCAGTAAAGTGTAATTTTTTTTCTCGGTAAAACCATTTTTAATCGTTTTATTTGTTTATAGTTTTTTAAACAAACCTTTGTGCTTTTCTTTGCCAAGTAAGTATAGTGCGGTGATAAATGAAAATAAATAATATTAATAGTTTTAAAAAACTAAAAGAAACGCTTTCCGGTTTAACCCTTGTGTGAGCGGAAGGAACATTTTTGTTCCATTTCGATTTTGCTTGTAAATATCTCGGGTTGTGTAAAAGCTATCGATCTGAAATTTTCTGACAGCTCGTCTTCAACGATTTTAAACAAGTTTGCCGATTTTTAGATAAATCTGTTAATAATGTTGGATTTTATTAGGGAAAACTTTTTTTAACTACGTTGTTGAGCGGAAGACACAATTTTGTGCATCGTGTTAAAACCGCGCATATCTTAATAACCTTTATTCAGAATAACTTGAAATTTTTACTGAATATGTATTAACTCAAAATCATTAATTTTTAAATTTAAATTTTTAAATTAAGCCTACACTAAACAAAATTTTTAAGTTTTACCTTGAAAAAAAAAATTGCAGGTGAGATTAATTACGTAAAACACGCAAACTGATCAAACAATTGAAAAACGTAATATACCACGTTATAGGGATTTGAATAAGCTTTCCAAAAAGGTCAAATGTGTCATACCTTTCTTTAGAAGAAGTCACTAAAAAATTAGTTCAAAGATCTAAAAACGTGCAAAAAATGGGTGCAGGTAGTTTTTTTTTACCATCAACCCTTTTTTGGGTCATTCCAAAAGGAGCTGTCGGCACCTGCACCTGGCGATCATAAATTATTTGGGTAACGTTTGACCGTTACTTTTATTAGTAAGAGTACCTAAGACCACAAATAAATCCAAATAAACCCTAATGTCTTTTTGGAAATGACGCACCTGCTACGAACCAAAACCAAATTAAACCATGAAAATGTTGACTGGAATCGGGTATAAAAGATGGACCTACAGCGCTCTTAGATCATTCAATTTTGAGAGCTCAACCATGGATAAACTAACACAAGAAGACATCGAGAGAATACTTTGGGAGTACGATACCGACGAGGACCAGGATGGATCTGCTGCATCTGACGTGGAACTGGAAGGCGACATAGAAATGGACGAATACGACTACGATTCTGATGACAGCGTGGATTTGGCCAGCACATCTGAAGAGCCGACCCCGGTTCCTCCTCCTGATGACAGCGTATACTTTACGCTTCCATCAAAAGATGGAACTATGTGGAGTTCAACTCCACTGTTCCACAGGCAAGCTGCGAGAAGAAATGTCCTCCGCAAACGCGGTGGTGCGAATCCTGGGTTCAACGTACTATCAGCGATGGATGTCTTCAAGAGGATAATTACGACAGAGATTTGTTCCGTCATCCTAAAAGAAAGCAATCGTAAGGGACTTCAATCCTGCCCTGGATTTAAACCAATTACTAGGATGGAATTAGATGCCTTTTTTGGAATTCTTCTTTTCTGCGGCGTTCATAGGTCAAACAAGGAGCACCTGACGGAACTCTGGAATCCTCAACATCTGCCCCTTATAAGAGCTGGAATGGCGTTTAACCGTTTCAAAGCAATTCTTCGTCATATTAGATTCGACTCCAGCGCCACCCGAGTCAGTCGTGCCGCTGAAGACAAAGCTGCCCCTATTCGAGATGTTTGGAATATGTTAAACAATAATTTAAAAAAAGGTTGTAATTTTATAAAACATTTTGTTGTTATAAATAATTGAAAATAAAATTCGCAGGCTATATGCCCCGACAGGGCCTTACCTTTGACGAACAGTTGTATGGCTACAGGGGGCGGACAAAGTTTACCCAATATATGCCTTCAAAGCCAGAAAAATATGGAATAAAAATATTTTGGGTTTGCGATTCTGAAACGTCTTACCCATTGCAAGGCGAGATTTACACTGGGAAACCTCTGAATGGGGAACGTCAGCTGAACATAGGCGAAAGAACAGTTCTTAACTTGTGCTCCTATTACAAAAAATCAGGCCTAAATGTCACAACAGACAATTTCTTCACCTCCCTTCAATTAGCCAGAACTTTAAAATCTTGGGATATGACTCTGGTGGGCACAGTGCGAAGAAATAAGCGCTTTCTTCCTAACAACATGCAGCCAGATAGGGAAAGACCTATATTTTCCTCAGAATTTGCACATAACTATGATGCCACTATTTGCTCATATGTCCCCAAAAGAAAAAAGGCTGTCATACTTCTATCAACCCAGCATTTAGATCAAGCAATAGGCCAGAGCAATAAATCTAAGCCTGAAATAATTACTTATTATAACCAAAACAAAGGGGGAGTTGACACTATGGACAAGATGCTAGCTGAATATACTTGCAAGCGCCGAACCCTACGTTGGCCTCTCTCTTTTTTTTTTACAACATGCTTGATATTGCAGCTTTAGCCTCTTACATTATTTAGACGGAACACAATAAAGGGAAAACGTCTTCTGATCAGAGAAGAACTTTTATAAAGGACCTTTGCAAAGAGCTGTGTAGGGAAAATGCGACAATGCGATCACAAAATCCACGAGTAACGAATAAACCGTATCTAAGACAAGCATTTCAAGTCGTATATCATCCCAACAACTATGATACTGCTTTCCACTCACCTGCACTTGCAAAGGAAAAAATTGTGGGGACATGTACGTTTTGCAAAGCAGAAGATGATGTTAGGAGGAAGACTCGAAATTCATGCTATAAATGCACCACTCCTATATGCAGTTCTCACTCAATAACTCATAGAATATGTAACAACTGCAGATAATTTATATAATACAATTAATTAAATAAGTTAGAATTTAAAGAAAATGTATATTTAATTTATATTATAATAATTAAGGGATTTAAACAATGTATTTTTTACAATAATAATAATATAGAACTAAAAAATGTTACTTTTCTAGTAAATTTGTGGTTTTTGTCAATATAAATAAATAAATGTACTTTTTTCACAATACTGGTTGTTTTTTTAATAGTTTTACCTTTTGGAATGACCCAAAAAAGGGTTGATGGTAAAAAAAAAAAACTACCTGCACACAGTTTTTGCACGTTTTTAGACCTTTGAACTAATTTTATAGTGACTTCTTCTAAAGAAAGGTATGACACATTTGACCTTTTTGGAAAGCTTATTCAAATCCCTATAACGTGGTATATCACGTTTTTCAATTGTTTGATCAGTTTGCGAGTTTTACGTAATTATTCTCACCTGCAATTTTTTTTTTCAAGGTAAAACTTAAAAAGTTTTTTTAGTGTAGGCTTAATTTAAAAATTTAAATTTTTAATTTAATGATTTTGAGTTAATACATATTCAGTAAAAATTTCAAACTTTTCTGAATAAAGGTTTTTAAGATATACGCGGTTCAAGCACGATGCACAAAATTGTGTCTTCCGCTCAACAACGTATAAAAAATCTTCCGCTCACACAAAGGTTAAAAGAGCGCGCTCTTTTATAGATATCGATAAATTATCGGTAAAAAACAAGTTGGCAGGCCTGCATGCGAACCAAAAAGAGTTACGCAGCCAGCCAGCCAGCCAGCCAGATAGCCACAAGTGAAACTTATATAAAGCGTTTAAAAATAAGAAATAATACCTCCTAACGAGATAAAATAACAATCACTAAATAAAAGTGTATTTATTTTTTTAACCAAAAAAAAATAATTGTGTGTGTGTGTAATAAACAAAGTGCCTTTAAAATAATTCTTATTCGGCCACTGCATCGCGTTGTTTAAATTTTTTAACTATGCACAGTGTTTGTACATACAGTGAACCCAACGCATAATCGGACTGCTCTAAAATCATACAAAAAAAACGTAAATTATGGCTCTTATCTAAATTTTAGTGTTATCTATTAATAGCCTCCATATTTAAAACACAACTCATAATCGGACAGGCATAAAAATAAAATAAAAAATCAATTCAAAACAATTATGAGTTGTGTTTTAAATGTGGTGGTTTTTTGTTTAAATATTAAGAGCTGTCAGTGGAAAGCTTAAATAATTTTTTATGTTATTAATAGATAACATTTTAATGTTTAAATAAAACAGTTTTATGATCGAAAAAAAAGGGTGTCCGATTATGCGTTGGGTTCACTGTACCTGCAGTGTGCTAATTATTGTTCTTATTTTTTGTGTGACCTAATGGACGGATTTTTGACAACGGAAGAACAACAACATCAAGAACTGAAAGTATTAAATTTAATTTTAATTTTTGTGTTACAAAAGTGCCGTTTTGTTTTTCATTTGTTGGTTTCATGTGTTATCTTTTTGTTTTCGTTTCTGTTTAGGGTGGACCTAAGTAATATTTAAAAATGATAAACATTAAAAGTTATTTTTTTAACTTTACAAATTATAAACTTAAAAACTTTTTAAAATCAATCAAAAAATTAAAAATTTCTATTATTACTATATATATTTTTTTATATTAAACGTTTTTTTAAAAAATTATTTTTTATAATGGCCGGACTTTCCCGAACTAATTGGTTCCGTTTAGCTCAAAAAGAAAATAAGGAGTTTGAGCGGTCGGTCGCTTTAGCTTTAAATTTAAATAGACAAAACAAAAATGTTTCTGTAGTTGAGGACCAAAATATGTCTGTAGTTGAGGACCATAATATTTCTGTAGTTGAGGAGTAGTAGTAGGAGTAGTTAATATTTCTGAACATTCCTTTGAAACAAATATAGATTTTAATAATGCTTTCATTAACGATGAAACCAAACCCAGTCTTCAGGAAAAATTAGTAGACTGGTATTATAATAATAGTACTACTAGGGATCAACTTGATGCACTATTAAAAATTTTACATTCAAAAAACCTAGACGTTCCGCGATCGGCTAATGGGCTTCTAAATTTAAATTTATCTAAGGCGGTTATCCGAAGCGTAAGACCACATTGGCATCAAATCTTATTTGGAGTTTATGAATGATAAATTGATAGATAATTCTGAGTTAATTTTAGATGTCAATGTGGACGGACTACCGATTTTTAAAAGTTCGAGTACAAGCTTGTGGCCAGTTTTAGGATACTTTCAAAATGTTTCCAGTAGTGATGGCAATCGAAAGCCTGCTAATGTAGATGATTACATGACCGATTTTGCTTCTGAGCTGGTTGAACTTTCTGAAAGTCCATTCGAAGTTGGTCATAAAACTGTAACAATAAAATTAAGGTCTTTTATTTGTGATGCCCCAGCAAGGTCTTTTATGTGTGGGACTCCAGGAACAAATTCGTTCAGCGGTTGCATGAAATGCCTTCAAACTGGCAAGCGGATTAATAACGCAACTGTTTTTAGCGAATATCCAGGCTTGCCATTTACAAATGAACATTTTCGGTGTAGAATTTTTCCAACACACCACTTGCCTCTTTATCAAAATAAATCACTTTGAGTAGAAAAAATTCCAGTAAACATTATTACAGCCTTTCCACTTGACCCAATGCACTTAATTGCTTAATTGCTAGAAAAATTATAAATTTTATTGTTGATAAAAAAACTTGTAATTTCAAATTTAAAAAAATTTATATATCTAACATTTCAGAAGAACTTTTAAATTTAAAACCTTATTGGCCCTCTGAGTTTGCAAGAAAACCCAGATCCCTAGACTAGTTAGCACGATGGAGAGCAGTTGAGCATAAGCTATTTCTTATATATATCGGTCAAGTTTTGTTGAGGGACAAAGTTTCGGATGACTGTTATTATCACTTTCTTCTTCTAATGTGTGCTTACAGGGCATTGTTGAGTCCAAATCTTAATTTACAGCTAGACACGGCAAGCGAGTTAATTAATTTTTTTGTTAGCAGCTTTACCACAGTTTATTCGAAAGAAGCTTTAACTTATAATGTTCACAATATGCTCCAATTAGTAGATTGCGTTCGAGAAGTTGGGCACATAATAACTCTCAACTCTTAAAGAATATGTCATAAAAATTACTTATTTAATTTTAAAGTATTTTGTATAAACAGCAGTTTAATAATCATTTTTATGACATATTCTTTAAGAGTTATCCTACCAGTTTATTGAACTAAAAAATCATTATGTATTTTAATTAGATGCCCCCTTTAGGAAATTATAAAAATGTACTAACATTTTTTTTCTTTTTGAGGAAAATGGATTCGTACCCCAAATTCACATTCCCCACCCTCCCCCTGGCAGGACCCTCCTGCTCTCCTGCTCCACCTCCGGTGGAGAAAAAAGGAGTTCGACGTGGAAGAAGAGTTGTGGGCCCTGAAGGGGGAGGTGTCGGCGGTAAGACACGAAACGGAGAAGCTGACAGCCATGGTGACTGAGGTTGCGAAAACTCAGCACCAAATATTGGCTCTACTCCGGAAAGTCAGCGGAGAGGGGAGCTCGAGTCTTAAGACTCAGTTCCCCATCAAATCTCTCGCTGACTTGAAAGAGGTGGAGTCAATGATTCTGGGGAACGAGCCAATTTATGTAAGGATATTCGTTACTTTAAATATCATCCTTTTTCATTTAACTCTAATTTTAAAACGTGCTTATTTTGATTTTTTTTTCAGATTTCGATGTTAAAAGTATATATTGGGGACTCCCTCTCAAGAAACCTTAGCCGCATAATCAGCCCCGAAGTAATCATGCAAATGAATTACGGGGGCTGTAAGCAGAAAATGGTTGAACAAAGTTATGTATGGTAAGTGTTAAAAATTGTTAATGTTAATTTTGCAATTTCGTGTAACAAGTTTTAAAACTATATTTTGCAGAATCTCAAAAGAGGGAAGGCTACAGGCACGAGGACTTCGTGAAAGACCTTCGGACCGCCTTTAGTCGTCAGAAAAAGCGGGTGTACAAAGAAGAAAGGCGACACCCAATAAAGACAAAGGACCGGACAAGGACAACGATTTGGACAACGATTTTGAGGATGGTGGGGACGAAGTAGGTTAAGTTTAGAATAATTAATTTTAGTATAATTAAATTTACAATAATTTAATTTTAGTTTGCTTGAAAATATTGAAAAGAATTAAAAGAATTAAATAATGAAACTAAAAAAAAAACGTATTTTTAAATCGACTACAACTAATTTTTTTTCACTCGTGAGAGTCGCATCCAGAAGCACTCCAAAAGATGCGATCCAGAACGCATCTTTGGAACGCATCCAGAAGCACTTCAAAAGATGCGTTCCAGAACGCATTTTGGAACGCATCCAGAAGCACTCCAAAAGATGCGTTCCAGAACGCATCGATCGGGCATCCATGCATGCATGCTTCGGATGCTATCCATCACCCCTGCGTTTCACTTCCGACTGGGAAGTCAAATTTTTGTAAACATGTAATCCACTCCTACTTTTCAAAACCAACAAAGTTATGTTTACTCTGCTGCATCCAGAGAATCGGTTCAAATTTTCTGGATGTTGACAGACCACATTTCAGCTTTTTTTTTTAGCAACACTGCTACATTGACCAGATACTGGTGTTTTGAGCGCATGTGCGAGACATGCTCACGTAGACACGAGCACGAAGAAGATTGAAACAGCTGGTCTAGGTATGCGCATTTGGCTGGCGCAATACCCTCAATGTCGAGTTTTAGACCACAGAAGGCTGACTACTAGACTTCCAGTGGATGAGCTTGACAGGTGGTTATACTGGTCAAAAAGCCAGTGTTTTAATATTTACTGGTTATAAAGTGGCTAGAAAAAGAGGTAGATTAGAAGTTTAGGTTCGCAGTGTTGATAAAAATTACCAGCTTTCTTAAATGGAGCTGTTCTTTCTTGATAAGTAGTTAATTAAGATTCTGATAATATTTAAAAATCTTAAATTTGATTCTGACATTTGTAAGTTTCTGGCAGTCAAAAATAAGGTGTTCTGCATATTCTAATACATTGCACCTATTTGTACTTATCGTTTGGTTGGGCGATGCTATTTAAATACACAACCGTAATAAATTTATGTTTTACGACGACAGTGTCAAGTTCTGTATTTCTGTAAGATGTATCAATGGAAAGCACTTGTAATCTTAATTGCTTTGTGTGGGCCCACAAAGCGGCCACATTTCAACCCCCGTGGATCACTGCGCTGATCCATGGCTAGACTAAGCTTACATTTTTGAACACATGAGAAAATAAAATCAGTTTCAATCCAGAACTCAACTAATGTAGATGTCTTTTCATCTTGGTTTGGTCAAGGCATTTACATTTTGGTCCTTCGACGTCTTTGTAGTTGCACCCTCTATGGTAATGCAACTCAAAGAACAAACCGGCGCCTCAAAGATTCTGTTAAGTGCAAGTCACTTACAGCTACAGGCTGCAAAATAGGTTACTCTGTATTCCCCCCTGTTGGTAAGATGCAGAGTATAGTTAATTAAAAGCAAAAAGATACAAAAGAGTCTTTTCTGTTTGTGTGTGACAAAAAATTAATAATTAAATTTTTTGTGATATTGTGGTCGAGAAATCGACAATTATTTGAATAAATTAAATTTAAATAATTATTTTGCCACCGTGCAAATATTGTGCGTATTCGATGCCGAAACATCGAATAAAAATATTGTGCGTATTCGAGGCCGTAACATCGAATAAAAATATTGTGCGTATTCGAGGCCGAAACATCGAATAATGTTGTGACATTGTGGTCGTTAAAGTGACAAAGTAAAGTACAGCGTATTCGAGGCTTACATCGAAAAAGTTTCAGTTATAAATGTTCGTGTGCAGAACATCGTGAAACAAAAGTGAAAAAAAATAAAAATAAAAAGTGCAAGTTGCACTTCAAAAACCAACATCGTTAATCATCAAAATCGTAAAAACACAATAAAAAATCTAAAAAACTACCTTAAAAGAAATAAAGACATCAACAAAAAATTTTAAAAAAAATCATCAGTCGCCGATCAGAAACAGTTAAAAAAAAAAAAATTATTATAGACGACCCGTGTGAGTGAAAATCCGCCCCTTATACGTTACGTGGGAAAAATACGTTAAGCCTGTGCGATAACCGGCACCGGTACTGCCTGAGCTCATAGGCCCAGGACATCAGCAGCTGAATCTACATAATAGCCTGTGCTGCCAGCACCGGTCCGTTCGGCGCGCCAAGCCGGACCACGGAGAAAGGAACAACAAGTTACTACCGCAACTACACCACCTGCAGTACTCAGCGAAGAAATTATAATCTGCGGCCACAAGGACTTCAGCGTCAACAACTACAAACTGCAGTCCCGACGACTTCAAACTGCAGCCCATAGTTGTCATTTTATCCCGCCGGCAGGACCTCACTACGGAGGTGTTGATGAAGGTGGGGTAAAAGTTGTTAAAACGACAACAAAAACAGCGGCTCCAAGACGACAGCGGGCTACAACTGCAGCAGAGACGAGGTCCAGCGACAAGCGGCGCAAGAACCTTCAGCTAAGTTTCGTTTTAAATGTTTTAGAAAAGTATATATATACTTAAATATTTTTATATTATATTATCTTAAAATTTTATTTAAAAAAATTTCAAAATGGTGTCCGATAAAACAGTCCTTTGCAAATTAAATAAATCGATCGAGCAATTAGAAAATTATGTAAAAGAAACATTAACAGCCATAGATAATGGAAAAATTAATACTTTTCCAATCAGGATAGAAAAATAAATTTTTATTGGAAAAAGCTAGTTAGCTTAAAAGAAGACGAAATGATAGATGTTGATAATGAATATGATGATGTTTTAGAAGAATTAGAGTTTGACGTAGTAACTGTGACTAAAGGTATGAAAGAAAAACTTGAGAATATTAAGCCGACAGTGGGGGCTGTTGCAAGTCAAAAAATTGATGATTTGCCAACACTTCCGAAAATTGAGGTACCCACATTCTTTGGGGATTCCAAAGATTGGGACCTGTTTTATGAATTATTCACTGAACTTATTTCACTTAAAGGAGAAGCGAGAAATGCCGTTTCTCACTTATTGTTAGGTTCAGGGAAAATTATGAAACCGCTTGGGAATTGTTAACCAAGCGGTATGAAAATAAAAGGAAAATATTTTCCGACCAGTTGAACCGCCTTCTTGAGCTTCAAAATTTAAATGTTGACTCAGTTAGGCAGTTAAGAATGTTTATTGACACGATAAATGAGTCAATTCACATTATTAAATTAAAGGCACAGGTATCTGATGAGGTTAATAAAATCTTTGCACATATTATTATTAAAAAATTCAACATAGAAGCTCTGCAGTTTTATGAGAGCCATGTTAGAAAGAACAAGGAAATTCAAACACTATCCGATGTCATGGATTTTTGGAGCAACGACTAAGTTCGATAAGCTCGTTTCAGGATGAAAACCCTGTAAAAAAGTGTTTACAATTAATGTAAAAGAATTTCCCACTTATAAGTGTCCAATTTGCAAAGTTGTGGGACACACTATTTTTAAATGTCACAATTTTAGAGCTTTAAATTCAACAGAAAGGTTGGATAAAGTTAAAAAGGCATTTTTATGTTTTAAATGTCTGAAACACCCTTACAGGAAAAAATGCGTTAGCGAAACATCGTGTCCGCGTTGTAAGGGAAATCACCACACCATGCTACATGCTTGTTTTGGCAAAAACCAAAAATTTAAAAAGGTGAATACATACATGACGTCGGACCAAATGCTGCTAGCTACAGCGCGTGTTCAAATAAAATCTTCGAATGGAAAATTTGAAACACTTAGAGCTTTGATTGACAGTGGGTCACAAAGCACAATTATTTCAGAAGAATATGCGCAGATTCTGAAATTACAAAAAATTCGATCTCGAACAGAGATAAGTGGGGTAGCATCCACAGGAAAGTGCTTATCAAAGCACAAGGTAAATCTTCAAATTAAAATTGAAGATTCAAATAAAACTTTACAAGTTGAAGCCATTGTGCTTCCAAAAATAAAGATAGATCTTCCAGTTAACACAGTTGATGTTGACAAATACAAATGGGAGAAATATAAGTTAGCTGACCCCGGCTTTGATAATCCAGGCCGTGTTGATATGATTATTGGGGCAGATTTTTACACTCATATTTTACAGAATGGAGTTGTTAAAATCGACGGGCTCCTAGGTCAAAAAACGGATTTTGGGTGGATTGTTTCTGGATGCCAAAGATCCAAAAGAAAGAAAACAATCGTAGGAACCACTTTCAAAATTAAAAAAGTTAAACCAGTTTTGCGTTTTTAAAGAAAAATATAATAGTTGTCATTTTATCCCGCCGGCAGGACCTCACTACGGAGGTGTTCACGAAGGTGGGGTTAAAGTTATTAATAATCATCTTAAGAAAATATATAAGGGGCAAACAGCTTGACAAATTGTAATGAAAAATATTTAATTGTGAGAAATTCATATTTCTTAAAAAAAGGACCATAAACAGTTTAAAGTCATTTTAATCAAGCACTCGTGGCGGTGCGCTACAAACACCGCTCGCATGCAGGTAATTTAGGAAACCCAAGCAAGGCAAGTCAGACAAGTCAAAAGAAAGTTTAAAACAAAAAATAATGCAAAATTCATAGAAGTATTTGAGAATTAAGGTTTGTAAACATTTTAAATAATACAAGTTTAAGACCAATTATAATTTCAATTACAAAAGTAAAAGCCTGTCTTTCGGGAACAATAATGTTTCCAGGGAAACGATCAGGTGCTAAATCATGCCTATTAATAAACGTTGATCATGGTCGACTCAATACCAATACTTTAATTTCAGCTTTCAAAAGAGATAGAGTCAATCAATTATATAAAAATAATTTAGATTTGCAATCTTACTATGTAAATGTAAATGAAAATGAATTAACTGACTTAATAAGATACTTGATCTAGCTAAGCAAGGGATTACACTGCTCGAGTTAACAATAAGTTTCTAATTGCTCACTACAATTTACAAACGAAAGAGTAAAGAAATGTTTTTACATATTGTAAAATAAATGTTGATCAATTAATATCTTAACTAAAGAAATACAGTAAATAAAATAACAAAAGTTTTATGAAAAGATTTGAAGATTTGCTTCTAAACATGAGTGTTAAACAATTGGATACAAATTATTGTTATGTTAACAATTTAAACTATATAAAAAGTACTATAAGGAAAGTACTAAATGAAATAATGTAAACAAGGCCGTTAATATGGTAAAATTATCGCAACCATAAAACTTATCAAATAAATACAGTCCACTAGTTATTTGTGTTGCAATTGTTAATAAAGAAAATATAAAAATATATAAATCCATTTATTGGTTATAAACTTATATTGATGGCTCTTGTCAAAGTATTAAAAATAAAAATATAAAATTTGTATGTTTGTATATGTGAATACAAAATAATGAATAATGATTGAGTTAAATTGTAAAGTACTTCTCGTACTACATCTCGGCGCTTTTCCTGGCCCTTTGCAGAATGTTTAGAACACTCTAAACACAAAGGGTAAAAAATAACCAAATTAACGATCGCACTTGTATAATCTATATTTAGACAAGAAACTCATAAAATGTCCCAAAATATGTGCATCGCCGAAATAGTCCCACGCTAACAATGTCTAAGCAGCGCGGGTCACCGAATTGAACCCAATGTACACAGATTTGTACTTATCGTTTGCGATGCTATTTAAATACACAACCGTAATAAATTTATGTTTTACGAGGACAGTGTCAAGTTCTGTATTTCTGTAAGATGTATCAATGGAAAGCACTTGTAATCTTAATTGCTTTGTGTGGGCTCACAAAGCGGCCACATTTCAACCCCCGTGGATCACTGCGCTGATCCATGGCTAGACTAAGCTTACATTTTTTAACACATGAGAAAATAAAATCAGTTTCAATCCAGAACTCAACTAATGTAGATGTCTTTTCATCTTAGTTTGGTCAAGGCATTTACAGCAGCCTTGATTCTGTGAAGGAAAACCTTGTCGTATGTGTTACCCGTCATTAATCTATTTATCACCTTTATGCTTTTCGCCTTCCATTTTAACTCGTGGTGCCATGGCTTTTTTGGAGTGTCTGGAAAAATGCCGATCAGGTTGGACTCCTTGTTTGTACACTTGTTTTTGTAGTCTTCGTTCCACTTGCTTTCTAAAGTATTTTTGATTCCCCTTAAAGCTTCTTTAGCACTGAATTTAACTTCAATGATTTCTCCCTCAATAACTGCTAACTTAGCTATGCTATCAGTCTTTTCATTAATGTCTATACCCTTGTGTCCTGAAATCCAAATGTTAAGTCTTTGTATGTCAGAATTTTCTATCAGGTTATGTATTTCCTGTACCATGTACGAATCCGTGTTTTTACTGTGCACTAGGTTTATTGCACCTAAACTATTTCTTTGACAAATTTTAATGGCAAATTTATTACCCGCCAATTCAGCCCCAACTGAAGGGAGAGGGGTTTCTATCTTGAATTTAAAAGAGCTACCGCTTGGAATCTCCTGGATACCAATCCCGCTTGCCGTTGAGGTAACTGAAGCATCCGTTGGTAGGACATTCCACTTATTCTCAATATACTTGCTTACTTGCTTTATATGGCCCTAACTTCCTCACTTGAAAAATCTTCTTTTCTCTTATCTAGCACCCTGTTTTGATTTTTATTTGACTTGAAATAAGAAATGTTTCACGCTTTTTGGTGTTCTCAAAAAAAAACCGAAAGTCATTGATGGTGCTTGTGTAACTGGTTACCGCTTGTGAGCTTTTGAGCTGTATGTTTTGATTTTAAGAAGTTCTCTGGCTGTTAGCAGTTTTGATCTAAAGACCGGTGGCATGACGGCAGCTAAAACAAACATTTCATGTTTACTGGTGCCAGGTGGCACGCCTGCACATCTTCTTAAAGCTCTCGCTTGAGCGATTTCCATATCCTTGTTTGCGCCCTTGCCCATGTGTGAAAAACTTGTAATGGCATACTCATGTTTGGATCTGACAAATGTCTTTAAAATATTGGTACCTGTTCTAGTTTTTAATTCTGATCTAATAGTTGTCGCAAAATTTAGAATCCTTTCACTGTTTCTGGCCCCGTTTTTAACTTTTTGAGGACATGTTTGCGCACAGTAACCTGCCTAAGAAAGTAATTCTCTTGTGATTTGGAATTGTCTGGTTTCTACGCTTATACTCTTATACTCTCTGATTTCCCTTGCCAATGTTTACTACAGATGAATTATTCAGATTGAAGGAGAAGCCCAGTTCCCCACACAGTAGATTAAAATTAAAAAGTTTATTTTGCAGTTTTTCAACAGTACTGTTGAAATTGTTACTGGAGGAAATGATATGAACTGCATAACTTGTGTGTTATGATCACTAACTTGGTGAAGCCTTTTCGTGTAAACATTGAAGAGCAAAGGTGACAGGCAGGACCCCTGCGGAAGTCCACCTTGCACCACTTGTACCGTATCCCCTAACCATAAGAGCCTACTTGACATAAAGCTGATGACTTTGTCCAACAGCACCTTGGGAAAACCCTCATGTTTCATAAAATAATAATTTTAAAGAGTTTAGGTTAACACAGTTGTACTCATTAAAGTGCATAGATCTAAGACAGCTAAAACAACAAACTTATTGCACTTTCTCCTTGAGGCTAAGTAGGCTGCTATACTAAATTTAACAATGTCCATATGAACCAAAATAAGTGTTGCCTGGCGCCAACACACGTTTTTTTGGGGACTTAATGTTTGACATGTTTTAGGCAAAAAGGTGGGCTCAGAGACGTTTTTACGTACGGCCATAATTTGTGTTGTTTACAGTGACTTGAAAAAATCAATTTGGCAGAAAATGGAATTAACTCGTAAACATTTTCGCGCAATCATTTTTCACGGCTTTCGACGTGAATTAACACGACAAGAGTGCATCAATGAACTTAAATCTTTGTATGGCGATGGAGCACCATCTTATAGCACTGTGAAAAACTGGTATAATGAATTCAATCGTGGCCGACGCTCGCTCGAAGACGAAGGTCGTGAAGGTCGTCCAAAAACAGTCGTTGTTCCAGAGAACATTGACGCCGTGCATGATCTGATAATGCAAGATCGTCATGTGACATACCGTGAGATAGAGGCATCCTTGGGCATTTCTTCCACCAGCATACATTCGATATTGCATGAACACTTGATCTTAAAAAAAATTTGTTCTCGTTGGATCCTGCACAATTTGACAATCGCTCAAAAAAAGACTCGTGTGAATTGGTGCAAAAAAGATTTGAAAAATTACAATCGCGGTGTTTCAAAAGACGTTTATAAGATCGTCACAGGTGACGAATCATGGATCTATGCTTATGAGCCCGAAACAAAACAGCAATCGACCGTGTGGGTCTTCGAAGACGAGCCAACTCCAACGAAAGTTGTTCGTGGAAGAAGCACATCGAAGCAAATGGTGGCCTGTTTCTTCTGTTTGGCGACTGTTCCGCTTGAGCAACGTAGGACGGTCAATTCTGAGTGGTACACCACAATTTGTTTGCCTGAAATCTTCGGAGAAATTCGAAAAACGAACAAGAGAAGACGGATCATTTTGCACCATGACAATGCGAGCTCTCACACATCAGCTCAAACCAGCGCCCTTTTGACCGGCCAAAATGTCGAATTGATGGGTCATCCGCCATACAGCCCTGACTTGGCACCCAATGACTTCTTTTTAATCCCGCACATCAAGCGAAAAATGCGTGGTCAACGATTTTCGACGCCAGAAGATGCTGTTGAAGCGTTCAAAAACCATGTTTTGGAGGTGTCTCAATCGGAGTGGACAAAGTGCTTCGACAATTGGTTTGAGCGCATGCAAAAGTGTATAAGTCTTGCTGGAGAATACTTTGAAAAGCAATAAAACCAGTTTTAATCATATATATTCGCATTTTCATTATGAGGCCAGAAATATATATAGCAGCCTATCACATTTATCACATCATTTATACACATTGCCGCTGATTTGTTTTTTTGGTACGCATAGGACCTATAAGGAAGAGTTTTGTTTTCGTTAATGTGTTTCTCCAGTCTAGTTTTGACCATGCTGTTAATTGTTTTTGCTAGAACTGAGATTAAGGAGACCGGTCGAAAGCTCTCGATGTTTGTTAGGTCCTTGTTTCTTTTTGGAATAGGAGTTATCTTTATTGAACTCCATTCAACTGGAACATCACATCTGGCTAGATGGCTGTTGTAGCACTTGACTAGCTCTTTTTTAGCTCCCTCATTTAAGGATTGCAGCATTTGATAGGTAATTTGATCAAGCCCTCCAGCTGTTCTTTTCGTTTTGTTTTAAGACTGCTTCTAAGACTTCAAGATTAAAATTTGGGTTTTCGTTTTCTTTTCTGGCATACAGTTCTTCATCGACTGCCTTATTTTCAGTCGGACTTTGGTCCCTCAGAAACTCGAGGTAGGAGCTGGCCTTGTCTTCATTGAACTTCTCTAGAGTGGTTTCTTGGCAATTTTTTAGACTTTTTAGGAATCTCCAAGCTTCTTTCGTACTGGGTTTACTGTTTATGTCACTTATCATGTAACAGGTTTTTTTTTTTTTTTTTTTTTTTTTCTCTATTTTTACAGCCTTTTTCCACTTTGTTTTCATGTTTATAGCAGTGACATAGTTCTCGAAAGATGCTTCAGTGCTCGCTTTCTTCTGACTCTCCACAAATTCTTTGAAAAGTTGTATTAATTCATCATTCCACCAAAGTTTGGGAGTCTTACTCTCATCTACTTTGTAGTTGGCATTTTAAATCTCTTTTCTTATATTTTTGGTTAGGTTTCCTGTGTTTGCACTTGCTTCAATTTTGTTTAAATTTTTTATCAGCCTATTCTTAGTTAAAAATTCCGTTCAGTGCAAAGAACACCCTTGACAAAAGTCAGATCCAGCACAGATCCTGATGTTGAGTCTTTGTTTCTTTTATAAGTAGGACTTCCATCGTTTGCCAGCCTGTACCCGGCACTTAGCATTTTTTGTTTTAAGTAGGATCCTTTGCTGCTATCTACTTTATCCCCAAAAGCAACGCATCGGGCATTAAAGTCGCCAGCTGATCACTTTGTTGTAGGGGTCTAGTTTGTCCACTAGTTTGTTGATTTCGTTCTTAAAATATTATAGTGGCAGCTGAGGTTCTAAATATATCGACGTAATCTTGATACTTGTACCTTTTCTTGTAGCGTTTGCTATAATTATGTCACAATCTGTTTCATACTTCAAACTTTTCATTTTTATGTCGTGTCTGTAGGCAATGGCTACACCTCCATAGCCATCCTCCCTGTGCTTTTCTATTAAGGGGGTCTTCTGGTCCAGAAAAAAAAAAATCGATTTTTGTTTTTATATTTTTATAGTTTAACTATTAAAGAGTATGTCTACGAAAGGATTTTCCCAAATTCAAATTATTTTCGGAGATATAAGCATTTTGCTGAGTATGCGTCCAAATCGGTTGGGCTGTACTTTAAAATTTAAACGCGTTTTTCTCAGAACTGTCTTTTTTAATCTGATACCCACGATTTCTCAGGTTCTGCCGAACCGATTTACTTGAAATTTTTGAGATTTGAGATTTCAAGTGAGTCCTTTTTAGGGACTTGCCTATGGTCGGAGCTACGGCCATCCCAAAATTTTCATTTTTACTATTTTTAAATAATTTAAAAAAGTTAAAAAAAGTGCTACAACATTTTTTTTTTTTATACAGTCGCCATTTTGTTAAAAAAAATGTTTTTAACCTTTTCCGTAGCTTCTGTTATAGCGACATTATTGTAGATTGATAATCTTTTTTATTTTTTGAATTCCGATTGGTAGGAGAGCTAAAATCGTGGGTATGGTCACGCACCAAATTTTTGAGACGCCCCACTCCATCAGATGATAACTAACGGAGTTTTGAATTTTTTTTACTAATTAACTTTTTTTTTGCATGCTTCTAATGTGAATAAATAATGTATACAAAAATTTATTAAGAAAATATTGCTAGCTTTTTTTTTACAGCACTTCAAAAATTACCTAAATTTCATGTCTCTAGACCAGAAGACCCCCTTAAGTTATAGTTTGCTATTTTTCTAGAAGTTAAATCGTGCGAGAAAACTTCTGCCAAAATAGCTATTTTTTCTTTTTTTAAAAAGAACTCGAGATCATTTTTGTTTCTTTTGATTGATTGTATATTCTGTTGTAATACTTTGACACTCATTGTGATGTTTCATAAAAATCTCTTTCGACTGTAGTTACCGGTTTCCTTCTTTCTCTTGTTAATTTGTTTGTATGCTGGCTTGTGTTCTTGATGTTTTGTGTATAACCTAAGGTATCAGCTCTTTTGCTGTTCATCTGGGACAGCATGTTTATAATTTGTTGAAAAGTGTCTTCAGATGTTGCGTTTAAAAAAACAGGAACATGCCCGCTCAAATCACTGGTATACGGCTCTAAGTGAAAATGAGGGCTTTGTTGGTCTAGACACAAACCGACATAACTATGCTTTTTTAAAACTTCATTTACCCTGACGTCTTTGTTTTGTTTGTTTTCTTCTTCTTGACCTAAAGCTGGAAAGTCTGTTTCGTATCTGCCCTCCTGAAAATAATTTTGCTGAACTGAATAAGTGCTGAGCACCTCCTTCCTGGCTATTTTTCTTATTGTCATTATTTTATTTATGTCCATTTCCTTCTCCCAAACTGGACATATTTGCCTATCCCTGGCTGATTTTTTCCATTGCATAAAATGCACTTTATGACAGTGCATGCTCCGGAACACTCCTGCACTCCACACTTGTTACACCGCCCCGCTGACCTGCATCTGGCCGAGGTGTGTCCTAACCTGCCACAGTTATAGCACTGCCTGACCTTCGGTATGTAATGAGTAACTTTCAACGAGCAGACACCAAAAAGGGCTACTTTTTCCGGTATGTCTGAACCCTTACTTTTACAGTTTCGGTAGGTACGAGTACGAGGTACGAGACTGGACCATTTTCTTCACTAAGCACTTTTTCACGTCTTACAAGCCGTTCAACTGAGTTAATTTTAATCGAGGAATTTATGTTTTCTAAGATTTCAAGCATCGGAGAACCCATGAGGAATGCCTATTAAAATTCTACCCAAATGCTAAAAATTTTGAAATCTGACGTAGTTTCTGAATGCGGAATAAAAGTCAAAAATATTTATCATTAAAACTTGAGATTATATTCATTTTTTATAGTTCTTGTATTTTAACCAGCAAATTCGCATCACTATAATTCTTGAAATTAATTTTGTAAAAGTTTTAGTCCATTTCCTTCCCCAAAAGCGCGAGTTATGATAATTCCAACTCCTGTGCTGTGTGACTTTTTGCACTGCGTAAATTTCAAATTATGACTGTGCATCTTCGAATTCCTGCACGCAACACTTGTTGCAACGCCCTGAACAGCATCTGGCCGATTTTGACCTAACCTGCCACAGTATTAGCACTGCCTGACCTTCTATATGTGTAACTTACAACGAGACCAAGACACCAAAAAAGCGCTTCTTTTTCCAAAAGTATGTGGGGAACCCTCAAAATTTACATTAACATTTTACTAATGGTACCAGTAAGCACTTTTCACGCCTTACAAGCCGTTCAACTGAGTTAGTTTTTATCGAGGAATTTATGTTTTCAAAGATTTCAGCATCGAAGAACCCATGAGGAATGCCCCTAACTATTCCAGTGGACTCGACGAAGTTTCGCGGAATAAAAGCTATTATATTCATTATTTTTAGTTCATCGTTTTTCACCACCAAATTGGTTGGCATCACTATAATTCTTGAAATAAATTTAAACAATTGTTGAAGTTGCAACAATTTAGTTAACGACATCGAAGCCCAGGGTAAGCTCTGGTGTGTTTCAATGGCTGATCTTCTCAAAAAAAAACCTTTCATTTACGTTATTCTCAAAACGCGCAATTTTTGGTGGAGACCAGCACTGCCGCATCCCCCAAATGACTTTCCCCGTACAAAATCGAAACACGCTCACTAGAAACATTTGAAATCGAAATTTCATTATTTGTAATATTTTTATTCGTATTTGGTACAGTATTTACTCGTGTCGTGTCCAGAAAACAACTGAAGCGAATACTGTTTTGTTTTTTTCCGTCCCGTCCACATTTGTTGTACCGTCACTGTAAGCAGGCCAAAACCGTCTGCGCACTTGTATTTGTGGCGTCACTAAAAGCAGCCTCAAAAACCGTCTGCGCATTGTATTGGTGGCATCACTTGCAACCTCCGCCAGAAAGTTCATATTTTGGCCAAAAATCTGGCATTTCTTCCACTGCGTAGCTTGGAAGCTTAAATTTGGCCATTATGTTCTGAAAAGATTAAACTTTTGGAAAAACAAAACTTAAATTTTGTACTATTTTTTTAAGATTTAGATAATCTAAGCCAAAATTGAAAAATATTTCCTATTTTTTAGTTTTTTATTTATAAAAAAAACTACTGCAGGGATTCAACCCAATATAACGCAAAATCAACAACAAAAGATCACAACTAAAAAAAAAGTATGTCCTTAAAAAAATATTAAGTGGTTAAATATTTATCAACCTTTAAATATGACAACTTTTCGTAGGCACTACGTAAAAGTTAATGAAAAAATCTAACGGATAGAATTTGCAACGTCCACAGTATTTCCTAATACCTTGCGAGTAACGGGAAAAAACCGCCCGAAGATATTTACCTTTACATTCAAGTCAGAAATTCAATTTAGCTTAAAAACAGATAACTCAGGCCGACAAAATTTTGTTGACTAAATGATGGTAGCCGATTCTTATAGGATTTTCGCCGTAGAATCCGATTCTGACCTTGAAAATATCCGATTGGCTCTAGTTTTCGAACAACATGAGGTTAAAGGTGCCAAAAACTGCTTTTTTTTACACTTTTTGAACAGCTATAAATGGAAAAAGCGATGAAAGAAAATGGCCTATATAGGATTAAAAGAAAGCTTAGACGTTACTCTTTAATATCCAATATCAAAAAAGTGGATACATGAAAATTTAAGCAACTGGGAACAGTTTATGTGTAGGGGAGATTGGGGTAATGTGAATATACTGTATCAAATCAAAGGCAAAATATTTCTGAATTTGTAAAAAAAGTATATCTTGAATACTTCCACATTTAATTGGAAGGACTGGCAGACGTACTGTCAAACAAAAGCTAAAAGCATACCTAAATGTCTATTTCCTCAGACAATTGTGGGTAATTTTCGTCCTCGTTCTCAGAGTCTGAATCTGATTCGGAAAAATCTGGTTCGTTTTCGAAACCATTTTCGGAACACTTTAGCGGAAACAGTGCTTCTTTTGGAATTTCCTTTCTTTTTTTGTTCTATTTTTGAGGGACAATGTAGCAATGACTGGATCTGAAGAATCCATTGATCTGTAAAACAAATCCGAAATTGTTGATATGCGGTCACATTTTCTGCATTAACCTATCACTCTTATGAATTTTGTTTTTAGCCTCAGAAGCTTCTTCACCCAACATCCCTACTGGAAGAATACTCGTTCGGATGATTTCAGCTCCATAGATCTAAATTTTATGCATAGTGGCAGTCATGGGGTACCATTGATAAATATCAATATACAAAAAAGCTGTTTTTAAAGAAAATTTTTCAAATTCCAACGCATTGATTTCAAAATGGGAATTAATAGCTATTAAGATCACTTTAAGGTTATAAAGAAATGACCACTCTAGTCCTGTTAATTTAAAAAAAATATCAATATTCTCAAAGGCCTTCCTGGCTGTATTTCCTGTGTTGGTATTGCCAAACCCGCCAGGTTTTGGTTGGCTTCCCTTAGGCTGAGCTTTTTCAAAATTCGTTTTGGACATAAGTCTTTTTTGACTGAAATTCTATTTTGTTGACCGGATGTGATGGCGTTGTATTGAAAGTCTGTACGATATTTGAAGCCACATTTCAAAAAGCCTTATCCAAGCATGCAATGGACTCATTCCGAAGCTTAATAAAGACTTTTTCGATTTAAAAATACCATCTTTAATGTTTTTCTTTACATTAAAATACTTCGGATTATAATGGCAAATGGGACACGTTTGCATTGATTTTGTGTCAGTCAAAGTGTTAAGCACTTTTCCATCGATAAGGCTAAGAGCTAGTTTAAAGGATACGGAAACATGTCACTAAGTCGCTCTGTACTTTCAAAGTGAACGGTCGTGTTTTTTTCTGCGCTCCGATTTTTATTTGTTTGTCGTGTAAACCCAACGGTGGGAATATAGAAAAACATAAAAATCGCCTTATTAATTTATAAACTTTTATAATCCGTTCGCTTCGCGAGTGAATCTATTCTATTCTGTGCATAACAATAAATTAATCAATTTAAACTTTTAGTTTCTCTTGTGTTTTTGTTGTTGCGTTCTATTTTGTCTTTCTTTTGTGCTTTATCCGTCCCACGCAGGGCCAATCGTTGTTGTTGTTTTTGACTGCGCTCTCTCGCTCTTTATCTCGCTCTCTATATCGAAACTTCTAATCGTGTAAGTTATCTGCGCTCGCTCTTGCGGTAATTTAAGCTGCTCGCTCAAAAGTTTCGATTTCATTTCATTTGGTACACATTTTTTGTCTGTGTTGATAAAAAATGCCAGAAGGCAATCAAGGCTGACCAGCCTAAAATGACTTGTTGGCTATGTGAAAAAATGGTGCACACCAAGTGCGCTGGTTTTACTGGCCGAACAAGTGATGACCTAAGTAAGGGTAAAAATTTGCAGTTCTGTTGTGACGCCTGTCTCGAGGTTGCGAACGAGATGAAATTGTTCATGCGCCAAACTAAAGGCGGCTTGAAGGGGCTGATCACCTGTTTTGCCGGAGCTAGAGATAGTTTTCGCAAGGCAGATGATCTGCTCCAAGCTCTGGACACTCAATTAAATAGTATAAAACTATTAGAGGAGTCTCCAAAGCGCAAAAAAGCCGCTGGTGGTAGGCCAAAGGGGAACACCCCGCAGCCACCGTCAGGTGACCAGCAGAGCACTCCCGTGGATCAGCAGCCGAACTCAGCAACCGCTCAAATGTTGCTAAGATCGGCAGCAAAAAAAGATTCGGAACCCGATCAATCCACAGCGGAGTGTATGCAAATAGGCGATCCTGAAAATTCCGATTTGTCCGTAGTGGTTTCACAGTTGGTTAAACCACCAAACCTAGTTAACACACCGCCACAAGGAAATATTGAGTCCGGACTACCGGGCATAGGTGGTTCTGCAGACGCACAATCTGCATCACCTAAAGCTCTTTCAGTGGTTCCACCAAAGAAACAAATATTTGTTTCTCGGCTTTCCCCTGATCAAACATCTTCTGATGTACTGTCTCACATACAAGACAAAATAAAAGCCGCAAACGTTAAGGTGGAAAAATTTAAGTTCTCTTATGCTAGGGATATTTCATCTTTCAAGATCACTGTCCCAATCGAGCACTTTGCTACCATAAGTTCTGCCGAATTCTGGCCGGACAATTTGGTGGTAAAGGAGTTCAAAGCTAAGAAAAAAAAGAAAGGGCCCACGGGAATAAGACTTACCAGTCGTGGCCAGACCATTGTGCCATCTTCCTCTTCTTCTTCTTCAAAAAACTACCCAAAAACCTCCTTCTTTCCTATCAAAATGCAAGAGGCTTGGGTAGCAAGCTAACTAAATTGTATTCTGATAGCTTTTCATTTGCATCCCATGTTATTGTGTTTACAGAAACCTGGTTAAAGCCGGAGATTCTTAGCTCCGAAGTTTTTCCCGGTAAGTACACAATATATAGGCTTGAACGTCCTTCCAAACGGGGAGGTGGAGTCCTAATTGCCGTGGACTCCAACCTCACGTCGGAAGAGGTATGTGTTGAGGAATCTAATAATATTGAATTTATTTGTATAAAGCTGACCTTTCCGGGAAAGTTTATATATATTACTTGCTCTTATGTTCCGCCGTCTTCTGAACTCCAAGAATACTTAAATCATCTTTCTGTGATACAGTCCGTTTCAAATAGGCTGTCCGATAGGGATCAGTTATTAGTTCTAGGTGATTTCAACATACCTGGAACTACGTGGTCCACAGATGAAAAATCAAATGTCTTACTTCCTATTGCACAACATGACTTTATTGACGGCTTGCTTGACATATCTTTGAGTCAAGTAAACCATGTTCGAAACTCACTAGGCCGCTTACTGGACTTGTGCTTTGTCTCGAATCCTGAAGCCGTGTTTCTATCCAGGGTACCACCACTTACGCAACCTGAAGATCCATATCATCCTACTTTCGATGTGACAGTCGACACGGGTATCGTGATAGAAGAAAAATCAGAAAAGTCAACTAAACGAATACATTGTTTTCGTAAGGCAGACTTTTCTAGGCTTAATTACTTTATATCTGGCTTCAATTGGTCCGATCTCTACTCATGCAATAACATGGCTGATGCCAAAAATATTTTTTATACTGCAATTAAATCATTTTTTAATTCTTGTGTTCCGATGTACTATCCGTCAATCTCCAGTAAACCACCTTGGTTTAGTAAAGAGTTGTCACACCTAAGAAATGTTAAGTCCAGACTTTACAGAAAATATAAAGACTCCGGTTCTCAATCTGTTTTTTCAAAATATCTAAGTGCTCGGTCAAAATTTACCGTGCTTAACGCGCAGTGCTATAAAAATTATTTAAATCGTTGTAAGGTCCAGTTCTCGCGGGACCCGAAACAGTTTTATAACTTTGTTAACACCAAGCGTAAGTCTACTTCTTATCCTTCCTCGCTATATTTTGAAAACATGACGGCAACCACAGATCAGGCAATAGCCGATCTTTATGCCCAATTTTTTCAAACAACTTATACTACTTCCGCACATCCAATAGAGCCTTATTCTTACACAATATCCACGTCGAACCTTATATTCAGTCCTACTATAAACGAAAGCTCTTTATTTTTGACGGAATTCCTGGCTGCGTGCTTAGGAATTGCGCGGAAGCCCTGTGCAAACCCCTTCTCAAATTGTTCACCTTATCTTTAGAAACCTCCCAATTTCCCCTTATTTGGAAGGAGTCATTTGTTATTCCTCTCCACAAAAAAGGTAACAAATTGGATGCCAGCAATTATAGAGGTATCTCTAAGTTGTCGGCTATCCCCAAACTTTTCGAAAATGTCATTACTCCTCATTTGCAGCACCTTTGTAGGTCAGTAATATCTCCGTGTCAACACGGATTTATGAAAAGAAGATCAACAACTACTAACCTTTTGGAGCTCACCTCATTCGTGATAAAGGGCTTTAAAAGTAGCTTTCAAACAGATGTCATTTACACTGACTTTAGTAAAGCATTTGACTCTGTAAATCACTCACTTTTAGTTCGGAAACTTGACTTGTTAGGGTTTCCAAATGATCTTCTTAGATGGATTTTAAGTTATCTGAATGGCAGGACACAAAGAGTCCTTTTTAAAAATTCTCTTTCTGGTCTTCTCCGAGTTACCTCCGGCGTCCCACAAGGAAGTCACCTTGGTCCACTTCTTTTTACTTTATTTATTAACGACCTTCCATTAATTATAAATCATTCTCGCGTTCTTATGTACGCAGATGATGTTAAGTTATGCCGGCAGTTTAAGGATATTTCCAGCCATTCTGACTTACAATCCGATCTAAATAATTTTCAAAACTGGTGCCGTGATAATTTACTAAATTTAAACGGGTCTAAGTGCAAGCTGATGACTTTTTGCCGAGTCAATCCAAAACTTGCAACTTACTCACTATGTGGGAAATCTTTGGATAGAATAACTATGGTTGACGATCTGGGCGTCCTTTTGGACCCAAAACTTAAGTTTACTGATCACATTTCGTCCATGGTTAATAAAGCCAGGGGAGTGCTTGGTTTCATTTAAAGATGGTCGAAGGAATTTGACGATCCCTACGTAACTAAGACCTCATTTACTTCGCTAGTCCGTCCGATTCTAGAGTATGGGTCTCCCGTCTGGAGTCCCCAATACGGAGTACATATAGATCGCATTGAATCTGTACAGAAAAACTTTTTAATTTTTGCTTTACGGCGCCTCAACTGGGATGTAAACCTTAACTTACCTTCTTATTCTAGCAGATTACTTTTAATTAATTTACCCTCCCTAGCTAACCGAAGAACGATGCTTGGTATTTTTATTTATAATCTTATTCGTGGTGATATTGACAGCGCCGACTTGGTAGGTCGGCTTAGCTTTTCTGTGCCAAGTAGATTAACTAGAAATTATATACCCTTAATATTAAACCATTGTAGATCTAACTATGACTTGCATGAGCCTTTCAGAGTATTATGTTCTGACTATAATAGACTTTATCCTATAATCTCAAATTCTGACTCTCTGCCGCTCTTAAAACGACTTATACTAATATCGTTAGCACAAAATTAGATCCTACTTTTTCCTCGGACTTTTGCCTATATTTTCATAACTCGCGTCTATCTTCTCGCGAATCGTGCCGTACGATACACGGCTGCGCCCCCCGGTCGGTTGGGCGGATAAGTGGGCCGTGGGACTACGCGCGATATTTTAAAAAAAAATGTTTGTTTTCAACAAAAGTTTTGAACAATTTAAGTCCTAGAATTTCTTTGCCTAAATTTTTCGGACTGGCTGCACGTGTTGTTCCATATTATTTCTTCAGAGGGCTTCAAAATAATTCTTAACGGTACCAAACAAATTTTCGTCCCTTGCTGGCCCGTTTAGGAACCCCTGATTATAAGCAGAATGTCCGCTGCTTCCATCAAATCCATAAGATAAGATTATTTCTCGACGTCGCGACCGGTCGGATGACTCATCATAACCTCTTTTGGGCCGACCTCTATTCACTTTTTCTGGTACACAAATTTGTCGAATAAAAAATTCAGAGCTCAACCATTCTACCTGACTTTCGGTAAAATCAATTTTTGATCTCCTACAACTATTTTTTTTATTTTGGTATAGGGTTTTGAATTTAAATAAACTAAGTTTTAGGGATCTAATTCTTTTTTCATCCAAAATTCCTGCCGTTGAGGCCGCGGAATGGACAACTAAGTCGATATTGTTCTTGTGCTTGACAGCAGTTCAACAATATGCATATTCTTAAATTTCGCCATGTCATTGCGCACATCCGTTCGGCTCAAGTTCCAAACGACGAATGAGGAGCTGGTTAAATGTTCTTATCGTTTCTAGTAACACCGATATTTCCTCCGCGGTACATCGATATATCGATGCAAAAAAATTACAGCTTTCGATATATTTATATATATAACTATATATTAGTAACCAAAACTTAGAATGTGTGTGTTTACATTTGCCGAGTTATCTGGGTGAAATACGTAGGTACATATTATATATGTATAACTGATTGGAGAAAAATATTTTATATAACTACAGTCAAACTACACTTTTTTCCCACACTCGTGCTGACTTCCGTTAAGCCTAGTACTCAGATCGACGAAATGAGTTCGAGATCAGTGAGAGAGAGCGAGAGCCAATAACATAGAAACACTTTTCGAGGTTGCCGTTCGACGGGCGGTACTCAGCTGATAGAAATAAAATACTAGAAACTAAGTTTGGCAACAAATCGCGTTGCCAACTGACAGGAGTGAACTCTTTCGGTATTTCGAGAAGCAAAGGCAAAGCAGATAGAACTTTTTAATAATCAGGTCGTTCTACGTTATTGCCCTCTCACTCTCTCTTACAGTTACCGAGCGAGCAGATTTAAATGATGGACGCCCCCAGGAATAAAATTCGCAAAAACCGACTAATGGAGTTCAGCAGGCCGGAAAAAATTCTGCTAATCCAGCTTATAGAGGCCAATCCCGTAATTTGGGACTTGGGGAACAAAAACCATTTTGATTCGATGAGCACAAAAAAGGCCTGGGAAGTAATAGCTGCCGATTTGAATAAAGACCGTAAGTAATATTGCTGTTAGTTAAAACATTTATCTTTATTGTTCATTTGTTGTCCAGTCGACAGTTGCAAGAAGGCTTGGAGGTCGCTGAGGGACAGCAACAAATATTTTGCAAAGACGAAGCAGCAGAGAAGTGGAAGTGCTGGTAGAGTTCCGTTAGAAAGGCTAGCGGGAAAAGAAAATACGGAGTGGGACCTGGCACCATATATGTCATTTTTGCCAGACCTATCAACGCAAAGACAGTAAGTTGTTGCCAAAAAATAACAATTTTAAAATGATTATAATCTATAAATCTATGTAAATATTTTCACAGAACGTTCGACACTCGATTTACTCCAGTGGCAGACGCCTCAAATGTCTGTGTGGAAGATATTGTCCTGGAGGAAGCCAAGATAGAGCTGCAGAACAATCTGGCAGACTTAAGCGAAGATCTCTACGCCTACGTAAGTCTATTGAACCTTTGTGTTATACAAACTGTTCCACCATACATCTATTTGTTTATAGGAGAGAAGGAAACCTGCCAAAAAACGTAAGGTGTCGGAGTCGTCCACATTAGCAATGATGTGTGGTATGCTCGGCAATTTCCTGCAAGAGCAGAGCCATGAGCAAAGGAACCAGACGCCTTTGCCAAAGCCAAGACCCATGTTGGCTTACTGGGAGTCGGAGCTCAACATGTTGTCTCCAGCAGACGCCGCCGCTGCACAGTGGGCTAGAAGCCTCATCTAGTGGAATAAAAGTCAATTTTAAGTCTTTAAAATGTTGGCTTATTATGCTACCATATTAAAGGTAATACCCTAATTAGCCAAAAGTTTAAAACTTGGCGGTAAATGCAGCCCGATCAGCGAGCTGTCAAAGTGAACATATGTTTCAGTAGTAACTTAAAAAAATTGATGAAATTTGTCATTCATGTTGAGAGTCAAAAAAGGCAGACTGACAAAAAAAAAAAATTGTTTCCTTTAAAATAAGGTATGTATTAATTTACAAATTTGTTGACCCGTCCTTCATGTTACTAAAAATTATTTTTTGTAAACTGCTTAGTAAGCTTTTGTTGAATATTTACTGGCATTATTGGACAATAACTAAGAGATTCGCTAGTATTCGAGCTAAGCTTAGTATTTATGTAAAGTGTGACTTCTGTGGTGTGAAAATGTCAAAATGATAACCTTCGTCCGACTAAAGTTATTACACTTTAGGTAAAATGTCAGTCCCTAAGAAAATTCTATTTTCCTGTGGCTAAGCAAAGGCCTCAAAAAATTGGCTATTGTAAGAATATGGTTTGGGTCCATTTGGAAAATAAAACATACCTGATTTTGAATTAGATCAAATTAATAAAAAAATAAGCAATTTTATGATTAAGCTAGAGGAAAATGAAAGGCATGCCAGTATAATAAGAAGGTTTTGAGAATAAAAATCGAGAATGGCTTGATACGTCGCTCATTTGTACAATTCAAAATCAAATATTGGTCGACCCAAAAAGATTTTGATTATCTATGCCCTAAGGCACAAGTCAAAGAAGTCTCGCCTTACATCTTTGAAACTACGACTGAATCAGAATACGTGGTCAATGGTTTAAGAAACTTAAGTTTAAATTTTCATTAAAATATCTCTTCATTTACACGAGTTATTAATTAAATTCCTAAAGGGGTATCAGCCACGTGCGCTGTAGAGAAAAAGATGACCAAGCTTTTGTGGGACGAGAAGGATGCCATAGCTTAAGAGATCAGGGAATATTAATATAAATATAAATGTTAACTAAATAAATGTTGTAAACCTAAATGTTAAACTTATGTAAACCTAAATGTTAAACGTATTTTAATTCATGTATATTGCAAAATTTAAGTCCATTTGTAAGTCTTAATGTTAATCCTAATAAGTTACTTCTACTATTAAAAAGAACATTTAAAAAAAACAGCAAAAATTATTGAACTGTTTCTGTTTTATTATCTCTTTGGATATTTTCATTCTGATTGTTATTTGATTGCATGAATTTCGGTCGCAGCCACATTGACTTAGTCTGATCATTTAGTTATTTAGACACCAGCAGACTCATCCTGCCAAGGAACTTGTGAGTATCCAACTCTGCTGTTCAGGTATTCCTTTACATTTTACCGAATTTCTTTGCTGAGGTCCTGAGGGCGGCCTCTCCGGCAGGGTCGTAGGTCTGTCAGCACGGTGTTTGGTGGGATAGCCGACTCCTGGATTCCGTACGACTGAGGACTTTCTCGCATTAAAAAATTGTGCAGGGAACAGCATGTGGCTACTATTTTTGAGCTTTCACGTTACTTAATAAAGTTCGTTGCAAAGCCAACCACCTTGCGCTGAGAATTCCAAATGCATTCTCAATGCAACGTCGAGCACGACTCAGTCTGTAGTTGTATATCTGTTCTTTTGAGTCCAGATTTTTGCTACTAAAAGGCTTTATAATTCGTTGATGGAGAGGAAATGCATCATCTCCAACCATAAAGTAAGGCGTGCGCTCTCCATTTAAGATGTTGTCATTCGGAAACTGCAATTCGTTCAACAACAAAGCCTTTCCAAGAGCTGAGTGGGAAAAGGCATTCATGTCTCCCTCGCTGCCATAGGCACCAACGTCTACGTACGTAAATCGGTAAAAAGCGTCGCAGATGGCCATCAGCACAATCGAATGAAAGCCCTATTTTGCAAAGGTGATACTTTAAATAAATTAAATAAAATATGAATAAAAAACATACCTTGTAATTGTAAAATAGGCTTCCGCTATTAGGCGGCGCCTTTATTGCCACATGCTTGCCGTCAACGGCTCCAAAGCAGTTTGGAAAATTCCACTCGTCCTGAAAGCCCCTGGCCCACTGCAACATGTTCTCTGCTGTCCACCTGGGGAACTCATCCTGCAGGGCAGTACAAATGGAATCGCAGACGGTTACAATTATAACACCCAAAAGTTGTTTGCTAATCCGATAAGTAGATCCTACGTGGCGTTGAAGGTCTCCGGAAGCAAGAAATCTGAATAAGAAACCGTTAAAAAATGTATGTTTATCTGAAGACATAATATGGAACACATTTACTCTAAAACAATAGCCAGCTTTGCTTTTAGCGGTATAGCATCTGGACGTGTATTTCGCTTCGGAACAAGGTACTGCTCAACCAATCCAAAAAGTTTGTTAAATCCCTTCTCCGACATGTGGAAGTTTTCGAAAAACATTGATGGGGTTTGCAACATGTTTTCAAACTATAAAACAAATAAAAGATATTTTTCAATACATAAATTAGATATATGTTAACAACAATACTTGCGTCGGTAAAATATCGGCCTTTAAGAGCTCTTCCCATCAGATATGGGCTCACCCAGTACTTGCGACGCTGTGTTTCCTGTTGGGCATCCTCGTCATCCATCACGGCAATAATTACCGCCATGGCAACAGCAAATTTTACTCTCGCTTTTCTTGTTCGCAACATCTCTTTTATATTTAGCACTTGTCAATAAGATTTTTTGTAAACAAACCGAAAACTGCTGACACAACCTGCCAATGACGTTTAGTGTGACCGCAGTACTTGCTCTAAGAAATTGCCGATGAATTTTCTAAAAAAGGTCATACTCCGAGAAAAGAAAAAGAATGGCCCCTTTTCGACATCGAAACTGTTCGTCGATCTGAGTACTAGGCTTTATTCTGGGAACCACTTTTTTCGCGCGCCAGGGGTGTTTTCTAGTATGTTTTTTAGCATAGCAACAAGATTTCGTCATGCTTACATATAAGGTTGTCAAATATCTCCCTTCCGCTTTTTTGCTCTTTATTCAATGCTTTATAAAAGTGTTATAGTGATCGGTTTAGATCAAATATGCACCGTTTTGTTCGATAATCTGTCTCCATCTAGACGGCAACTTCATAATACCCCCTCGGAAACCACCCCCTTATTTGAGAAGAACCGACAGCCACTTTCACAAGCCTCTTTGAGTCCAACTTACACACCAAGAGCATTCGCCATGGACAGGAACAGTGGTAATCATTTGGCGCTATGTCCGGCTATATGGTGGATGCGATAAAACTCCCATCCGAGCTCCCGTAGCTTCGACGAGTCATCAACGAAGTGTGGGTCTGGCGTTGTTCTGGTGGAACCACACCTCGTTGGCCAATTCTGGACGCTTCGGTCGATCGCCTGCTTCAAGCAGTTCAGTTGTTCGCCGTAGATGGTAGAATTAAGCGTCTGGCCATATGGGACAGCTCATAGTGGATGATTCCCTTCAATCCCACCAAACACGCAGCAAAACTTCTGGACGTCAATCCGGCTCACGGTCTTCGACCACGACCGTTTCGCTCGATCTTGTCGTATGTGATCCATTTTAAGTCGCCAGTCACCATTCGTTTCAAAAATGGGTCGAGTTCGTTCCGTTTCAGTAGCATATCGCAGGCGTTGATTCGGTCCAGAAGGTTTTTTTGCGTCAAATCGTGCGGCACCCAAAAATCAAGCTTTTTTTTGTATCCAGCCTTCTGCAGGTGGTTAAAAGTGGTTTGGTGACTAACTCCCATCTCGGGCGATGTCACAAGATGCCACATGCCGGTCTAACTCGATGTTTTCCATGGTTTGATCGGTACTCTGGTCTTCCGCCAGCTGGTGTCGTTTTCACCGGTTTTGAATCGTCGAAACCATTCCTCCGCGGTTTGAAGTGATGAGTACCATCCCCAAAACACCACTAATCTCACGGAACGTTTCTCTAGCGGATTTGCCTTTAACGAAGGAAAACTTTAAAATAGATCGAATTTCGGCGTTAGTGAACTCCATGTTTACACGTCTTTAACTTTTGAACGCAGTATCCAAACTAATCTTGCATAGCGTCGTTTTGTAGGTTATATCAAAACCTTTCAAATGGTGTATAGTATTGCCCGATACGAGCTTTGTAGCGCTTTGTATATAGCCGCGAAATTCAAAAGACAAAAAGGCGGAAGGGAGATATTTGACAACCTTATATATACCTTTTAACAATTTGTTTCCACATTTCCTTAAATATTAGCTTAGATTTCTTGAGAATCCCCCAGTACGTGGAATAAAGTTATCAAAGCGAAATCAAATAAACTGCGCGTTAAATTACACCAAAACCTATAGCGTATGCAAAGATATTTAGCATGTGAACTCATAGAAATCGAAGAAGAAAAAAAACTTGTGCATGCTTTTAGGCACTAAAAAGTAAGTTCACAAATTCACTCAAAACTTAATCATTCAAAAAATTAAGAGAGGCGCACAAAACTTGCACCCCCGGGCGACTTGACAACTAATTAAATTATTTATTAAAAAAGTTTTAGATTTTTTCAATTTTTAAAATATGTGTTTGAAATAACTTCAATATTATATTTTTTGTTTGCTAAATAAGTTATGTGTGAAACTTTTGTAAATGTTTCGTATTGCTGTAGGCAACGACATTTTGGCTGCAATTTTACGAAGTTTTAACTTTAAAAATATGCCATCAAATCAATTTGTTTGAAACGTTGGCATAAAATAGCTTAAAGTATTCTAAACAAGACCGCATACTAGTTTTATTAAAATTCTTAAAAAAAAAGGTATTTTTGGCCAAAATGTGAAGTTTCTGGTCCATAGTGCGATGAAAAAACACAGCTGGTCTCGCTCTGAAAGAAAATGGAAGTGCACATTTCAGCTTTAGATTGTGGACCACATACATAATACTCGAATCCGAAAATTATTTCATGATCCTGGTTCTTTCGGGAAATTTTGTTTTTTAGAGCTTGCAACGTATGCATTAGGTTTGAGTATTTTATGTAAACTAAGAAATAAGTTATGGACTACCAGCCATATAAAGAATAAAGCTCAGACACACACACACACACACACACACACACACACACACACACACACACAAAAACACAGACAGACACACAAACACACACATAAGTTTAGAACGCAGGTTGTTTTACTAAATGGATTCCTTTAAGAGTTTGATTGGAAATGATCCTCGAAAGAAGGGTTATACTAAACTAATTTATTGTAATTATTGTGGTTCCGACACCCATTTCGAACATAACTGCTCCAAAAAACGCGATCAGAAGAAATCTGATAAGATCAAGTGTACTTTAAGGGGGGAGTACACTTTGAACGTCCAAAAAGTAAGGCATTTTCGTTAATTTTTTTAAGCAATAAAACACTTAGGAAGGGGAAAAATGTTATAACCCATTTATTACTCATCCTTTAAACTACAATTTTTTTTTTTTTGAACTCGATTGGCGTCTCCATGTGGCCGGTGCACCAGGTCGCGCGGGCGTCCTCGCGCGAAAGTCGGAAAACGGCGGGGGAAAATACTCCTTCCCATGTGATCATGGAACATAAATGGAACAAAATCCTGATTAGTAATGAAATTTGGGTTAGAAATACGAGTTCCGATTTTTTTTAAATTAATTTTTTCAAAAGTTGTGGCCTTAGAAAAAAAAAAAATTTTTTCACCCTAAAAATGCTTACAAAATCGTGGATTAAAAATCCATTTTTGACAAAATCGAAAATGTGGCCTCGTATTTCTAAGCAGAATTTAATTCTCAACAAGAAAACCTAGGCGATATCCAAATTTGATGATAACTGGTTAGAGTGTTTTCCCCCGCCAGTTTGAAAAACCCCGTTTCGAGATAAACGCGTTTAAAGATGTGCATGTACATGTACATGTACGGTACATGTTTTAGGAAATCGCTTCGTAAAGCGGTGAGGAATATTCTGGCGGACTTGGAGTCTTTTCTAAATTAAAGTATACATCTCAAGGAACATTTTAAGCCCAAAAAAAATGAATTTTTTTGAAAAATCAAAGTGTACTCCCCCCTTAAGGACTCAATAATGTAATCTAAATAAATAAACATTACAAAACCTAAAGTATTTTATTAGTCTCAAAATGTTTAAGCAATTTATACATCCCTTTACAATGTTAATTTGTGGGCCCTCGGGATCGGGGAAAACAACATTTTTCAGTAAATAGAATTATTAGGTGTTATGGTGAAGAGCTAGCAAAACCAAATTTTAATCAAGTTGAATATTATAAAGGAGTTCCTAAGACAATCGAGAACGAAACTAATGAACCAATCCTTTTAATATTGGACGATTTGATGATGGGAGCATTTAATAAAAACGTATGTGAGCTGTTTACTAAAGGTTCACATCATAGGAATTTATCAGTTGTAGTGGTAACGCAAAATATATTTCACAAGTCTTCCCATACCCGAGATATTTCACTTAACACTAAGTACATCGTGGCTTTTAAAAACCCTAGAGATAAGTTACAATTTTAATGTTAAGCCCGACAAATTTATCCTGAAAATCCCACTGAGCTTTTCAGAATATATATGGAAGTAACGTATGAACCGCATGGTTACTTAGTTATTGATCTTACACAAGGAATAAATGACCTGTTAAGATTTATAACTGATATTTTTAATTCTGAATAAACAGTGTGCTATTCTGATGAAAATGGTTTACAAAAAGAGTTTAAACTGGTTGAAAGCGAACAAACATTTATTGGTTGGGGCCAAAAAGGCCAACAATAAACTACGAAAGGCGATTAATAAGTAACAGTGACAGTGATGTCGTTAAAACATTAGTTGAGATAGTGTTAAATACACTAGTCGGCATAATTATTTGAAGAACAAATTTGGCACATACGCTTATAACCTTAATCTGTTTATATTTCAAAACACTTGTCATATTTTTTTGGATTTTTTTTTTTTAAAAATCCAAATTTTGTAAATCCCTATAACGTTTGGAAAATAAACAAAATGTGAAAATGTAGATAAAATTTAACTAAAAATATCAAACCGCTTGATAATTTTTGGTATAAATTGTTTTGAATGTATTTTGGGTCGTAGCTTCTGAAATAATGATACTTTTTTGATCCGACCAATAGTTTTCGAGATAAAACAGACAACTTTTACATGAAAATCAACCATTTTGCATTTTTAAAATAAAAAAAAATTTGATAAAATTTTGTAGTAAAAGCATTTAAAGAATGGAAAACAGTTATTTTAAAAGAGTCAACAAAATCGGACAACAATTGCAAAAGTTAGAGACAGGCAAACTGGTCGGTCTTCATAGACTGCAGTAAACAAACGTATGGAGGTTCATACATTTATAGATTGCGCAATTTTGCCTGTCTCATAACTTTTGCAATTGTTGTCCGATTTTGTTGAAACTTCTTTTAAAATAACTGTTTTCCAATTCTTCACTGTTCACTGTTCACTGGTATTTTTGGAAGAATTTTGAATCATGCTTAAAAGTAAACATAATTTAAATAAAGTAATTTTAATGCATCCAAATGCTTATCAAAAATTGATAAACAATGACAGAGGAAATAAACTAGTAAGTTTAAAATGTTTACCATTTTTAAATGGATTAAAATACGTCAAGAATTGTGTTTTTTCCAAAACAAAAAAAAAGGAATAAATCGTGGAATGTACAGGCTGAACAAAAAACACCAGATTTGTCCACAAGAACTACTGAAACCCAAACAGCTGTAGATTGGAATGTGCTAAAACCTAGCATTTCAGAGATAAAATTGAAAAATTATGAACCGACACCTAAGAAGTTAATAAAAGATGATGATTCTCTGCCTAAAAAGGAGAGGTTTACGATTTACCTACTGACAGTGATGAAGAGGAGATAAATTTGAATCAAAAATTTATTTCACAACAAGACAAACGAAAGGTTAAGGATACTTTTTTCTTAGATACGTACGTAAAGGTACTTAAAAAAAGTAAGCATTCAGTAACGAAAGAAAAGCTAAACACACCTCAACGAAAATTACGATCTAAGCTTAAGAAAGTAAAATAGGATCCGTATCCATTCCAGGATCTAAAATATGTAACAGGACGCGAAAAGTTAATAAGAAGTGTTCGAAATAAAAATCATGTTCAAATAGACAAAAACAAAATTAATTGGATTTCATACCAATAAATAGTTCTTAGTTTCAAATCAAAAATGGGCTATTTATATGAAATCTTTGTTTCATTACTCAGTAATGACTCGTTAAATGTTTTTCCAGAAAACGTTAAATGCGCATTAACAAACATAGTACAAGTTCCTGAAGACATGAACGATGATGGGGCATCCCTGCCGATCTCTCCCGATCTCTGTCTACCGCTCTCCGTTTCATCGCTCATCCACTTGTCGCAAAGTAACGGAACTATTTGCGCTTGCACTTGCACTCGCCGGACACCGATTCCACCTGCACCTGCTCTCTTTTCGTCTCTGCTGTGCTCATCACTTCGTGGGACTCATCGCCGCTGGACCTGCTGATTGCTGTGATTGCGCTGCTCTTCGCTACTTGCTCTTTTAGCTATCGCCCTTAGTCTGGTCTGTACTCTGCCCACACAGTGGTTGAACTAGCTGCCAAAATGAGTTTTAGATGCTCTGCTAAGAAATGCGATTTTGGTGGCACCATTGCCTGTGACACATACCTATTGTGTTGGCTTTGCGATGACTACTCGCATGTTAAATGTGGTGGTTGTGGCCATAATGGTCGTATAGCCGATCTTATATCCAAAAAATCTGGATTCACCTGGTCGTGTGATGCATGCCGAGGAATTGAATCTGAAATGCGCTCCTTTATGAGGGAAACGCGAAATGGTTGCCAGAGGGTTCGGAAACAGTTCGCAGCCCTTAGTGATGAATTCCTGTCTGTTGAGTCGCGGTTTCTTGGGTTGAAACTGCTAAGCGAATCACCAACAGAAACTAACGTGGCGTCTAGCTCCACCATTACGCCCGTTGCCACAACTGCCACGCATCTACCTCAACCAACTGTGCCCGGACCTACATTTAATCGGATGGATCATACTGAACCGGCCGATGGTTTAACTGAACCCATCTTAAGTGATGCTCCAAAAACAGTAGCTTCGGTTCCTCCTGCTAATTCTGCTGCTAATTCTTCGGTTAGCGTACGCCGACAAACTGGCGTTTTTTCTGGTCCCGCCCAACTTCATACTCGTCAAGCCGATGCCGCTGCAAGTACCTCTGCCTCTGCCCTTGTGGATTCACCTCTTATGGGAGTACCGCCTCCCTCACGGTCTTCTGGATCACAAATAGGGGCTGTGTCCCGTCTCGTTCCCGATGCTACATCCGATGCCGTCAAAAATCATTTATGCTCTAAGCTCGAAGTTACTTCCAATAATTTTATTGTGAACTAATTTAATTTTAGCCATGCGCGCAAAATCTATTCATTTAAAATATTTCTTCCAGCTTTTCTATTAACCCGAGTTCTTGAACCTACATTATGGCCTGAACACACTATAGTTCATGAATTTTTGCAAAAAGATTCCAACCTGCGTTCCAAAACTACCGGCCCAAAAAACTAAATATCATATTCTCCGTCCACTATCAAAACGTATGGGTAAACTTTGTCAAATTCATACAAACAGTGCTGCCTTTGACCGAACCTGGTCTCCGATCATGAAATTTGTATTCATAAGTTCACCACTTATAGAAGGGACCGTCCGCCTTTTGCGGGTGGGGTCCTTATTGCAGTTCTTATGTTAATCTTACAATTCCTTCTAGGTTTACACGATTTTTTGTACACTTCATTTAATGCCTCATTGTTAGTTTTATTGTTTTTTCAGTCTAAGTTAGCAGTCAATTGCTAATTAATAAATAAATAAAAATAAAAAAGGTTTTAAAGTTCCATTTGAAACGTCTTCAATTCCGATTTTTGTCACTCTTCATTTAAGAAGAAGAAGAACACACCTATAAATTATACGGATAAAATAAATATTAATTCAGAACAAAAACATACGTCATGGTGAAATCTTATCATCAATTTTATTTAAATCAGTGTGGGGTTGGTTTAAATCACATAGGAAGTCTTTATGTGTCACCTCGAATAGTTCAACAAGGACGTGGAATTTGAAACTTTTTTAGTGGCCTTTTTAATTATATTAAACCATTATTTTTTCTGGAATAACGGCTATAAAAAATCAAGCCGCTGAGACGGGTCAGGCTTTAATCAATGATTTTGGAAGAAAATATCAAATATCATTCATTTCAAATATCGAAATATCATTCAAGAACAGAGTAAAATCGCATTACAAAATCTATTCAATAAAGCAATTGATAAAATGACTCGCTTTCAAAATGGGAATGGAAAAAGTAATAAAAAGCGTGGAGCTCAAAGAGCTCATTTACCATCTAAACAACAACGTAAACATATCCAGCCCCGCTGTAAAAGAAAAAACGCTTCACGAAAGTTAAACATAAATGAAAAGCGAATTGGATTTGTTTGCACCACACCCCACACAATGCTCTATTCTAAAAACAGAAGAAGTTTCGTACAATCCAAAAGCATTATTAGATAGTGCGTCTTCAATTGAATTCGTTACCTTGGGTAATGGTGAAACATATCGAGACTAATCAAGTGTTTATTTACGTCTTGTAGTACAACTAAGAAAAAATGATAACAGTCCCATTGAAGGAAGGTCAGTTGGAGTGGTCAACAACATTTTACACTCAATATTCAGAAGTTTTTCAGTTTTTTTAAACAACATATTAGTATCACAGAGTGATAATAACTATCACTATAGAGCATATTTACAAACAGTTTTAAACTATGGTAGTGACGCTTCCGAAAGTCACTTAGCAACCCAAGGTTATTATCCGAATTTTGGACGGCTAATATCAGGGGATTATATTTATCCTCGAACAACCGTAGTTCTTAAAACTAAATTTCAAAATAGTAATAGGGTTGAGCTATTTGGAAAAATTGATGGTAAAATGTTTAATTACTTGTAAACAATGTCGATTTAAGAATTAATTTTAATATTGAAAAAACTTAATATTATTTAATGGAAAACGAAACGGAATCAATTTTGGGGGTTTTAGGTTTTTTAATTTTTATTTTATTAAAAAAAAGAAATTAATTTTTTTTTTTTTTTTTTTTTTTTAAAAAAAAAAAATTATATTATTTTTTTGGGAGGGGTTTGGGGGGGGGGTTTGGGGTCTGAGGCCCCCGGGGTCCCTCCTAATATTTTTTTGAGGTCAAGGACTACATGGAGGGGCGAGATAAATTTTACGTTACCCAGACCCCGCGGCCAGAACTCGCAGTGGGTTTGGGATCCGACAAATCGAGCAGAGCTCCGTCGAAATCCCCACCCACTACGCGCTCCGAAGCCCGCAATGATCCTTGGATCCGACAAACGAGACTAGCTCCGTCGAAATCCATGACCACCGCGCGCTCCGGGACCGGCAATGGCTTCGGATCCGACAAACGAGTACAAGACTCCGTCGAAATCCTTGGCCACCGCGCGGTCCGGCCGCGAAACAGGGCAGAAGGCAAAAAAATGAAAAGTTACTGGGTGTTGTTGCCCAGGGGCGCCGACCATGGGCCGAAACCTGCAGCGGATTCAGATCCGACAACCGAGTACAAGACTCCGTCGAAATCTTTGTCCGCCGCACGCTCCGGAGCCCGCACTGACCCTGGACCCGACAAACGAGCCTAGCTCCGTCGAAATCCACGGCCACTGCGTGCTCCGGGACCGGCAATGGCTTCGGATCCGACAAACGAGTACAAGACTCCGTCGAAATCCTCGGCCACTGCGCGGCCCGGCCACGATCGGCGAGAGGCAGCGGGAAGGGGGCTTGAAAAGAAAAAGAATTTAACCCCTTTCTACCCTCACACACACACACACACACAAAAGCACAAAAACTCAGCAGGTCGAGTTAAACATTTTCTTGTATTTATTTTTCCCACAAGTTTCCACGGCGGGGTGGTTTCCGTTTACAAAAAAAATAAAGTTAAGTCCGACTGACTCTCGTCCGGCACGTGCGAAGCCTCAAGAGTAATTAATTTGCCTTCCTCTGCCGTCGGCCCACGCACCTGTTGCCTGGGCGGGGCGTCGACGTCGCTGCATGGCTGCGCTTGCGCCTCGTAGGGCTTCGGCATTGGTCGACCGAAACTTTCCATGGCCCTTTGTTCGAAAACATCAATCGTGCCGGTTGCAATTCGGTTCGATCGTTTGATGATTTTCGGGCGGTATGAAGTGCAGCGGCAGCGAAGCTCTAATTCTGCCGTCGACCCACGCACCTGTTGCCTGGGCGGGGCGTCGACGTCGCTGTAGCTGCGCTTGCGCCTCGTCGGACTTCGGCATTGGCCGAGCGAACTTTCCATGGCCCTTTGTTCGAAAACATCAATCGTGCCGGTTGCAATTCGGTTTGATCGTTTGATGGCTTTCGGGCGGTATGAAGGGCAGCGGCGGCGAAGACTTGTGTGTGTGTGGGCTACATGCAGGTGTTCGAGTGCATGAAGCTGTTATCTCGTGAGCGTATTGTGTGTTGGGTGGCCTGTAGATGTTTGAGTGCATGTTGGCTGTGCTTCAGTGTGTGTGGAAGCTGTTATCTCGTGAGCGCATTGTGGTTGAGTGGCTTGTAGATGTTTGAGTGCATGTTGGCTGTGCTTCAGTGTGTTTGGAAGCTGTTATCTCGTGAGCGCATTGTGTGTTGAGTGGCTTGTAGATGTTCGAGTGCATGTTGGCTGCGGGTGATGACTGGGTTGGCTATAAAAAAGCTAAGCTAACAATAATCTTACATGGCTACAAAAAGTACTCCACAATTGTGAGGGCCGTTTTGCGGTTCCTCACACCCCCCCCTTTCTTCGGGGTGCTGGAGCGAGATGGTGATACAACGGCTAGTGGGGATCGTGATCCGGTGTCCAGGGCTTTTGGCTGGGCTCGAACGCAAAGAAATGGTTGAAGAAGCAGCCACGCACACCTCGTTCGGTGCGTCGCTTCTCGCGGTCTATTTTCTGCGCTCGTCAGCGTGTCCAGGGGGAACTGCCACGCACTCCGCGTTCGGTGCGTCGTTCCCCGCTGGAGCGGTGTACCTGTGCAGTCGCTGTCTGGGGCGGGCGTTTGTCTGCGAGCTCATGTAGATCGGCTTTGGTCGTTGGGGCTTCTGGTGCGGCTGGGCTCGAACGCAAAGAAATGGTTGAAGAAGCAGCCACGCACACCGCGTTCGGTGCGTCGCTTCTCGCAATAGGTTCTCTGCATTCGTCGGCGTGTCCAGGGGAACTGCCACGCACTCCGCGTTCGGTGCGTCGTTCCCCGCTGGAGCGGTGTACCTGTGCAGTCGCTGTCTGGGGCGGGCGTTTGTCTGCGAGCTCATGTAGATCGGCTTTGGTCGTTGGGGCTTCTGGTGCGGCTGGGCTCGAACGCAAAGAAATGGTTGAAGAAGCAGCCACGCACACCGCGTTCGGTGCGTCGCTTCTCGCAATAGGTTCTCTGCATTCGTCGGCGTGTCCAGGGGGAACTGCCACGCACTCCGCGTTCGGTGCGTCGTTCCCCGCTGGAGCGGTGTACCTGGGCAGTCGCTGTCTGGGGTGGGCGTTTGTCTGCGGGCTCATGTAGATCGGCTTTGGTCGTTGGGGCTTCTGGTGCGGCTGGGCTCGAACGCAAAGAAATGGTTGAAGAAGCAGCCACGCACACCGCGTTCGGTGCGTCGCTTCTCGCAAATATTCTCTGCATTCGTCGGCGTGTCCAGGGGAACTGCCACGCACTCCGCGTTCGGTGCGTCGTTCCCCGCTGGAGCGGTGTACCTGGGCAGTCGCTGTCTGGGGTGGGCGTTTGTCTGCGGGCTCATGTAGATCGGCTTTGGTCGTTGGGGCTTCTGGTGCGGCTGGGCTCGAACGCAAAGAAATGGTTGAAGAAGCAGCCACGCACACCGCGTTCGGTGCGTCGCTTCTCGCAATAGGTTCTCTGCATTCGTCGGCGTGTCCAGGGGGAACTGCCACGCACTCCGCGTTCGGTGCGTCGTTCCCCGCTGGAGCGGTGTTGCTGGCCCACGTTAGCGGACCATGCTATGTAGGGCACGGTCGCGGTCGCTGGTGATCTCATAGTCCGTGGCCCGTTGGATCAGAGTGGCTAGATCCTCGAAGTCTTGCCGTCTTACGAACAACTGGTATTCCGGTCGGAGGTTCTCGTACAGTCGCTCCAGTTCCTGCGCATGGGTGAACTTCGCCCGCTGCATCAGGAGTCGGAGCTCGACTACGTACTCCTTGCAACTCTCGCCCGGTCGCTGGTATCTCGTCTGGATCGTGTCTTCCAATTGTTCGAAGTACTGCGGCGGGAGAAAAAATTCCAGGAATTCTTTCCGAAAGACTTCCCACGTCACATCCTGCATTTGGAACGTGCGGTACCAACTTTCCGCTTTGCCCGTAAGTAATCCGGAGATCACCCTAGGGAGTCGTGCGGTCTTGAGTCGGTACTCGTCAGCTTGTACCTCCAGGCGTTCGATGAAAGTGAGCGGGTCGGTCTGTCCGTCGAATAAAATGCCCCAGTTCCGAAATTTTTCCGCCCAGGTGGCGGAGGATGTTTCCTCACGTGCGGGATGGTTCGCGGTTGTGCTCATTGCGGGGTTGGGGCCGCTGGGGTTCCTGGTTGCGCACGGTGCGATTATTCGGGGCTAGGATGCCGAATGTTGGGGCCGCTGAAGTCCTGGTTGCGCACGATAGAAATAATTCGGGGCGTTGGATGCCGAATAAATTTTTTTTGAGGGCCGCTGGGGTCCTGGTGGTGCACGAGAAAAATTTAATTCGGGGCGTTGGATGCCGAACAAAATTTTTTTTGAGGGCCGCTGGGATCCTGGTGGTGCACTGGAAAAATTTAATTCGGGGCGTTGGATGCCGAATAAAATTTTTGAGGGCCGCTGGGGTCCTGGATATGCACTGGAAAATTAAATTCGGGGCGCTGGATGCCGAATAAAATTTTGAGGGCCGCTGGGGTCCTGGATGTGCACTGAGAAAATTTAATTCGGGGCGCTGGATGCCGAATAAAATTTTTGAAGTCCGCGGTGGTCCTTGATATGCACTGGAAAAATTAAATTCGGGGCGCTGGATGCCGAATAAAATTTTGAGGGCCGCTGGGGTCCTGGATATGCACTGGAAAATTTAATTCGGGGCGTTGGAGGCCGAATAAAATTTTGTTGAGGGACGCTGGGGTCCTGGATGTGCACTGAGAAAATTTAATTCGGGGCGCTGGATGCCGAATAAAATTTTTGCGGTCCGCGGTGTTCCTTGATATGCACTGGAAAATTTAATTCGGGGCGTTGGAGGCCGAATAAAATTTTTGAGGTCCGCGGTGGTCCTTGATATGCACTGGAAAATTTTAATTCGGGGCGTTGGAGGCCGAATAAAATTTTTGAGGGACGCTGGGATCCTGGATGTGCACTGAGAAAATTTAATTCGGGGCGCTGGGTGCCGAATAAAATTTTGAGGGTCCGCGGTGGTCCTTGATATGCACTGGAAAATTTTAATTCGGGGCGTTGGAGGCCGAATAAAATTTTTGAGGGATGCTGGGGTCCTTGCTGGTGCACTGTACTAGGATGCCGACGATTTGAAAGGACTCTGGGGTCCTTTGATTAGGTTCACTAGGATGCCGACGGATTTAAAAGGACTCTGGGGTCCTTGGGTTAGTTTTTAACTGGGATACTAGGATCCTTTGCTTTGAGTGTTGATCGCGACGATGTTCACGGTGTGAGGGCCGGAGCTTGACTGCCTTTGGTGGCCCGGTGCGCTCCTCTTATAGTCGCCGGCCACGTGTCCGTCGCGGTCGGGACGACGCGGATAGTGGGAAGCGAGAGAAGAGGAAAAATCACGTGAGTGTGGTTGGCGCGACCACGCGACCCCAGAAAACTTTCCACGCGGTTTCGTAGAAGAAAAAAAAAATTTGTGTGTGTATGTAAAAAAAAATTCCTGCCTGATCTTAGGGTCTGGGTGTACATCTCATGGGTCTTTACGCCATATACCCCTAAAATTCCAATAATTCCCCCTCACCAGCAAAATATATTATATTATTAAAAAAAAATTTTTTCTTGGAGGAAAAAAAATTTCTAAATATAAGTTTTTGGGTTTTCTTGGAGGGAAAAAATTTTTAGAATTGTTATCCTTGAAGTCCCTGTTCGGGCGCCATGAGAGGAAGTCCTTGGGCCGGGATATGAGACTCAGCGGCTCCCAGGGTCACTCACAATATTTATTTGAGATCAAGGACTACATGGAGGGGCGAGATAAATTTTACGTTACCCAGACCCCGCGGCCAGAACTCGCAGTGGGTTTGGGATCCGACAAATCGAGCAGAGCTCCGTCGAAATCCCCACCCACTACGCGCTCCGAAGCCCGCAATGATCCTTGGATCCGACAAACGAGACTAGCTCCGTCGAAATCCGTGACCACCGCGCGCTCCGGGACCGGCAATGGCTTCGGATCCGACAAACGAGTACAAGACTCCGTCGAAATCCTTGGCCACCGCGCGGTCCGGCCGCGAAACAGGGCAGAAGGCAAAAAAATGAAAAGTTACTGGGTGTTGTTGCCCAGGGGCGCCGACCATGGGCCGAAACCTGCAGCGGATTCAGATCCGACAACCGAGTACAAGACTCCGTCGAAATCTTTGTCCGCCGCACGCTCCGGAGCCCGCACTGACCCTGGACCCGACAAACGAGCCTAGCTCCGTCGAAATCCACGGCCACTGCGTGCTCCGGGACCGGCAATGGCTTCGGATCCGACAAACGAGTACAAGACTCCGTCGAAATCCTCGGCCACTGCGCGGCCCGGCCACGATCGGCGAAGGCAGCGGGAAGGGGGGCTTGAAAAGAAAAAGAATTTAACCCCTTTCTACCCTCACACACACACACACACACACAAAAAAAAACTCAGCAGGTCGAGTTAAACATTTTCTTGTATTTATTTTTCCCACAAGTTTCCACGGCGGGGTGGTTTCCGTTTACAAAAAAAAATAAAGTTAAGTCCGACTGACTCTCGTCCGGCACGTGCGAAGCCTCAAGAGTAATTAATTTGCCTTCCTCTGCCGTCGGCCCACGCACCTGTTGCCTGGGCGGGGCGTCGACGTCGCTGCATGGCTGCGCTTGCGCCTCGTAGGGCTTCGGCATTGGTCGACCGAAACTTTCCATGGCCCTTTGTTCGAAAACATCAATCGTGCCGGTTGCAATTCGGTTCGATCGTTTGATGATTTTCGGGCGGTATGAAGTGCAGCGGCAGCGAAGCTCTAATTCTGCCGTCGACCCACGCACCTGTTGCCTGGGCGGGGCGTCGACGTCGCTGTAGCTGCGCTTGCGCCTCGTCGGACTTCGGCATTGGCCGAGCGAACTTTCCATGGCCCTTTGTTCGAAAACATCAATCGTGCCGGTTGCAATTCGGTTTGATCGTTTGATGGCTTTCGGGCGGTATGAAGGGCAGCGGCGGCGAAGACTTGTGTGTGTGTGGGCTACATGCAGGTGTTCGAGTGCATGAAGCTGTTATCTCGTGAGCGTATTGTGTGTTGGGTGGCCTGTAGATGTTTGAGTGCATGTTGGCTGTGCTTCAGTGTGTGTGGAAGCTGTTATCTCGTGAGCGCATTGTGGTTGAGTGGCTTGTAGATGTTTGAGTGCATGTTGGCTGTGCTTCAGTGTGTTTGGAAGCTGTTATCTCGTGAGCGCATTGTGTGTTGAGTGGCTTGTAGATGTTCGAGTGCATGTTGGCTGCGGGTGATGACTGGGTTGGCTATAAAAAAGCTAAAGCTAACAATAATCTTACATGGCTACAAAAAGTACTCCACAATTGTGAGGGCCCGTAGGGTTTTCCAAATTCGCCACTGTTAGCCGAGCGGATACTTTTTAACTAGGTGGGGGCCAGTCCACGCCACGACAACGTCAGTCAAACAACAACGCAGCAAATTCAGGGTTATTTTGCACTTTTTATTAGCCGCTTAATAATTCGCGCTTTCAGCATGGCAGGCAACCGGAAGAAGAGAGAGAGAGAGAACAAGCGATCAGTGTGATCGTTTTTCTCCCCAAAGTTTTGACCGGCTTTTTGCCAGGTCCTAGGGTGACCAGTCGTGCAGGGTTGCCAGGCGTCGGCTTTGGGTACGGTGCTGCCACTTGGGCAAGTATTGTGGCGCCAACTTTCGTTACATTACCCCCCTCTTAGACTCGAGTCTCCTGGCCGAGTTAGTCCTTGATACTTGACCAGGCGGTTGACGTGGAGGGTCTTTGTCGAACGCTTGCCGGGTAGACGGACTTCATAGACCAGATCGGAATGTCGTCGGATGACGATGGCGGGACCAATCCAATCAGACTGTAGTTTCGGGCATCGTCCAACTTTTCGAGTGGGGGCGTAGATCCAAACTTCCTCACCAGCGATAAATTCAACAGGATGAGATCGGAGGTCGTAGCGGGCTTTGTTGACCTTGGCCGCGGCTAGAAGATGTTCTCGGGCGGCCTGGTGTGTCTTTCGGAGGCTCTCCTGTAAGCGCTCCACGTATTCGGGGTAGCTTTGCAAATCGGGGGACGGACGTCCGTAAATCAGCTCTGCAGGTAGGCGGGGTTCACGTCCCAGCATGAGTAAGCCTGGTGAAAATCCAGTGGCTTCGTGAGGGGCTGAGCGATAGGCCCACAAGGCTAACGGTAGGAGTTGGTCCCAATCGCGTTGATCGGCGGCGACGAATTTAGCCAAATAGTCCAGCAAGGTCCGGTTAAACCTCTCGACCATGCCGTCTGATTGAGGGTGTAGCGGGGTCGTGCGGGTCTTTTCTACATCAAGAAGGCGCATACAGGCCTGAAAAACAGTTGACTCAAAATTGCGACCTTGATCCGAGTGGAGTACGAAAGGCGCTCCATATCGGCAGAACACTTCCTGCACGAGGGCTTTGGCTACGGTCTCAGCAGTCTGGTTAGGAAGGGCGATGCATTCAGGCCATTTAGTAAAATAGCACATGACCACGGCTATATATCGGTTACCGAGCGATGTTGTAGGCAAGGGTCCCAGAATGTCGATCGCCAGGCGCTCAAAAGGGGCACCAATAGAACTTGGTTTCAACTGGCCAACCGTTCGCCGGGCGGGTCCCTTCCTGGCATTGCACTCGTGGCAGCGTGAACACCAGATGGCCACGTCTGCTGATTGACCAATCCAGTAGTACCTTTTCTTTACTTTGGCAGTCGTCTTCTTGACTCCAAAGTGACCTCCAGTTGACGAGTTATGAGCGTGGCGTAGGGTTTCCTCTCGCAATGATTGCGGTACTAGCGTTACCTTCTCACCCGTTTTGCTTTGGGTCTTTATAACGCCATCTTCCAAGTGCAGGTTCGTGAAGGAGTGCCAATAGGCTTTTACTTCGGGGCTTTCGCCCCAAATCTGGGATTTGGGAGGTCTCTTTCCATCTTCCAACCAAGAGAGAACCAGTGCTAGCGTTGGGTCCTTTCGTTGGAGTTGGGCGTAATCGACAGCTTCGATTTGCATGAAAAGGACTCCTGGGCTGTCGGACTGCTCAGCTTTTTCGCATACTCTGCATGCGCCACAGGGTCGGCGTGAGAGCGCGTCGGCATTACCATGCTGTTTACCGCTTCGGTGGTGAATGTCCATGTGGTACTGCTGTAGGCGTTCGATCCAGCGAGCTAGTTGGCCTTCCGGTTCTTTAAAGTTGAACAGCCATCGGAGCGACGCATGGTCTGTCCGCAAGACAAACTTTCGTCCGTACAGATAATGATGAAAATGTTTGGTAGAGAGAACGACGGCTAGCAGTTCTCTTCTTGTGACGCAGTAGTTGCGCTCTGCTGCGTTAAATGTTTTGCTGTAGTATTCCAAGACACGCTCCTTACCGTCCTGGCATTGGCTGAGCACAGCTCCAGCGCCGTGATTGGAGGCATCAGTGTCGAGGATGAACAAGCCATCAGGGTCTGGAAAGGTGAGAACTGGTGACGTTGTTAGCCTTACCTTAAGCAGGCTGAAGGCGCTTTGAGCATTGGCAGACCACGTGAAGGGGCGGCGGGCCTCGGTCAGCTCATGCAACGGCCGGGCTATGGTCGCAAAGTCTGGGATGAACTTGCGGTAGTATGAGCACAGTCCCACGAACGATCGTACTTCTTTCTGGTTGCGGGGCGGCGGCCAATCGACAACTTTTTGGATTTTGTCGGGGCATGCCTTTAAGCCACGGTGGCTCACGATGTGACCAAGATAATTCACTTCGGAGCGGAAGAAGGCACACTTTCGTGGACTCAACTTAAGGCCGGCGGTTGCCAGACGATCAAATACTTGATCTAAGTGAACCAGGTGCTCCTCGGCTGTGCGGGAGTGCACGATTATGTCGTCTAGGTATACCAGTGTTGACTTCCAAGAGAGACCGGCCAGTAGGCCATCCATCAGGCGTTCGAAGGTCGCTGGCGCATTTGTCAGGCCGAACGGCATCACGTTGAATTCGAACAGCCCCACGTCACAAGTGAACGCAGTTTTGGGACGCGACTCCTGGTCCATTTCCACTTGCCAGTATCCACTTTGTAAATCCATGGTAGAGAACCAGCGGGAGCCATGCAGGGTAGTCAAAATGTCATCCATTTTTGGCAACGGGTACGAATCCTTCACTGTCATGTCATTCAGGCGACGATAATCCACGCAGAATCGGGTGGATCCATCCTTTTTTCTGACTAGCACTACGGGTGAGGCCCAGGGGCTGGTGGAAGGGCGGATCACGTCTCTGGACTGCATATCGGCGATTAATTGCTCCACCTCCGTTTTTCGTGCGAGGGGTATCCGCCGTGGTGGTTGCTTGATAGGCCGGGCCTGACCGGTGTCGATGGTGTGGTGGGCTAAATTTGTTCGCCCCATGTCATCGTCACCTTGAGCAAACACTGTCTCGTAGCGTTGCAGCAGCTTCTGCCAACCTACATGAAGGCTCGTTGGCAAGTCTGGTGGTAGCGCTGGCGACGACCAACACATACCGTGCGGCTCTGCCAGTTTTCCGGCGGCCGGCAATACTTCGGCTGATTCCACTTGTCCCAAAATGGTGAATATTGGTAATCGGCATTCTCTGGAACTCAGGTTCAGCAAGTGTAGAGTGGTGGAGTTGTCCTCTCGGTTCACCACCGTACTGCCTAAGATTACCTCATTAGGTAACTGGGAAAAGGTGCCACGCTCCAATACTGCCACGGGACATCGATCTTGTGATTGGCAACAGACTCTCAGAAAGGTGTTGCTGTAGGGAGGATTCCTGGTGGCTACTGTAGAGTACAGTAGGCTAGGCAGCGTCACACCGGGGGGTGTAGTGGAATCGCTCCCCACGGGAATTTGAGGTGCAAAGCCTTTAGGTCCACGGATGCCTGGTGATGCAACAGAAAGTCGATGCCCATAAGGCTCGGGGTGTTGCCTTCCACCAAGAGAAATTCGTGCTGTAGGGGCCGGCCAGCTATAACCAGACTGGCTAACACCCGGGCTGTGGCGATGAACTGTTCTGCAGACGGACCTTGTAGAACGACGTGGCACGGGGTGGTGTTCAACCGTTTCCGAAAGTCTCCGCGATTGAGTAGCGAGACTGATGCGCCAGTGTCTACAATAAGTCGTACTGGTGTTTCCTGTAAGAAAATGAAACAGTGTAAATGCTGACCGCTACGCGAACCACAGGTATACGTAGCTTTTGTTGGCAAGGCGTTGATCTCCTGTTGGGTATAAACCGTGGGCGCAGGCTCAACTTCCTTAGGTGCCGGGTCAGCAAGCAAACGGGCCAAAACGGACTCAGGATCTTCAGATGGTGTGATGCGTTCGGCGGTTTGTTGGGAGGTTGGTGGCCAGGTAAGTGCATGAGTCGTCGATGCGACAACCCGAACTTCTGGCCAAAGCTTCGCTCCAACACACGTGAGCGGCGGCGTCAGAACGGATTCGCTGAGCGGCGGCTCTTCAAACAGCTGGGCACGGGCGGCTTCAACTTCCTCTGAAGGAGCGGCTGGTGCGGCAATAAGCTGTTCGGTGGTTGTTGGCTCTACTGGGGGCAAGGCGTTGAGCTCCTGTTGGGTACGGGCCGTGGGCGCAGGATCAACTTCTTCGGGTGCCGGTTCGGCAAACAAACGGGCCAAAACGGATTCGGGTTCTTCAGGTGCTGTGAAGCGTTCGGCGGTTTGTTGCGGGGTTAGTGGCCAGGCGAGTGCATGGGTCGCGGTGGCAGCAACTCGGACTTCTGGCCGTGGTTTCGCTTCTTCCCACTTGAGCGGCGGCGTCAAAACGTATTCGCTGAGCGGCGGCTCTTCAAACAGCTGGGCACGGGCGGCTTCAACTTCCTCTGAAGGAGCGGCTGGTGCGGCAATGAACTGCTTGGTGGTTGGTAGCTTTACCGTGGGACCCTTTACTCGTTCGTAGCTTCCAGTTGCCAGGGCTTTGGGTAGTGGTGAATTTGCGTTGGCCGGGATAGTCTGTAATCCGTTTGCACTCTCTCCGGGCGGCGGCATTACGGGCGCGGAAGGCAGGACGGCTTCGACTCTCGTAAGAGGAAGACTGTGTCGGGCCATAGGCTGCTCGGTAAGCGGCGGTCTCTCGGTGAGGTGCGTCAAGGGATCACAGGTCGTGGGCTCATGTTCACTCGTCCAAACTGTGGCTGGGGGTGTGCTACGTACCGGTTGCATCCAAGGATGAAACTCGTCGTTGTTGTTGGGAAGGTCCAAGGCAGGCAAAGGGTCTGTGGGGCTGTTGGGATGGGTGGCCAACCTCCGCCCCGAGAGGCTGGCGGCATTTAGTTTCCCGCTTGGTTAGCAGGAGGTGGGGATGACTCTGGACTAGCACGCCCATTCCGGCGTGATCCTCGGCCCCCGCTTCTTGGCGCTGACGGTTGGGTTTCAGCAGTCATGGCCGTGACGTTCATCACGGTTCCGCCTGGGCGACGTCGGCACTGTGCTTCTATGCGGATGGCCATATCGAGGGCTTCCATTAGTGATCGTGGGTTACTGCTTATAATCGGCACTTGGTAAGCTGTCTCTCGAATCCCATCAATAAAACGCTGCACCATGATGTTGTTGTAGGTCAGCTCAGGCAGCTCGCCGAAAACTGCTCGACCAAGGCGTTCCAGTTCCAAAGCGAAGTCATCGAGTGTCTCCTTTGGGCCCTGCATACGGTTATGGAAGAGGTGGTAACCAGTATGAGTACCTACTGTGAAATGTTCACGCATAGCCGTCTTGATAGCCTCATAGGAACGAAGGGTGGACTCTGGGAGGGTGGCGTGAAAGCGTTGGGCGCGCCCGCGCAGGCTGGTGTACAGCTTTCGGCATCTCTTTCTCTCCGACCAGTGATACTCCTCGGCCATATCGTCCAGCAGCCGTTGAAACTCAGACCATGGCCTTGTGCCGTCGAATATAGGGGGAACCTCTGTGTCGGGCAACTCCAAAAAGTCCCAATATCGAGAAGGAATGACTGATTGCGATGCTCTTGTTGACAACCCATCGGCTGCAAAGCCGGCTGTAGGAGGCTGCGGGTCGTATGAGCGACCAACAGGTGCTGCCGGGGGCTCTACCGGGCAATTGCGGCGCGGTGCATCCTCCGCTGATGGTGCGACCAGGCGTGGCGTGCTAGAAGAGAGCATGGGCTCTCCCACTGGCACGGCGGGTGCAAAGGTTTCCGCAGCGTTGACCGGTCCCTTGGCTACACTTTGCAAGCCATCCAGCATGGTCCTCTCGAAGCTCGCCCACATCTGCTCAAACTTTTGCTCGAACTTTCGTTCTAGAGTCTTGTCAATTCCACTAACTTTGTCTTCCAGCTTTTGCATGAAAGACTGAATTTGTTGCTGTTGTGCGGCCTCTCCCATATTTCCATCGGGTGAGGGCTGGCGTTGGCGAACTGATTTTTTAGGCATTTTCTTTGGGTCTGGGTTTTCGCAAACCCACGTGACCCCACACCTGACACCAATGTAACGAAACTTGAGTCGCCCGTAGGGTTTTCCAAATTCGCCACTGTTAGCCGAGCGGATACTTTTTAACTAGGTGGGGGCCAGTCCACGCCACGACAACGTCAGTCAAACAACAACGCAGCAAATTCAGGGTTATTTTGCACTTTTTATTAGCCGCTTAATAATTCGCGCTTTCAGCATGGCAGGCAACCGGAAGAAGAGAGAGAGAGAGAACAAGCGATCAGTGTGATCGTTTTTCTCCCCAAAGTTTTGACCGGCTTTTTGCCAGGTCCTAGGGTGACCAGTCGTGCAGGGTTGCCAGGCGTCGGCTTTGGGTTCGGTGCTGCCAATTGGGCAAGTATTGTGGCGCCAACTTTCGTTACAATATTCATATTCATATTCATATTCATATTCATATTCCATTTAGTATAATACTTTGACTAAATAAAAAATCATATTTTTTTTTTTTTTTTTTTTTTTTTTTTTTTTTTTAAAAAAAATTTTTTTATAATAATTTTTTTTTTTTTTTTTTTTTTTTATTTTTTTTTTTTTTTTTATTTTAAAAAATTTTTTAAAAATTTTTTTCACCTTTTTAAAAAAAAAAAAAATATTTTTTTTTTTTTAAAAAAAAATGTTTTTTTTTATTTTTTTTTTTATTAAAAATAAAAAAAAAGTTTTTTTTTTTAAAAAAAAATTAAAAAAAATATTTTTTTTTTTTTTTTAATACATTCCCCCCCACTCCCCCCCTTCCCTCTCTATTTACCTATTTTTTAAATAAAAAAAAATTTTATTTTTTTTTTTTTTTTAAAAAAATAAGTATTAAGAATTTTGTATTTTTTAAAAAAAAAAGGATTAATATTAGTCGTACAGGTGTAGCAAGGTCTTCAAATAACCTTTTGACAAGAAACGGTCTGAAACAGGAAACCTTGGAAAAACAACAACTTCCGTTACAACCAACACCTTTTTTTTTTTTTTTTTTTTTTTTTCCCAAAAAGAAGGAAAGCGACCAACTTCTTTTTTTTTTTTTTTTTTTTCAAAATAAGGAAGTTAAGGATATTTATAAAAAAAAAATTTATCAGAAATAAAGAAAAGATCAGAACATAAAAATTTCATGGCTAAACATTGCCTTTTTATTTATAATTCTTATATTATATGAAAGTACAAAATATGTATATGAATTTATAAAAGAAAATTAATATTGTTGTCAATGAGTAACTTATCTAACAAGTTTAAGTAACTTGGTGTCATCTTCGTCATCCATAAGATCCAAGTATCGATTTCGAGGGCTTAATAATCATCTTCCATAAGTTCTAAATAGTTTGAGGTTTCGATGATTTCGTCAAAAATGGAATCATCTCCTTCCATTAAAAGTGCAAACTCGTTGCTTAGGTTATGCCTTTCGGTGAGACAGTTGAAAAGAGGTATATCTTTATCATCATCACCAAACTCAATCATTTGAGCAAAGCCGATTTCAATTTGGTAGTTGAAACCATTGATCACCTGTGAAGCGTAAAACTCCTGCGTGGACATCCCGATCGGAAATTCATCCTACGCCACAGATTCCAAATCCAAAGGGATCCCTGGGGTCGATGAGATCGTGGGCAAGTACGCTTCGAAGGAATGGGTCCTCCTCAGCCTCCAGGTCCAAATCCTCCACAGAATCGACGTTTTCTATGAACACAACGTCAGAGTCCTCTTCTGGGGCTGGATCCACTGTAAACCCAGGTTCCACCGGTTTGGGTTCGAGGGCGTTTTAGGTCTCCGAAATGATCGTAAAAAACCACAGTGATGTCTATAGTTATGTTGTGGTATTCGCTTTATAACTATCTATATAACATTTCTGTGTACCTATTTTATAGATGCCAATGTTCACTCATGGTATCTGAAGCGCCTGCATTCAGACATTTTGATTAAACACACCCCCAATGCGACTGGTTTTCAAAAATGAAGAGCAGAGGTTCCGTGCGTGGGAACGAGACAAAGAAAAAGTCTGGGTCAAGGATTTACACAAACTGTTTTGGGTTAGTGTGCGTGTGTGTGTGTGTGTGACCTCATACGTTTCAAATACCTGCGGTTTGTATACAAATAGCTGATAACGTTGGTGGAACGATTGTAAATGAAATAAATGATTTTACAATGCCCCTCTAAGCCTATAGTAACTCCAACTTGTACAACTTATATATTCTAGGAATCCCGAAATGTATGCACTGTATTTAATTTTCTAAGTCAGAATCCAGTGCCTTTAAATATGAGCAAAAATTAAATTTCTCTGTACACAATCATAAATATTATGAATAGTTAAATAAAATGAATAGTTTAAAAAAAATTAAAAAAACGCTTTATAGTAAATCCAACCAAAAAGTAAAAAAATAATGTTTAAAATGTTTAACGATAAAATTGATAGATTCCCTGTCGGAACAACGGGCCGGCAGAGTTGATGGTGTTGCGTTGGGATGCAATCAATCTGCGTGCTGGAATATAATTCGCACTATATTGATGCACTAAATCTCCATGATGGAATACAACTCCTACCATATAGATACACTAAATTTACATGCAGGATTATAATTTGTACTATGTCAATGCACTAAATCTGCATTTGAGAGTACCTACACTTAGCAAGAAATTATCTTCATTTGGCATCCCAACGCTTTAAACACCATCAACTCTGCCGGCCCGTTGTTCCGACAGGGAATCTATCAATTTTATCGTTAAACATTTTAAACATTATTTTTTTACTTTTTTGTTGGATTTACTATAAAGCGTTTTTTTTAGTTTTTTTAAACTATTCATTTTATTTTATACTTTTTAGTTTTGATTAGGTAGGTAGGTACTGATAATTATCGGTAAAAAAAACAAGTTGGCAGGCCTGCATGCAAACCAAAAAGTGTTAAACAGCCAGCCAACAGAAACTTCTAGAAAAACTTTCAAGAAGGATCTACAAAATACTATGCGAACGCACAAAGGGACATGTTCTAGAATTTTATTAAGCGTTCTAAAAATTTCTAGAGTGTTCTACAGTTTTCTATATATCGTATGCTTAGTGGTGTTACGCAGCTAGATAGCCAGATAGCCACAAGTGAAACTAATATAAAGCGTTTAAAAAATACAATTTGTTCTTTTTCTAAATCTTTAAACTTTAGTTATATTTCAAATAGTTTATTTTAAAAATGTGGTGTCGTGTTATCAATAGCGGACATTGCTGAAACTACACACGTTGCTGTCGCCATCTATCTTTGGCTGCGAAAGCTTTCAAGAGCTTAGTGGAGTTACGCAGCCAGCCAGCCAGATAGCCAGCCAGCCACAAGTGAAACTAATATAAAGCGTTTAAAAAAACTAAAAAAAACGCTTTATAGTAAATCCAACCAAAAAGTAAAAAAATAATGTTTAAAATGTTTAACGATAAAATTGATAGATTCCCTGTCGGAACAACGGGCCGGCAGAGTTGATGGTGTTGCGTTGGGATGCAATAAATCTGCGTGCTGGAATATAATTCGCACTATATTGATGCACTAAATCTACATGATAAAGATACACTTCATCCCACCATATAGATACACTAAATTTACATGCAGGATTATAATTTGTACTATGTCAATGCACTAAACCTGCATTTTAGAGTACACGTATCAAGAAATTATCTTCATTTGGCATCCCAACGCTTCAAACACCATCAACTCCTTTTGGGCCACACGAATGGGAGTCACTGAAGTAGTATTTATTGCCATAATGCATTACACCAAATGACTGGCCTTCTGCTATTAGTATGCCTCCATTATGATCTTCAAATAACAAGCTAATGCCTTGACGAAGTGTACGACCAAAGTTATCTTGGTTGGCACGATCATTCAAGCTACCGTATATGTTGGGTTCTTCATCAAAGTTGATATGGAACCCTTTGTTGAATGCGACCAAATCATCTTTGATTAAATTAAAATTTCGTACCAGCAAATATCCATTCGCCTCGATACGATAGGCTCCTAAATTTCTCTGATTTTTGGACCTTACATCACTATAATTTTGATCGCCTGTTATCATATTCAAGTTAAGGTCGTTTGTGAACCAATAATGTGGTGAAAGAATAGAAGCTCTTAAAATGTTTGCCAATACCATCGCACAACATTGAATACCAGCGAAACCTGATGCCTCGCCTTGATGCCACGAAGCGAAATTAATTTGCATATAAGCACTAGTAACCTTTTAAAGGCTCGCCATTGACCTCTAGAGCTTGTTTTTCCGATGCTTCTTCTACTCTTATGATATCCTCTTCGTTGATCAAAACGTTTTGATCAATAACAACGTCTTTGTATAGAGGATTGTTTGCTTCCAACCAATACAGAGCATCATACACATTTTGCCTACTTATTGAAAACTGCTGCGTTACATTTATGTTCTCTAGCCGCTCAGTAACGACAACAATTCCAGCATCATATGTTGATCTTGGAAGCGTATTTGGCAAGTTTTCGATAACTTCGAAAACATCTTGAGCAAACAACACCGCTTGGCCTCGAAAACGATACTGCCCCAAAATTCCACTTATCTTGCTAATTTTTACAAATGGAATAATGCGTGAAATCAGCCTTTGTTCAACTTGTGATAAATTTGCAATAACTTCAGGAATGGAGCCTGGATCCATGTTATTCCAATACGCCTTGGATGGTGGCAATGTTTTCTTTGACCTTAAGGGGGGAGTACACTTTAAACGTCCAAAAAGTAAGGCATTTTCGTTAATTTTTTTAAGCAATAAAACACTCTGGGAGGGCAAATATGTTATAACCCATTCTTTGAACTACAATTTTTTTTTTTTTTGAACTCGATTGGCGTCTCTATGTGGCCGGTGCACTAGGTCGCGCGGGCGTCCTCGCGCGGAAGTCGGAAAACGGTGGGGGAAAATACTCCTTCCCATGTGATCCCGGAACATAAATGGAACAAAATCCTGATTATTAATGAAATTTGGGTTAGAAATACAAGTTCCGATTTTTTTAAATTAATTTTTTCAAAAGTTGTGGCCTTAGAAAAAAAAATCAATTTTTTCACCCTAAATGCTTACGTGGATTAAAAATCCATTTTTGACAAAATCGAAAATGTGAAATGTGGAAATTTAATTCTGAACAAGAAAACCTAGGCGATATCCAAATTTGATGATAACTGGTTAGAGTTTTTTCCCCCGTAAGTTTGAAAAAACCCGTTTCGAGATAAACGCGTTTAAAGATGTGCATGTACATGTACATGTACGGTACATGTTTTAGGAAATCGCTTCGTAAAGCGGTAAGGAATATTCTGGCAGGCTTGGAGTCTTTTCTAAATTAAAGTATACATCTCAAGGAACATTTTAAGCCTAAAAAAAAAAAATTAATTTTTTTGAAAAATCAAAGTGTACTCCCCCCTTCAATGAGTTAATTATGTATGCTTAGTGGTGTTACGCAGCCAGATAGCCAGATAGCCAGCCACAAGTGAAACTAATATAAAGCGTTTAATTAACGGTCGCAAGTTGCCCGCCGCTTGAGCAAGCGGCCAAGGATCCGCAGATGTCCCTGGGTACAGGGCTCCAGATGGCCAACCAGAACTGGAGGTTGTACCGGGACGAGGCCAGCATCCTCCGGCGCCGCCAGACAGTTACCAGGCAGCAGATGGAGGCGGCCGAGCGGATGGAGGACAAGGCGAAGGCAGAGTTGCAGCGGTGGCAACAAAAGGTGGCCATGGATATGCACCACAGGGCGCCCCTCAAACGGCCCGACAGCCCGAATCCGCAAGAAGCGGTGACGCAGCTGGAGGAGGACCTGGCTGCCAGCTGGCAGAAGCGTCTAGAGGATGCCGAGCGCGAGGAGAAGCTCCTGTGGCAGGGCAAGGTCCTCATGGCGGAGGTGCCGCCCGTTCCAGTTGGAGGTGGAGGGGTGCCTGCTACACCCAGGTACTTACCCGAACCCATGGACGACCCGATGGAGGAGTCCGAGTCAACGCAGGCTTCATCATCACCACCTCAGTGGGTGCCTGCAAGGCCGCCAACGCCGCACCCCGGGCCGAAAGACCAGGCGGAGGAGTCAGTGCCGTCGCCCGAACCAAGGAAGGAGGAGCCGCAGCATCGGACGGAGATCCAGCAGGCCCACGTCAGCCACGCCCTAAATTCATTCACCATCGACGGGGCCCGCTGGCATCAGCACATGGTGACATGGACGTGGCCCGAGGAGCTGGAGACGCAGCAGCCTCATCCAGAAGCTCCGACGCAGCCCCAGGCAAACCCCAGGGACCCAAGGGTGCGACCGAGACACCTGGAAGGGGTGCCACAGAGGCGCTATCGCGGAGTTAGGACTGGGGCCATGGATTTGGCTCGCACCACACCCGAGAAGGCCAGTCCTGCAGAGGCAGCAGTCGGCGCCGGAGGAACGGGCAGTCGTGGCTCGGCCCGTGCTGATGCGGCAGGCATCGCAGGCCGAGGGTCGACGAATGGCCCGCGGACATTTTGGATGCACCAGCTGTCCAGGATGCGCGGAGGCGAGGAGGGCGTCGGTGCGTGGTGGCACAGATCGGGCAGCACTTATATAGGGTGCGCCTAAACATGATGGGCGTACGGGTTTTCCGACAATAAACTGCCTACATAGCCCACTGCCACAAGAAACACTCACTATCACTGGGAAAAAGGGGAAAGGGGAAATTAAAAACACAAAAAAAGGGTGTGTAAAATAGTTTATAAGCTTTTGTTTATTAACAAAAACTGGTAAATAAATGACTGTTAACGGTTAATGTCGATCTCATATGTTAACTTTTGAATAGTGGCAGGACCGCTTTTGTATTATTTAAGTTTTAAGCTAGAAAATCGACTGCTTTTGTTTTTTAATATTCTGAATTTTCGAAGTTTGATTTCCATAAATATAAATATTTATTAGCATTCATTATTATATTTGTAACCAAACCAAGTCTTAACCAAACGAAGTCTAACTAGAAAATAGTGCGAATACCGGTAGTTTTACATCTCTAGTGCTCAGTGATGGGAGTCGTTTCGATTACCAAGATCAATTGAGATGGCACTCGATGGGCAAGGCAAACACTAAAAACATCGGCATGTACACGGTCACACTGAAAGTAACGCACCAAGATCGATAGAACATCGCAAATCGAATAGGGCGAAGCTTGAGTGACCAGACGACGAGAAAGTGGAGACGGCGGCGCGGGAATTTGAAGTCATCGTCGCGGGAAATTCAAAGTAAAGAACGAGGAAGTCATCGTCGCGCGGAATTCAAAGTAAAGAACGAGAAAGTCATCGTCGTGGGAAATTTAAATTAAAGAACGAGGAAATCATCGCGGGAAATGCAAATTGAAAAAACGAGTCAATTATCGTTGTTAACAATTCAAATGCGGGGAAACATTCGGGGCGGGGAAATCAATTCAAGGCCAGTTGAATGGGGAAAGGAAAGGCGCTGTAAAGCTCAAACATGAGCTGTGAGTGTCTGAGGAGCAAGGAGTCAAAAGGATACACAGAGATACACAAGGATAAACGAGGATACACGAGGAAGCGGGGATGAGAAACGAGTCTCATTTTGTTCCCGAAGAAAGGGGAGAATGTGAGGAGTTGAATAGCTCCCCACAAATAAGTGTGAATGATCACAAGAGGAGCAGCCCGCCGGTTGCCAGATACGCGGCGAATTCGGCCGTAGTAACGGTAGTGCAAGAAGGAGCAAGAGGGCATGAGTAAGAGAGACGGAATAATGCAAAAGGAAATAACGGTTCAGCGCTGGACTTTGGCAGCTGTGGTGCCGTGCGCAGAGGGTGAAAGGGCAAACGGTAAACGTGGACCTTGGACCCGAAATGAGGAGACGCAGAGGATTAACGGTGCAAGGGCGGCCTATATAAGGCGGCCGAGCGCCAGAAGCGGCACTCAGTACATTTGCGAGCATCGAAACGTAAACGTGAGATTAGAAGCGTGGACATCAAGGATACGCAGGATCAGCCAGGATACGTCAGGATCAGCCAAGGACACGCAGTGTCAGCCAAGGACACGCAGTGTCAGCCAGGACACGCAAGTCCTGCCAGCCAGCAGGGCCACCAGGACCACGCAGGATCAGCCAGGACATCAGCTGGGCCAGGACACGCAAGTCCTGCCAAGACACAGGATAGCCGCTAGGACACGCTTGAGCCTGTAAGGACACGGAAAACCTGCCAGGGCCGGCAACGCCGTCCAGGATACAGGAGTCAGCCGAGACGCAGGACCTGCCAGGACACGCAAGCCGCCGAGACAGCCAGGACCCTCCAGGATCACCAGGACCGGCCAAATCGGGCAGGATAAACCCCGAGGATCCGCAGGACACAGAAGGCAGACGAGACGCAGGTGGGTGGTTTGCGGCTGCATCGAGTTGCAAAGCCGATCGGTACTAGACCCTGCCGCGTGCGATCGCGCTGAAGCAAGGCTCTAGACCCAGGTGCCTTACAACCACGCCTATCGTTGACTAGACCCCGGCGTACGCCAGGCGCGTCTGATAGAGTGTGAATAAGCGTATCCTGGCGCGAGCGTGGGCCAGCCCAGGTGCCTGACGACTACGCCTATCGGTGAATAGACCCTGACGTAAGCCTGGCGCGTCTGATAGAGTGTAAACAGGCGTATCCTGTCGCAAGCGTGGTCTAGACCCAGGTGCTGGGCGACTACAACGATTCTGACTAGACCCCGGCGTACGACTGTAATCCAGTATACTGGCGCGACCCGCATCCTAAAGCCAAGGACCTCGCGCAAAACACAGCCGACTAGACCCTGGCGTAGGCCTGGTGCGTCCAAGTGTTTCAGTGAGCGGCTCCGTTGGCATCAGTTAGCCCCAGAAACCACACCGCGTCAGAACCTCACGAACCGAGGCCTTTAGAGCATCCTGGATTATCACCGGCTGCCCAGGACACGGAAAGCAGCCGAGATAGCAGAGTCAAGCCAACGGCTCAGCGGCAACAAAGCTAGGGCGGAGCTTTCGTCTAAACCTGGTACTGAGTTTCAACGATCGTCCTGTCGAGTTCTGGCGTACGCCTGAATCGGAAGGCGAGAGTAAGCGAAGTCCTGGTGTTGACCGGCCGGGACAGAACAAGGGACAGTATGCTGACATCGCTGGCGTACGCCTGAAGGTTCACCCTATTCTGGGAACGGTTACGCCCATACGTCATATTAGCTAGAGCCAAACAGCCAGCTACTACAACCGAATCTACGCGTCGAGGGCGGCCAGAGGAAGCTACGGAAGGAAAGCAAATCAGTCGGCAGGCAAGAAGGCAGAGTGTCGACAAGCGCAGGCGAGAAACCGGATCAGCGAGTGCAGAATTAGGCCTAGAGGATCGAAAAAAATAAATCCTGAAACCTGAGAGTCAGTGCGTTCTCATTTGTCGTTGGGCGGTCACGTTTATATAAATTTGGTGGGACGAACACACAAACTCTACTGAGCTAGCCGCACAAATAAGTAGCGAGCAGAAAGTAAAAATATCAGTTCGTTACAAAACCTTTATTGCGGTGTTAAAAAGTTGTAAACAAATTATTTACCTATTATGCTGATCAATATGTTCCGAAAATCGTTGGACAATGTCTTAGTTTCCTTGAAGCAGTTTAAGACACCCGCTGCTCGGTTGCTGTTTGCCAAAATTTTTAACAAATTAATCTTAGTTAATAAATTTTAAGTTACATAAGAAGCTGAACCGAAATTGCAAGTCATCCTTACCTCACTGCCACTTGCTCCAGCTGCGCTGCACTTGCTATCGGTGTTGTAGTTATTATGAGTCAAATAATAATATTAAAAATATTTGTAATTATATAATATATAATATTATAAAATATTATTTTAAAAAAATATAAAACAAAAAATTATAAGAAAAAACAAGAAAGAACGATATAGTAGACTTTCCCGACTATCAGATTTGCGATACTCATTGCCCCTTTTCAAAAAACAAAACAAGAAAAAACGCTAGTCAACACCATTTTTTAAAAAAAGTGTAGCCTGCTTTCGAGCGCAATACATTTTTAACGCACTTGTATACACAATTTCTTGAAACTGACCAGATTTTCAAAATGTTTGGATATTTGTATTACAGCCCTGCACGAGTATACTCGTAGAGGCCCTTTTCTATCATTTCAAAAAACAGCTCGAGTAAATTAGCTCACAAAAATTTTCAAATCGCATAGCTCAGCTACAAAATTTTTGCAATGAGCTATTCGACTCGTTCGAAAATAAAGGGCTCATGGAATCATAGGCTAATATGTTTGGCAGCTTGTCTTGAAGAGAAGAGGGAACTGATTTTTATTGGCGTTACACCACTTTAGGGGCTCAAAGTCATCTGTGTACATTGTAATGGTGGCTAAGTACGCCGTCAATTCCCTGTTTACTTTGGATTCATCCGTTTCATTTGAGAAGTTTCTAATAAGGTCTGCAAGCAACAGCACATGCTTCTAGGCATTACATCTTCGTTTTGGTCTTGTCTTGTAATAAATAGTTTCATCATTTTTTTACAATTTTCAATTTTTTCGGACTTTTCTGCGTCTGTGAACTGAAGTAATTTATTTCCTGGCGGAAAGAGGAAGTAAAGCCAATTTGTGGTGTTATGTAAGGTTACGTGTAACAACGGTGTCTAAGTAAGTTAACAAAGAAATTTTTAGGTTGTAAATTAGGACAGTTTTCGTTTTCCAAAATCGCCAAGAAGGAACTCCTCTTTCTTTTTGATCAGAATTGCGAAAATTTCTGCCCATCCATCCTACCCAGCGGGTAGAGCAAAGGCTTTTTAGCGACGACTTTAATTGGTTTTTTCTCCCGATTTCTCGAAATATTTCACTAATTATTTGCGATACTCGAAGAGTAAGCAAATACTGTAAACGCGCAAATGTCTGTCTGTCCGTCTGTCCGTCTGTCCGTACAAACATCGAGATCTCGGGAACTATAAGAGCTAGAACCACCAAATTTTGCACACAGACTTCTATAAGCAAAGCGCAGATCAAGTTTGTTTCAAAACCTGACCAAGCCCCTTTTTACGCCCACAAACCGGGAAAACTCTGTGGTGTCCACATTTTTAGTGCTAGAGAAAAGTGGCCCATATAAATGTTGTTCGTATTGAAAATATCTACCCAAATATCTACAAATTTTTAAAATCTGACCATATCAGAAATTGTGTATACAAATGCGTTGAAAATTTGTATTGCGCTCAAAAGTAGGCAAAACTTTTTTTTTGAGAGGGCGCTAAAAACTGATTGCGCATGAAAGTAGGCTACACGTTATTGAAGAGGGCTAGCTAGCTGTTTTTAAAGAGGGCAATGAGTATCGCAAATCTTATAGTCGGGAAACCCGACTATAGCGTTCTTTCTTGTTTTGAATTAATTTTAAAAAAATTTACCAGTTTAGGAACTTTGTTAAAAGTTTTGTCAATCACATTATTTATCAAGTGGTTAATGCAGTATATGCGCCTCATCATTTATAAGTAGCAACCATATTTGCACCGCAGTCCGTCTAAATGATAGCATTATCCGCAGAAAGGTTGCACTCATGTTCTAGGATGCAGCTATTCAACGTTTTCTTTAGGTTTGCACTTGAGAAACAAGTGATCTAAATTACAGTCAATAAATGGAGTGTAAATTGTATGTTTTTATACCGGTCAAAACGTTCGCATGAAGCGCTGGCGTCGTCGTTTTCGTCATGCAGTTGACGTGCAAACCTTGCGCGGCGGGACAAAAAATTCGATATCAACTGTCCGAGTCAAATATACCAATTTTTTTTTTTCGAAACAACTTCTGTTTATTTATTTAATTTATAAATCGTGGGCAACATTTTTTTTTTTTATTTAGGGAACAATAATCCACATAATTTTGCAAACAGCTTTCCTAGAAATGGCTAAATCAGAATCCTTTCCTATGACCCTTTGGAATGAGCCATCTCCCAGAAAACGGAGTACAATGGCCAACTGAAAAATTGGCGAGATGGTATATTTCTGGATTTCCTCCGCGATCATGTGGTACCAGTCGATAATTGTACCGGTAAACAGAGAAAACGAAGCTCTAAAATGTGACGTTTTGGGTTCAAAAACAGGGTCGAAACATTTTACTGTCTATCTAATCTAATATGTTGGCGTTTTAGGTTCAAAATCAAGCACGAAAAATTTTATTGCGTCTTACAAATGTGTAACGAGACGACCCTGTTTTTGAACCTAAAACGTTCCTTCGTTTTCTCTATGCACTATTATTAAAAACATTATTAGGCTTTTGCAAGGAATCGGATGTACTTCTAAGGCATTTTCGCTGTATTTTAACGGCCTGTTATCTTTTCTTCCGCAAAAATTCCAAAGCAAACGCACGGGCAAAGCAAATACTTTTTGTGTCTTAATAAGCTATTTGTACAGGGTTGTCTCCCGGTTGTTAGTTTGCCGGTCAATTCAAAACGTTGAATTTTTTGTTTGTTCTGTTTTATGAGCACGGTTTTGTTTAGTTATTGGTGTTGTTTTGAAAAAAAAAGTATAATTTTAACTGAAAAATAGAAAATAAATGTCAAATAAAAACTGGAAGTCGGCCCTGTCTTTTTTCCGAATCGTTAGTTAGTTCGAACAACAAGTTCAAGACGGTTTCTGTAGCACCGACTTTTTTTTTTGGACCGTAAAACGGTCGACGGATTCTATGGCACCCTGGTATAAGTGGTGAAAATCTCAAAAACTTTTCTCTTGACAACAGCGCAAACACTGTCCACCGCGAAAAATAATAAAGCTTTTTGATTTTTTTAAAGGGGGACTTCTGAGTAAAATTTTTTAAAAATTAAAAATTTTTTTTCGCTAAAATAATTCTTTATGGCAGCGATGGGCACGAGATCTAACGGTTTGAGCAGCAGGTCGGCCAGACCAAAAAAAAACAACAACAACCACCACCGTCTTAAAGAATGTGCGAGCAAAGCAAAAGCAAAAAGCCAATGTATTTTGTTGTTGCAAATCTCGGGACCGAGGCGAGCCGTCTGGCTGGCGCCTCCCGAAAAATATAACGGTTTGAGCAAGTGAGCAAATTGAGCCAGGGCGTGCCCATCTCTGCTTTATGGTCTTAAAAATAACATACCAAAAGATAGAGTCCGGCAAAAGTTTCTAAGTGTCGAAATTTTCCATTCTGCGGCGATGCCTCACAGGTATATCCCATGGAACCTCTTGTGTTTAAACGCGTTTTTCTCGAAAAAACTTTTTTTGCCATGGCCGGAAACATAACTCGAACAAATCTTAACCGATCGACCTAACCGATAAATTTTGACAGTATATTCAAAATACCTTTTTTTATTAACAATTTTGTGACGTTTTTATTCGTGAAAATTTTAATTTTTTTTTCAATCACTCACCATTTTGCAAAAAATCAATATATCGAAAAAATCCTACGTGTGTCGATAGCTGTTGATGTAAAGAAACTAACTAAACTTGATTTTTTGTTCTACATCAAAAATTAAGGACGTTAGCTTTCCGGCCATGGACCCCCTTCAACAAAAAAGGGCCTACGAAGAAATGCTGCACAGCCGCCAGTTTGTTTTTGATTTATGAAAAAAAAATTATTTTGTACTTCACATCTAATATTATAAGACCTACTTTACAAATTTTCGATTGGCTTTTTCATTTGGCCAAAAAAATTCCAGAAAATCCGTTTTTTTTCCCAGTTACTCAGATGTCCCCCGACGACCGCGCCGACTGCGCGCCGGCGTCTTCCACGACGCACAGTGGGGTATTATTCAAAAAAAGTGGGACTTAATTCACACAGGCTAAATAGACTCTGCCTTATATTTTTCTTTCGTTTATAAAATTAAACTAAAAAAAGGTATTTTTAGATAAGACTTAGTGTAATTTTATTAAAAAAATTGTTTTCATAAAATTTTTGATGTTGAATTTTCTGACTTTTTTTATTAAAAATTCATATCTTAGGAACTAATGCAGATATTTTTAAAATTTAAAATGTTTGTTATAGCTTGAACTTAAGGCTTTGCTGCAATCAAAGTGTGATTTTTCATAGATTTTCAAAGTTTTAAAGTTGTCTTTAGCCATTGAAACCGTTGACTCTCACCAAACACGTTTTTCCGTCCAAGTTTACAACTTTGATCTCAAATATCTCGCTTATCGCACAAAATCGCACGATCAAACTTTTGTAAACATATGAGTGACACTTTAAAGTATAATTAAAAAAAAAATTATCGCGTGCGGACGCGTGTGGATCAACTATATGTCCATGCAAAAAAACCATACATTTTGTAGACTATTAATATATGGGGCATTCCACGCAAAATCGGCCACCAAAATTTGTTTTCCAAAAAAATTTTTTTCGTTACAGCAGCCAAAAATATTAGATACGTATTTTTTTGTTTGAATGTATTACGCGGAGTTTTCGAAAAAAAATTTTGAAGTTTCACTAATTTAAAAAAGTTGACATTTTCAATCGCTTTTTACTCCAATATGGAATGAAGTTACAAAAATTTACCCCAAATATGAAATTTCCGCCTTTCTGAGCACTTTTGACAGAAATATACGAAAATTCAATTTTCGAATTTTTCGACCAAAAAAGTAAATTTTTGAAAAAAAATTGAAATTTTTCAAATTTGGACATGATTATTATTTTTTTTTTTTTTTATGAGTTGCCTAAACATTTTTCTAAATGCTGTCCAAATTTCAGGATGGAGAATCAAGAATTGTGGTTGCAATGAATTTTTGAACTTGTGAAACAGCGTTTGGAGCGTTTTTTTGCGTGCTCGCTGACCGATTTGAGCACGCAAAAAAACGTGCTTCTTCTTCTTATTCTCCCTTCTCCTTGTTTACTTACGCTGCGAGCGCTGTTTCACAAGTTCAAAAATTCATTGCAACCACAATTCTTGATTCTCCATCCTGAAATTTGGACAGCATTTAGAAAAATGTTTAGGCAACTCATAAAAAAAAAAAAAAAATAATAATCATGTCCAAATTTAAAAAATTTCAATTTTTTTCAAAAATTTACTTTTTTTTGGTCGAAAAATTCGAAAATTGAATTTTCGTATATTTCTGTCAAAAGTGCTCAGAAAGGCGGAAATTTCATATTTGGGGTAAATTTTTGTAACTTCATTCCATATTGGAGTAAAAAGCGATTGAAAATGTCAACTTTTTTAAATTAGTGAAACTTCAAAATTTTTTTTTTCGAAAACTCCGCGTAATACATTCAAACAAAAAAATACGTATCTAATATTTTTGGCTGCTGTAACGAAAAAAAAAAGTTTTTTTGGAAAACCAAATTTTGGTGGCCGATTTTGCGTGGAATGCCCCATATATATTTTTTTTAAATCCTAAAAAAATTTTTTTTAATTTAAAATTACCATAAAATTGAAAAAAGTTCAAAGTAACAGAATAAAAAAAACACACACACATTCTTTGAAAAATGTTTAAGATATAGCGCCTACAAAATGCACCAAAACGGAAAACTATGTATCTTACGCATTAACTAAAAACTAAATCTGAACTTTGAACGTAGATTGTGAAGCCCAAAAAAATCATAAAATTATAATTTAAACAGGGTTTGATAGAGAATTTTATCTATTTTGAATTGGTATAACTCACTTATTTGAAATCGAAAAAACACTTTTTGAATTAAGTCCCACTTTTTTGAAAAATACCCCACTGTGCGATGCCTGTGTTGCGTGCGAACGTTTTGTATGGGGCAAACATTGCGCGGCGGGATAAATAATTCGATATCAACTGTCCGAGTCAAATATAAAAATTTCGAAGATAATTGTGTAAAAATTTAATTTCAATAGTTGCCCTAGAACACTTTTGAAAGCTTATTTGTTTAAACAATTGTTCTTAAAAATTTAGTTAGTTTTTTAATAAAAATTTTAAAATATTTTTTTTTAAGGGTAAAACAATTCTCTTACACACCAAAAAAATTTCGTCGATAGGTATATGTCAAGCCGTTCGTGAGCTCTACATTTTTCGCCAAAATCCTAAAAAACAAATTTTTGAACTTTGAAGCTCAAAATATCGAAAACGGTGCGGAATTTCGAAAAACTGTAAAAAGTGTTTTTGGGTACTATCCTAATGTACACATTTTTAACGTTTTTTTTCGAATCAAAAAAATCACCCCAAAATTTTTGTCACAGTTGACATGGCCTGACCCATCTTCGAACGAGGAACAAAGACTGTACTTTTGCTTATGGTAAATGTTAGCGCTCTTTTTGTTCAAATAACGTGAGCTGTTTGTTCGGTTTGTTTTTTTGACATGAGCTACTCGAGCCGATTTGTTTAAAAGGGCTCATGGAACCAGGAGCTCATGGAATCATAAGCTCATAGGTGGAGCTGTTACTCTATGATTCCATGATCCAATAAGCTGTTGTTCCAAAGTCAGAAATAAACAGCTCAAGCTCAGATCTGATTTTAAACTCTACTTGTGCAGGGCTCCAATCTCTATAGATATTTTAAATACAAACAACATTTTTTAGGCTACTTTTCACTAAAACTAAAAATGTGGGCACCACAGAGTTTCGCGGTTTGTGGGCGTTAAAAGGGGCGTGGTCGGATTTGAAATAAACATGATCTGCGTGGGGTATATACAGTGGTTCACAGCTTATTTCAACCAGTGCCCAAGAAAAAATTTAAAACGCTGTGCCTGCCAAACTAAGACAGATATTGAAATAATTCAAACGCAGTTTTATATCTTTGTGCTTTAACTTATATTTCACCAATTCTCACATTTTTAAGTAATTTATTTATATTTATTTTGAATTAAAAACTAAAATAACAACGTAAATTAATGTCACAGCTTATTTCAACCAAGAACTTTGGGTACCATTAGTTCGTGAATTGTGATTCCTAAATAAGTTTTTCTTCTTCTATCCTGTTGATCTAATTGTTAGCTAATTTATTTTAGTTTTAATGATTTTGGATTACACTGGAAAAAAAAGTTTTAAACGATTTACAAAAGTCACTTCTCTTTCGATGATTAAAGTTCGGAAATTGGCCTATTACACTATGTAAAAATTACAAAATGTAGCGGAATATTGCTGAAATGGTTAATCTGAGCCCCAGTGGTGACGAATCCATAATCAACCGCCTCGTTAAAGATAATCGGAGGACGGAAAATGGAACAAACGTTCCATAGAAACCGTGAGCCGAATACGGCGAGATCATAGCTTCTAAGCCCACCTAACTCGAAAGAATGTGTCGGAGCGCGCCGCTGCGTAAAGCTCCGCGCGCGCGAGCCTCGATTAAAAAATTCATAACTCGAAAAGTACTGAGAATTCCATCTTCAAATTTGGACAGCATTTAGAAAAATGTTAAGGCAACTCATAAAAAAAAAAAAAAAAAAATGTCCAAATTTGAAAAATTTCAATTTTTTTCAAAAATTTATTTTTTTGGTCGAAAATTTCGAAAATTGAATTTTCGTATATTTCTGTCAAAAGTGCTCAGAAAGGCGGAAATTTCATATTTGGGGTAAATTTTTGTAACTTCATTCCATATTGGAGTAAAAAGCGATTGAAAATGTCAGCTTTTTTAAATTAGTGAAACTTCAAAAATTTTTTTTGGCTGCTGTAACGAAAAAAAAAAGTTTTTTTGGAAAAACAAATTTTGGTGGCCGATTTTGCGTGGAATGCCCCATATATTTTGCATATGTTCGGTATGCAAATTCCGAGGTCTAGTTTTGATTTATTTTGATTAGTTATGTCATCAAAGCTACTTTATTCATTAGACTGGGTCGATTTTTATTTTTTTAAATATCATAGTAGCCAATCCAAACATATTTAAAGAGGTATAATCCGAAATATGTTCAGGGGCCTACTAAAATAAGGAGTTGTACATTTAATCATGAATTGGAACGGGAACGTAAATATGATCACTAGGAATTAAATATAGTAGATCCAACAAATTTACCCCTGTTTATGATACTCCAATGAAGGAAACCGATGGTTAAAATGGTGGATCACCAGGAATTTAATTAAGATGTTCAAACGAATGTACCCCTTAATAATTTAGGTATCATTTTTTTAAGTTTTAAAAAAAAGTGTTCGATGGCATTTACAAGTGTTTTCTTTACTCTACGTGTAGTTGGATTTATCACTTCCAACAGATCAATCTTTAACATTGCCATACTGATCATTTGGATTAGATGAGTAATTTGTCTGCAAGAGCGCTTCCAGCTACACTTTCCGGTTGTAAGGATGTAAATTGCTGGGGTCGGCGTCTCAGTTGGCCCAGGATCCTCTACAAATAAATTTATAATTTGCTGAGACAGTTGAGGGAGGGATATCGATAAATTATAGTGATTTAAGGCATATTTTTGGTCGGAACTCAAGGAAACCAAACTAACGAAACCCCAAAAAAAATTTCGGCGTTTGCGATAGCGGCGTAGACTACACTGACGCAGCACTATCGCAGCCATCTGGCTGTGGAAAAGTCACCGCGTGTCTGCGAAAGCGGCTAGACTACTTTGACGCAGGACTATCGCAGCCACCCGGCTGGGGAGGGACTCACTAAATACCTGCACGACGTAGCACCCGTAGGATTTTTTCGATATATTTATTTTTTCAAAATGGTGAATGATTGAAAAAAAATTACAATTTTCACGAAAAAAACGTCACAAAATTATTGATAAAAAAAAGTAAGCAATATATCGAAAAAATCCTACGAGTCTCGATAGACATAGGTATTTTGAATATACTGTCAAAATTTCAGATCGATCGGATAAGATTTGTGCGAGTTTTCTACTCGGCCAACTCAAAAAAAGTGGTTTCGAGAAAAACGCGTTTAAACACAAAAGGTTCCATGGGATATACCTGTGAGGCATCGCCGCAGAATGGAAAATTTCGGCACTTAGACACTTTTGCCCGACTCTATCTTTTGGTATGTTATTTTTAAGACCATAAAGAATTATTTAAGCAAATACAACATTTTTCGGTTTTTAAAAAAAGTTACTCAGATGTCCCCCCTTAAATGAATTAATATACGATAGTTTTTCTGGGGCCTTAGGGCGAAACTTATAATTTAATCCCTTCGGTGGGCAATATCCCTTCAGTGGGCATGAACTTAAACTATTGATTATTATATATTCTTAAGGCTTATACTTATTATAAATGTAATACAAAAAAGTGAATCTTCACACGGTCCAACTTTATTCCGGCTTTAGTTCCTGCTTCTTTTCGATCTCTTCGCAAAATGCAAGAGTCAGGGCAGCCTGCAGCTTCTGCTCGGTGACCTCCACGTTGTCCAGCACTAATAGAAGAGGGATTTTCCATCAGCCCAGGGATCTAATCTAGTGGTAGCCCGCCAGGTGTTCGAGCTTAATAAAGGTGGAGATCTCGTTCTTCCGCAGATAGAGTAAGAGTAGAGTTATGTAATCAAATAAACTTTTTTTTGTGCTATGTTATGAAACATAGTAGAAGCCCCGGTTCAAATCTCACCGATGTCAAATAGAACTTATTTTTTTTTAAATTATAATTTAATGGGTATATTTAAAACAGGCCGGTGAATGTGACAAAAACTTGACTTATACGAGAGATTTAAACTTTGACGTCTTATTTCAAAGGCATGGACAAATGTCCAAGCCGGGGACAATTTTTGTCTTGAGTGTATAATCCAGCTAAAATATCACGGTAACTTCTTTGGAATAGGCGACATAATTCAAAATGTCGTCCAACATGCTATCTTTCTATTCGTCGCTACACCGCGGAACCTATAGGTGATGGAAAATAATTTTGTATGAGACTTGAACTCGGGAGAACCCAAGTGTTATGGAAAAGTGCAAATGATCCGTGGATTTTTTTAAGTGTTGCCCTGTGCTATAAAAATATTTAATAAAACATATACAGGCCTGTTCCAGTTTTCACTCGGAAGTGGATTTGATAACATTTGCGGATTTCCCTTTAACATTGCCGAATTTCCCTTCTTCATTTGGGGATTTGCCTTTGAATTTCCCTTTTGTTCCCAAACAAAACCAGCTGACTGGCAACTGGCCACTTTTGACAAGGGCGTTTGATTTGTTTGAGTTTGCTGCCTTGAGGATGATTAAATTTTGGCCTGCTGGTGTCCATCAGCTATGGGCATAAATGGTTTACTAATTTAACGCATAAAATAGAAGAAACAAGCATTAGCGGCCACAAATACAAAGTTTTAAATATTTGTTTATTCGATCAGCTGTTCTGGTGGCACTGTTTTGAAACCAGAGTTGCCGAAGCCGGTAAATAGGTCCCAGCCACACGTGTTTACACAATTATTTCATTAAATTAAGCGGTAATAAGCACAAAAACTCTTTTAAATTTAACTTATATAAAATACCTTTCTAACCATAGTAACACGAGCACAAAAGGGCTTGCTTAAAATAAATCTCAAAAAAATACTTATTTTTTTTCCTACCATGACAACCCTTGCATTTTCTCTCCAAATTCGTTCGGAAACTGGAACAGAGGCGGCGGATTTGTCAAAATGCTGAAGGTTAGAATCGAACCTATTTGGAGGTGCAGCCGCAAAATAATTTTTAAATGGTCAAATATGTTGTTATTAACAATATTAAATATGCAATATTGTTCTTAAAGCATCAAAGAATAGGGAAAAAATATCATTTGCACGTTAACTTATCGCAAAGTATTTTTAAACAATTAATTTCTGTGCTTGCGGATTTGAATCCGTCAGCCAAACGGCTGGCGGAAAGTTTCCGTGAGGTTTCGCTCGGAAGTTAACAGAGAGTTAACGGAGGGAAATTCATTTCCGTGAGGATTTTTCGGAAGTGAATGTTAGAACAGGTCTGGGAAATTCGAATCCGTGCGAATCTTTCGGAAGTGAAAACTGGAACAGGCCTGATAGGTTAGGTTAGGTTAGAGCGGCGGCTGACACAAGGTCAGCCCACTTAGGCCATCACTGGCCCGTTGTGATACCGCAATGGATCATTTGTACCCTTTAAACCATGAATTTATAAAGAATCCCAGCCCGTTTCTCTAATGAAACCTGCTATTTTCTTCGGGGGAACAGCTGCTAATTCAGCTAGATTGTCAAGGAAATATTCTCCTATATACTTTTTCCTGCGCCTGATAAGGGCCACACAGGAACAGAAGAAGTGCTCTACTGATTCTACTTCTTCATCGTTTTTGCAGCTTCTGCAGAAGTCGTTGTTTAGGACGTTAAGTCGGGATGCGTGGGCTCCTACGAGCCAGTGGCCTGTAATTGCTCTAATTACAGCTGTGCACTGTGTGCGATGTAGACTGAAAAGCCTTTTGGTGCGTTTGGCGTCAACCTTAGGCCATGTTTGGCGACTAATGTTGCTGTGAGTGGTATTATCCCATGTTTCTTGTACAAGGGATCTGAAACCCTCCCTTGTCCTGAGCTTAAAAGTGGCTAGGGGCATACGGAAGTCCACCTTGTCTGGAAGGAAAACTGTGGTAGTGCCGCGTCTGGCCAGTTCATCAGCTATTTCGTTCCCCTCAATATTTTGGTGCCCTGGCACCCAGATTAGGGATCCCAGCCAACCATCGGAGTCTGTAGGTTGCTCCATTCGGACTCCCTAAACGGTGCCCTGAGCCTCCACTTCCCATTACAACACTAGGCACTTGCCTCGGAGTTTTTTTAAGAGAGCGTGAGTCTGCATTTAAAGCACAGCCATGGCGACGTAAAATGATCAAAAGACGATATAAAGATGATGCTGATATATTATATATTATTGCCCACTCGGCCAAATCTGTACTTAGCTTGGACGAAGATCCGTAAGCCTTAATCTCGTCTATTCCGTCAACAGAGCACCCCAAATCTCCTGCGCATGAGCTGCCGCTGAAAATGATCTCTTCACTTATTTCCTCGTCCGAATCATTAATATCACTTTCCGAGATGCAATCTGCATCTGATTGCACAATCACTTCACTTTGAAAACTTGTATTTTTTGTCAACGAAGCTATAATTTTTTCCGATTGTTTTTCTACGAGCCTTCGTTTGGACATTTTGAAAATTCAAATTTTTTTTTATACCGGAGCTTATAAGGTTTGCTTCTCGAAACACTTGCGACACGAATGAGCAAAAACTTATTTATTTCTAGAGTTGACAGTAAAATTGAGTTCCAGTAAACTAATTTGGAAATCAAAGCACACTGGTTTCCAAAACTGCTCCTTTGAGGTGCTACTTTGGGAGTCACTTTTTGCTCCCACTTGGAAGCGCTCTGAAAACGCTCCTTTGAGGTGCTACTTTGGGAGTCACTTTTTGCTCCCACTTGGAAGCGCTCTGAAAACGCTCCTTTGAGGTGCTACTTTGGGAGTCACTTTTTGCTCCCACTTCGGAGGGCTCTGAAAACGCTCCTTTGAGGTGCTACTTTGGGAGTCACTTTTTGCTCCCACTTGGAAGCGCTCTGAAAACGCTCCTTTGAGGTGCTACTTTGGGAGTCACTTTTTGCTCCCACTTGGAAGCGCTCTGAAAACGCTCCTTTAAGGTGCTACTTTGGGAGTCACTTTTTGCTCCCACTTCGGAGGACTCTGAAAACGCTCCTTTAAGGTGCTACTTTGGGAGTCACTTTTTCGGAGCGCCCTGAAAACGCTCCCTTAAGGTGCTTTTTTGGAGTACGTTTTTACTCCTGCTTCGGAGCGCTTCGGAAATGCACCTTCAAGGTGTTATTTCGGGAGTCCCTTTTCATTCCTGCTTCGGAGCGCTCCGAGTTTGGCTGGCTGGGATATAACGAACTGCTGTGCCATCTCTTGAAGAGATTTGCGGCAGTTGTTCACTATCGTCGAGTTATAGGATAGCGCACGAAGTGACTTTATTGCTGCCTGACTGTCTGAGTAAATGTTAATTACTCCGTTTGTAAGGCTAGAGTGGCGTAGGCAACTGAGAGCCTCGCTTATGACGAGAATCTCTGCCTGAAAAACGCTGCAGTGGTCCGGAAGACGGAAGTGTATTTTGATACTAAGTTGTTCACAGAAGACTCCTCCTCCAACTCGATTGTCGAGTTTGGAGCCGTCTGTGAAGAAATTTATACATTCATTTTGTCCAAAGGGGCTTGCCGCCCAGTCCTCCCTAGAGGGGAAGGCTGTTTTGAACGTTGTAGAGGTGTGTTCTTCGGGTGTGCAATAGTCTGTTAATTGTATGTTTGCGCCTTCTGGTAGGATGGATGAGTGTCCGTATTTACGGACTGTCCAGCAGTTTGCGTCTCTCAGACGTCGTGCTGTGATGGTGGCGATTTCTTTTGCCACCAGAAGAATTGGGGATATGCTAGTAATAGCGTTGAGCGCTTCACTAGAGTTTGCTCTAAGAGCTCCTGTCATGCATAGTTGCGCTACCCTTTGCACCTTGTTGAGTGCCTTGAGTTTGGAACTATACAGCAGCGCTGGCCACCAAATAGATACCCCATACAGGAGGATGGGTCTTACTATGGCGCTGTATAACCAGCTAACTACAGACGGGGACATACCCCATTTGAGGCCTACTGCCTTTTTGCAGGTGAAGAGTGCAATGTTGGCTTTACGCACTCTATCCGCTATAGTGAGATTCCAGTTCAGTTTCTTGTCTAGTACAAGCCCCAGGTATTTTGCACTGTCGCTAAACTCTAGAACGGAATCATTTAGTTTTGGGGCAGATAACTTAGGGATCTTATACTTCCTGGAGAAGAGAATAAGATCGGTTTTACTTGGGTTTACGTTTAACCCACTTTCAGATGCCCATCTTGACAGTTTTCTTAGTTTGACTGTCATAATGTCACAAAGGGTTTGCGGAAATTTTCCCCGCAGCATGACAACCACATCGTCTGCATAAGCAACAATCTTGCACCCCCCATCTTCTATGTCTCGAAGCAGCGTGTTTACTGCTAGGTTCCATAGAAGCGGAGAGAGTACCCCCCCTTGAGGAGTACCTCTGCTGACATGCCTGCACAGAGTAGATGCTCCCAGTGAAGAGGTCACTTTTCTGCTCAGTAGCAGCTGTGTGATTAATCTCACCAACTGAGCATCTACTCCAAGGCTCAGCATAGCATTGGTTATTGCCTTTGAGTCGATGTTATTGAAGGCTCCTTCTATGTCTAAGAAGGCGGCTAGGGTATATTCCTTGTCTTGCAGGGATTTTTCTATACTGGATATGACAGAGTGAAGTGCTGTTTCTGTCGATTTGCCTTTACGGTATGCGTGCTGAGATTCAGATAGCAGAGAGGGATTGATTGATGTTCTTAGGTATAGCCCTATCAATCTTTCCAAGGTTTTCAGAAGGAATGAGGACAGGCTTATTGGCCTGAGATCCTTCGGTGTTGTGTGTGAGGCTTTGCCGGCCTTGGGTATAAATACTACCTTGGACGTTAGCCAAGAAGGGGGAATATGGCCTAACGCCATGATGTTCGTGAAGATGGCTTTTAGCCATGGGACAGCAAGATCTTCCCCTTGCTGCAATTGTGCCGGAAATATCCCATCGGGACCTGGAGATTTATAGGGAGCGAAGCTATTTATAGCCCATTTAATGTTGGATTCAGTCATGATGCCATCCAATACTTTGACCGAGTGGCATGGTTGAGGGTCGCTTGTTTGGGGACCTAAGGTGTTACCTGGAAAATGCGTATCTAGTAACAGTGTAAGTGTTTCTTCGCTAGAAGAAGTCCATGAGTCGTCCTGTCTCTTGAGATAGCCCAGGTTTGAGGATGACTTTGAGAGTACCTTTCGTAATCTTGCGGCTTCTGAAGAGGATTCAACTCTCTTTTTGCCTGCCTAGTGAGCTTTTTGAATTGAGCTAGACTGTGTTTGTATTCTGACCAGTTCTGTTCACAACTTAGTCTTTCTGCTCTGTTGAAGAGTTTCCTACATTCTACCCTCAGCTTGTCTATTTCTTGTTTCCACCAGGGTGGTCTCCATTTGCCTCTCGGCTTGCTGATTAAACAGGATGCTTTGTTATGCATTGTTACAGGCTTCAGTGAAGGCTGTCGTGAGGTAAGTGAGATGTTCCTCCGATGGAGGGATCTGCTCTGGAGGAGCTGGTAGGGCCTTAGCCAGTCTGTTTTTGAAGGCTGGCCAGTTGGTTCTGCGGGGGTTTGAGAACGTTACTGGGTCAGGATTGGGCGCACATAATTTTGTGTCGATATATTTGTGATCTGAGAAGGAGTGTTCTTTGGAAACACTCCACCCTATAAGTTGGTCATGAATGAAGTTTGAGGTAAGGGTTAGGTCTATGACCTCCTCCCTGTCCTTGATTACAAAAGTGGGGTCGTTTCCCCTATTGCAGATAAGTAAGTTGGTGGAGAGAAGGTATTCGAAAAGTAACTCACCCCTCTCATTTGTGTTGGTACTGCCCCACATCTCATGGTGGGCATTTGCTTCGCATCCGATCAAAAGGCCAGTGCCACGATCTTCGCAAACCTTTACAAGTTCCCTCAGCTTGTGCCCCGGTATTGGGTCCATGATGTCGTACGCCAGGTACGCTGACACCACACATAGCGACCTTTCCTGGAGCTCCAGACTTATCGCTGTAGTGTCCGCATCGCTGTAATTATAAATGCACTAAGGTGTCTTTTAGCTAAAATACGAGTACGGGTTTTACCTTCTCCTTGAGCTACGAGTAGCTTGTATTTAGGGGTGCTGAGTCCGCATATCCTATTGGATACAAACCAGGGTTCCTGGATCAGCACCAGGTCGGCTTCGTCTCTCGCTAGACGAAGCATGAGGGCAGCGGAGGCTGCTTTACAATGATGGAGGTTTATCTGCACGACTCTCAGAGACATCGTGCAGATTTGCCTCCACCACCGTCACGTCAGCGTCCAGGTCCTCAGCGAAAACTTCGCCCATGGAGTCAGTACTCCCATGACCCAGCTTGCTGAAGCCCTGGAGAAGGGATGTGTCGGATGTCACCGACTCGCAGTCCTCTTCGTCTCTGACTGGCTCCTCCATCTCGTTGGCCAGCACCTCTGCAACACCAGGCTCATCCTTCTGCTTGGTGTCCGACTTGTACACCCTGATGCGCACCGAGCTAAAACCGAAGTTAAGCTCTCCGTGCATTGCATCAATGGGTGCAGCGGAGTCCTTATTTAGGATAAGAATCACCTGACGCAAAGGGCCCTGCGTCTCTTCCACCTTTGCCACCTTCCAGAGGGCTGGGGTTGCATCTTTGCAACATCGCCAGGATCTTCTCCGGCTCCTTAAAGGAGGACGGGACCCACAAACCGGCTCTTGGCCTACTCGGGATGTCCTTCCAGTCGACAGCGACCAGCTTGGCACCCGGGTAGACCTCACACAGTCTAGATACGGCCGCTTTCAGTAGCTCTGCCGACCTAGCCCCTTCGCACGCCATCACCTTGACAGACTTAGCCAAGTCAACTTTCTTCAACCACTCCACTGAGGGGGTGGTGATGTTACTGGTTGCCTGTCGCCCGTACCTGTCCATCTTGGCCTTGCTAGTGGATGGCCTTCCCCTCACCCCAGCACCCGACTGAGCTGCAGCTGCGCTTGTGGTAGCGCCTTGCTGGTCGCTCAAGGTGACAGGGGTGTTGGTTTCGGTCACCACCTTGCCTCTGACCAGGGGGCGATTGAGCCCAGTTGGCTGTTCCGCCGGGGTGGAGTTGACCTTAGCTCCAGTGAGCTCTGTCATTCCTCCGGTAGCAGTGACTGCCGTTGGGTTGACTCTAGGTTCAGTTACCTCTGTCGTTGGACCCTCGGTCCTCGCCGGATTTATGGGAGTGCCGGTCTCCTTCTTTGTATTTATTATTATTTTTTGTATGGTTCATTCTGAATCCCACGAGCTGCGGAGAAAGGGTGGTCCACCTCCCGCAGAGATCCGCGCTACGGGAGGTAAGGCTGGCTGATCCGGAGGGCGCCAGGTATCCGGATGCTCCGTTTGCGACTGGGCTATTTTTAAAGGGCCCCCAGCCAGGTTGATCATCGGCACGGGTCGCATGACACCTTGATCCAGCCCTTCACCTTAGCCATGATAAGAAATCGCAGACACATGTGGCATGGCTATGGAGAAAGCTCCGCCCCAGTCTTCGAATCCCAGATCTTAGCTGGTGCCGTCCCGAGGGACACTGGAGCACCATTACCAGTTGGCACCCTCGTGGAGGGTTCAGCTATAGGATTTTTGCCAACCAACAAAACATATAAGTTCCTCATATTTGACATACATTCTAACTTATTTACATTTATTTCACATTTTTGTTTGTATTAAAAAACAACGGTCGATGAGATCCGGGTGCGACGGTCACTGATGACAGCCTTGCTAAATACCCTTTCTGTATCAGATGAACATTAAGCTACATTCATGATTTTTTTCAAACCAATCAAAGCAGTCCTTCACGAGTGGCAGAGCATTTTGTAGGGGGTTGTCAAAAAAGCCAACTTGCCCCAGGTGAAAAGGGGTAATACTATATATTTCATTACAGATTTTTCGATTCCTCTATTTGTTTCTCTTTTGTAAGTTCACATCAGCAAAACCAGCTTGGAAAATTTGTATAATAACTGATACACGTAATAATGGTGAATTTACTTTTGAGATAAAACAACGTTAAATGGTAGAAAAAACACAAATTCAAAAATGTGAACTAGTAGAAATTAACTGTCAAAAACATCCGTCGAAATATCTATACCATTTCAACGAAACTTTGTGCGTGAGTAGGTATTCACAGTGCACATACACCATAAATACAAAGATGGCGTTTGTTCGGACGGACGGACAGACAGACATTTGCGCGTTTACAGTATTTGCTTACTCTTCGAGTATCGCAAATAATAAAGTTTACTTACTCGAGGCAAATGGAGTTCGTCCATATGTAAAAAAAAGAACGGCGCTGGGTTCTCGATCAGACCTTGAAGGTATTCAAGGAGGCTGGCACTTCCGCCCTAAATCCTTGCCCCCTTGCTTCTGGCCAAATACGTGGCTCTGACGATATTAGCTTGAAACTATTGTTATGTTGGTGGAAATCTAAAACAAATTTGTTAAATAAATTAAAATAAATAGAAGGGTTTTGTATATACTTACGTGTTGTTGCTCTGGGTGCTCATCATTGTCTAGCAGCGGCGCTATGAGTAAAATGATAAGAGCTCTTTTTCTGCTCCTTCAGCTGCTGAATTTTTAAGTGCACCTGTTGCAGGAGAGCAGCGCTGGTCCCACTTGCGGCGGAAGCTGCGGATTGCTCTGGAACACAGAACATACTTAAATCTATGTATTTAGTATTTCCGCTTTTTTAATCCACAACTGACTTAAGGCGATTAAGAATCGATTCCACCAATTTTTTGTGGTTTCTGGAGTGGTTTTGGACCATTCCTGAAACAACGCAGTTTTTAAATCATTTTTATTTGAAATGTAACGTTGACAAATCTTGGAGTCCAGTGTAGACCACAAATTCTCAATCACATTAAAATCGGTGACTGAGCTGGCGGTAACGTGTGGACAATTATACACAAGCCAATATTGAACAATGCCCGACTTGTGCTTTGGGTCATTGTCTTGGTAGAACCGAAAACTTTGTTTTATTCCCAATTTCTCAGCACTTTGGAGTCAGTTTTTCTTCAGGATATAAAGATAAACATTTTTATTCATTGTGCTTTCAATAAATTCTAGGTTTCCGACTCCTGCTGCGGACATACAGGCCCATACCATTACATCGCCACCACCATGCTTACGTTAGCCTTACGCCTTACATATGTACGTAAGAACGTCCATCGGGCTCATAAATATTCAATTTTGACTCATCCGCAAAAATTACATCATTCCAGAATTCAGAGTCCTTGCTGACGTGCTCCTTTTCATACATATGTATGTACATATTTTAAACGACACTCTCGATTTAGCTGCTAGGAACATGGTTGAACCATCAGACACGCAACGAGAAGACTGAAAACGAATGATGTTCTATCTCGCTCACACCAGAGCGAGTGTGGACAGTGTTGCAAAACAGCCCGCATGGTTAAAAAAAAACGGTGGTCTCAACGCAAGAGCTGTTCTTTTCTGAGGACGGTATTTTTTCCCGTCTCTATCTAGCTTTTTCACTATCCAATTTAAGTTTTAGCGTCTCGAAAACACAAATTTTATCGCGCGCAGTCTTTGGTGAAAAAACGCAGAAAAATCGAAAATAAACTCGGAAAGCTTGCTAAAAAACGCGTACATATGTGGCATCAATTGTATTGAATAAGATTAAACCGTGCCAGGCTCGATATTTGTGGCAGTTACACGTTCCCCCTGCCCCTGCCCCCGACAAACATTACAGCAGTTGCCTTATTGTTGTTGTTGTCGTTCGGCGTTGGTAAGTGTTTATAATAAAGTGCATGCGTCGCCATAAATAAATAAACATAATGCATTTGTTATTATTTTATTTTGTTATTTTATTTATTTTTCGGGTCTTGGAAGCTTGGGCAGCTAGGCAGCGATTTCCAAAAATATTCTCTAAAATACAAAATATTATAAAATAGGAAAGTGTTATTATTGCAACTATACGTACCCTCTTTCTACAGAACCCATTTCGGAAATTTTGTGGAGGGGTGTTTTGCTTTTAAGGGGTTCTTTTGGTCTAAAGACATGAAATTTAGGTAATTTTTGAAGTGCTGTAAAAAAAAAGCCAGCATTATTTTCTTAATCAATCTTTTTTATATATTATTTGTTTACATTAAAAGCATGCAAAAAAAATAAAGTAAGTAAAAAAATTCAAAACTCCGTTAGTTATCAGGTGTTGGAGTGGGGCGTCTCAAAAATTTGATGCGTGACCATACCCACGATTTTAGCTCTCCTAGCAATCGGAATTCAAAAAATAAAAAAGATTATCAATCTACAATAATGTCGCTATGGCAGGAGGTACGAAAAAGTTAAAAACATTTTTTTGACAAAATGGCGACTGTATAAAAAATAATTTGTTTACCACTTGTAAAAACGAAAATTTTGGGATGGCCGTAGCTCCGACCATAGGCAAGTCCTTTAAGAAGACTCACTTCAAACTTCAAGTAAATCGGTTTGGCAGAACCTAAGAAATCGTGGGTATCAGATTTAAAAAGACAGTTCTGAGAAAAACGCGTTTAAGGTTTCAAGTGCAGCCCAACCGACTTGGATGCCTGCTCAGCAAAATGCTTATATCTTCGAAAATAATTTGAATTTGGGAAAATCCTTTCGTAGACATATTCTTTAAAAGTTAAACTATAAAAAAATATCGATTTTTTTTCTAGACCAGAAGACCCCCTTAAATTTCGCTCTTTTAAATTTATATCGCGTAAGCAATGTTTTCCAAGCAACCATTTTTCTTTACGGCTGTGAAAAAGTTTAAAATTTTGTATCCAATTGGATAATAATTTTCTCCCAATGCGTTGGGGTGAGGAACTTCCACCGCGGTAGCACTGGAACTAGTACCTCCCCACGGCGGCTTCAAACGCAGTTTATATGTATGTTTTGGATCATTTTATTCTAAATCCAATTTACCATTTAAAATATGCTCTAACCATTATAAAATGTTCTTTGCCGATTTCTTTTTGGCATTTTTAAACGCTTTATATAAGTTTCACTTGTGGCTGGCTGGCTATCTGGCTGCGTAACACTTTTTGGTTTGCATGCAGGCCTGCCAACTTGTTTTTTTACCGATAATTTACCGATATCTATAAAAGAGCGCGCTCTTTTAAACCGCAAAGCGTTTCTTTTAGTTTTTTAAAACTATTAAAATTATTAATTACGATACTCGAAGAGTGTCCGTCCGCCCGCCCGTCCGTCCGTCCGACTGTCCGAACAAACGTCGAGATTTCGGGAACTACATATACGAGCTAGAACCACCAAATTTTACACACAGACTTCTGGAAACAAAGTGCAGATCAAGTTTGTTGCAAAACCCGACCACGCCCCTTTTAACGCCCACAAACCGCGAAACTCTGTAGTTCCTAAATTTTTAATGCTAGAGGAAAGTGGCCTAAATAGGGTGACCAGGCGTCCGTATTAATACGGACATGTCCGTATTTTCAGCTCTGTGTCCGTTAGTCCGTATTTTTTGTAAAATGTCCGTATTTTTCGCGTTTTTGACGAAAAAACTGGTTGCACCTGCAATTTTTCTGATACTGATACTTTTAAGTTCTAGTGTAATCTACTCGGCGAATTGTAATAATATTGCTCAATCTGTTTCCTTGGGGGGTGAAAAGTGTCCGTATTTTCCACTTCAGCTATCTGGTCACCCTAGGCCTAAATAAATGTTTGTATTAAAAATATCTACACAGATATTTAAAAATCTTGCCATATTCAAGAAATTGTGTACACAAGTGCGTTAAATATTTATTGCGCATAAAAGCAGGCTACACTTTTTTTTTTAAGAGGGCTAGCAGGCCTAGCGTTGTTTCTTGTTCTTGTTAGCTTAGTGTCTTGTTGTGCTTTCTCGTTCTGCTCGGTAGTCTCGTTGCTCTCTCTTCTTCTTTTGCGAAAGTGTTGTCGTAACCATTATAAGTTTTATTAAAAAACTCGTAATGATTATATTTCAACTTTTACTTTTTTTCTCAAAGATAATCAATATATTTTAGTGGTAGGGGAGAAGTGGGGGTTGTGGGCATGGGGGAGTTGTGGGCACCCCTACGTATCTTTTCACAAAATGAAGATTGACTTTTTTTGGTAATGTCATTCGCAAGCAATTACCTTATGTATGATTTATGCCAAATATCAAAGTAAACGAACGCGTTTGCTTTTTGAAATGAACGAATTGGTTTTTTCTGTGCTTGGAAAAGGTGGTGAAGTTTTTTTCAAAGATTTTCAATAGTGTATTAATTAAAGTGAATCGATTAAGAAGGTAAGTGTAATGCATTTTTATTTAGTCAAAGTATTATACTAAATGGAACAATATCTATTTGAACCAAAAAATGTATGCAAACACATTTTTTAATTACTTCTTAAAATGTCTGCTAAAGTTGGTTGTGGGCACCAAAATTGGGGGGGTTGTGGGCACCCGTTTTTTTTTTGGAAAATTTTTTTATTACCTACAATTTCTTGTAAAATTGTTTTCAAAATTTGTTTGGAACCCTCTAGAACATTCTTGTAGAAGTCTAAGGCTCTTGGAAAAGGATCCTCTCCTGCTGAGAGGGATTATCACCAAGATTTGTAATTTTGCGATCGAGCTTTTCATCCGAAACGTGTGGACATGCGGGCCAGTCATTACACATGTCAAAACTGTGTTTCCGACGATGAATAACGCCTATGTAGTCTTTGAAATAAATAAATTGTCGTTATGTTCATATTGGTTGCGGTTATTTTCCATATTTTTCCATTTGCAGCATTTTTTCCCAGGGTGCCCACAACCCACCCAAAAAAAAAATTTTAGCTGAAAATTACGGTTTTTCAAAAGTCCATATGAAATTTTTTCGCATGACGAAATCAAGTATGTTTCTTCATAATTAGTTAGTTTAGCTAGTTCTCTAGTTAGTTCTCTAGCTTTACACAGATACCCATATGTCCAAAGAACATGCACTAGTTCGGTAATTATAAGCCAAAAACAAAACTATGCCCACAACCCCCACTTCTCCCCTAATGATTGAATTTTAATTTTTACTTTTTTTCTCAAAGATAATCATAATATTTGAGCAAAAAAAAAAATACAACGAAAAATGTATACATTTTTTTAATTAAAAACATTTTTTTTTTAAATTGATTATTTTGGCCTTATATTTAAATCCGCTTAAAATAAATGGCCGCAGTGCATTACAGCTTTTGTGTTGAAATTTTCGCCAATATTATTTGTATTTGCGATACTCGAAGAGTAAGCAAATACTGTAAACGTTGCAAATGTCTGTCTGTCCGTCCGTACAAACGTCGAGATCTCGGGAACAAGAAGAGCTAGAACCACCAAACTTTGCACACAGACTTCTATAACAGAGAACTGCAAGAGTCCACCGGCACTCAAGGTGCACCGGGTAAATGTAGGGTGATTCTGGCATCCTGGTGTTTTTTGCCACCGGACAACTGCCCAGTCGGAAGTGGAACGCATCCATAAGGGGTGATGGATAGCATCCGAAGCATGCATGCATGCATGCCCGATCGGTGACTTTCTCGCTTCCTTTTTACAGCAAAGCGGAACACGCCGGATGCTATCCGATTCATCGCTCCCTGGAGCGCTCCCTTTCATGCATCGGGCATGTGTGCAACTTCGGGAAACGTTCGGGATTGGTTTCCATTTTTCCCTTCCAAAAAGTGCGTTCCGGAACGTATCTTTTGGTGTGTTCTGGATGCGTTCCAAAAGGTGCGTTCCGGAACGTATCTTTTGGTGTGTTCTGGATGCGTTCCAAAAGTGCGTTCCGGAACGTATCTTTGGAGTGTTCTGGATGCGACTCTCACGAGTGAAAAAATTAGTTGTAGTCGATTTAAAAATGTGTTTTTTTATTTAATTTTATTATTCATTCTTTAATTTTTGTAATCTTTTCAATATTTTCAAACAAACTAAAATTAAATTATACTAAATTAAATTATACTAAAATTAATTATACTTAATCAACTACTTCGCCATTATCCTCAAAATCGTTGTCCTTGTGCGGTCCTTTGTTCATTTTTGCCGTCGGTTTTCAACCTCAAGTCCAGAAATATTAAGATTTAGGTCCAGCCTAAACAGAAACGAAAACAAACAGAGAACAAAAAGAGAGAAACCGCACCTTATTTATTTATTTATTGGGTTTATAGTTAACAATGATCTGCTAACTTTTCTTAACATAACTATTTACTAAAATAAATATAACTTAAATAAGAGTATAACAAAGCAAGATTATTAGTACAGACTATTCGAAGACTCAAGAAAGGAGTAAATTTTAGCTGATAAACATTCTATTGAATTTTCCAAAGATATTACAGTATACAATAAATTATAATTTGAACATAGAACCCTAAAGGGCTCGTGAACTTCAAAGTTTGATCTACAAATTGGCAGGTGAATTGGGCGAAAAGTTCGGGTAAATCTTAAAGGGACAGCGATGTCAATGTAGCTGAGGAGAAGGGAGGAGCTTACCTCACCTGTAAGGAGTTTATGTAAAAAATTACTCCACCGCACATTCTGCGATGTTTTAGGGATTGTAAATCAATTAATTTTAATCTAGATTCATAGGGTGGCAAGTGTCTAGTCGGATCCCAGTTCAGCTGACGCAGAGCGAATAATAGAAACTGCTTTTGAACTGACTCAATTAATATTTGTTGTTCATTGTATTGAGGGCTCCATACAATCGAGCAATATTCCAAAATAGGGCGAACCATGGAAACATACAAAGTCTTTGTTGTGTATGGATCGTCGAACTCCTTGGCCCAACGTTTAATGAAGGCTAGAACCCCCTAGCTTTACCAATGGTAACAGAAATGTGGCTTTTAAAACATAATTTGCTATCGAATAAAACACCTAGATCATTTACTTTGGAAATACGTTCCAAAATACAATTACCAAGATCGTAAGGTTGAATATGAGCTGCAGTTCGATAAAAGGACATAGATTTGCATTTTGCATAGTTAAGGTGTAACAAGTTGATGGAGCACCAAGACTGTAATTCATTTAGATCCGATTGCAGGCGGTGATGAGAGGTTTGATCGGAGTATGATAGGCAAATTTTTACGTCATCAGCATACATTAAAGTGGTGGCAAAAGATATGACGTTGGGAAGATCGTTTATGAAAAGTACAAAAAGTAGTGGACCTAAGTGACTGCCTTGGGGGACACCAGAGAACACATTTACAACAGAAGACAATTGATTGTTAAAGAGAACACGTTGAGTTCTATTCGAGAGATATGCCGAAATCCAGTTTAGTAAAATTGGTGGAAATCCTAGAAGAGACAGTTTGTGAAGGAGAAGGCTATGGTTTACTGAATCAAATGCCTTGCTGAAATCTGTAAAGATAACATCAGTTTGGCATTTATTAAGGAAACTACGATGAATAAGACAAGAGAATTCAAGGAGATTAGTTGTAGTTGACCGATGCTTAACAAAGCCATGCTGAGCTGGAGAGATTATAGAAGAACACATATGTTGAATTTGGCAGGTTACCAACTGTTCGAAAAGCTTAGGTATAGCAGAGAGTTTAGCTATACCGCGATAATTTTCAACTTCGGATCTTGAGCCTTTTTTATGCAGAGGAATGATAAAAGATTCACTCCAAATTCTCGGGAATTCTGAACGAAGCAGAGATTGATTGAATAGAAAAGTGATTGGCCAGGACAAAGCTTCGGCACAGTTTCTAAGTACACAGCTTGGTATCTTATCAGGACCCGGTGAAAACGATATTTCAAGGGACAGAAGGGCTTTGAGAACGTCATTGACTACAAAATTCGGAACATAGATATTATTAATGTGGGGTAGAGGGTAAGGATAAGGAGTAGAGGAGCTATAGGACTGTGAAGAGTAGGTTGACTGAAAAAATTTGGCAAAAAGATTAGATATGTTAGAAGAAGAGGATTCAGTAGAGCTTTTATAATGAAGAGATGAGGGATAACAATTACACTTTCTTTTAGAATTAACAAAGGAATAAAAATGTTTAGGGTCCGTGCGAATAAAATAATAATTACACAAAAATAAAAATTAATTAATACTTACAATTGTTTTTGATGTTGAAGTTCTTCCATAGTCAAAATCCATCCATGAGGTCATACAAAAAATAAAAACAATAATTAGTTTGTATAATGTTCTTATAAATTCTTATTCGGCACACTACAGGTACGTACGAACACTGTACATAGGCTAAAATCTTAAACAATTAAATGTTATGAGTGGCCGAGTAAGAATTATTTTAAAAGCACTTTCTTTATTACAGTACTCACACAAAATTATTTTTGGTTGGTTATTGATATTTTACCTCGTCAAGAGATAATATTGTTTATTTTTTATTTTCACTAATCACCGCACTATACTTACTTGGCAAAGAAGAGCACTTGGTTTGTTTTAAAGAACTATAAACAAATAAAACGATTAAAATTGGTTTAACCGAAAAAAATTACACTTAACTGGTCAAATTCCAAAAAGCAAGTGAAAAAGAAATGCATAAGAAACGAAAAAACCGCGCGCGTTCTTGCAATATCTCTTTTGTTCTTTTCATTTGTTTTTCAAGACCACCGTTTTATAGACTTTCATTTCATATTTTGCATGCCATGGATACGTTCCAGATGCGTTCCTATGGAAGCTATAATTGCACCGATCGAAAAAAAAACGAACGATCGGCAAGCGTTCGGGTTTCGGCAAGGGTTTGGCTGCGTCGTAAGAGAAGCTACGATTGCACGGACCGCACCTTTTTTGCCTTCCAAAAGAAGCTATAGGGGAGTGATGACTTGGGTTGCATCCAGCATGCCCACTGGATGCTGTCCAATTGCATCGCATTTTTTACTGTGGAAAAAGATGCGATCGGGATGCGTTCCGGATGCATGCCGAACGCCGACCGCACCAAAACTTCCGACTGGGTGTGAGTGGCACCGGGCATAGAGTAATAATGTATAGAGTCGCCATTTCGACTGTTACTCTCTTTGGACATTTTCGCAGGGATGCCACGTAGTCAAAAAACGTGAATTTCCCTAAAAAAAATTTCCCTAAAATCGAGTAGCATGGTGAAAAAGTCCGCAACTGCACTGCTCGCTCTCGCTGCTCTTTATGGGCTCGCAACATATCGCCGGTCGCTCGCACACGAAATTGCGGCTGCAATTCTCACCAAAGGAATCGAGCAGCAAGCAGGCAGCGTTCTGTTAAATTCCAGGCAGAGCAAATGACGCCTCTATATGTTTCTTACTCTATGCTCTATGCACATGTTAACGAGCCCAGCACTTCCCTCCTGTAAGGCCCGCCTCTAGTTGCTGTCGTCTCCCTGCGGTTCATCGACAACTTCTTTTTAATGGCCAGTTTCCAGACTTTTCAAGACTACACGTTAATGAATACTGCTATATTAAGGCATTATATGTTTTAATGAAATGTATCGCATCGCTCAATTAGTTCGCGGCCCGACATATAAGGGGCAGTAGTAAGCAAATATGGATATTTTTTATCGAAAGTGTCGATTATCATAAGCTCTGTGTAAAAATTATACAACACTGTGACAACGTGCTTTTAAGTTACAAATTTTTAAGTAATACAACCTTTGGGTTTTTCTACAATATGGAAAAAAAGGAGTTTCGTGTCCTGATTAAGCACTGTTTTTTGATAAAAAAAAATACAGTAGAAGCAAAAGCTTGGCTTGATAAACATTACCCAGATTCTTCTCCGGGAAAATCAACCATCAAAGATTGGTACAATGAATTTAAACGTGGTCGTGTGGACACCAAAGACGCTGAACGCAGTGGTCGCCCAAAAACAGCAGTTACGCCAGAAAATGTGGCAAAAATCCGAAAAATGGTATTGGCCGATCGCAAATTGAAATTAAAGGAGATAGCTGATGCCTCAAAGATATCGGAAGGCAGTGTGTTTACGATATTACATGAACATTTGGACATGAGAAAGCTCTGCTCGAAGTGGGTGCCGCGATTGCTAACACCGGACCAAAAGCAACAACGCATCGATGCTTCCGAGACGTGTTTAAGCATGTTGAAGCGCAATAGGACCGACTTTTTTCGCCGTTACGTAACCATGGATGAAACCTGGATACACCACTATACTCCAGAATCCAGTCATCAGTCTTCTGAGTGGGTGGTAGCCGGTGAAAGCCGTCCGAAGCGTCCCAAAACACAAATATCGGCGGGTAAGGTTATGGCTTCTGTATTTTGGGATGCACATGGGATTTTATTTATAGACTACCTGGAAAAAGGTAAAACAATAAACAGCGAATATTATATAAAACTGCTGGATCGATTGGATCGCCTTATCAAGGAAAAACGTCCACATATGGCCAAGAAGAAACCACTGTTTCACCAGGATAATGCACCATGCCACAAGTCTATGGCAACAATGGTGAAATTGAGTGAATTGAGGTTCGAACTTCTGCCGCACCCACCTTATTCTCCAGGTTTGGCCCCCAGTGACTACTGGCTTTTTTCAGATCTCAAAAAGCACCTCCAAGGCAAGAGATATCGATCAAATGAGGAGGTGATTGTCGATACTGAGACCTATTTTGAGGGTAAAAGTTCATCTTTCTACAAAAATGGCATAGAAAGGTTGGAGAAGCGCTGGACTGAGTGTATAGCCGTAGATGGAAACTATATTGATGAATAAAACAAAATTTTCAAAAAAAATAGTGTTTTTCCTTGTTAGGCCGGGAACTTATTGAGCGGTGTGATATTTACACAGTGCCACTCCTCAGACGTTTTAACTGAAGGTCCGCATTGAGTGGCAACAGCCACTTTGTAGATTTCGAGCAATATCTTAATGTTGCTTCATAAAAGCAACAAAAAACTCATCCTGCTCTGGTGTGCAATTCTTACCTCTAGATTTATCAATTGAAATAAAATGCAAATTAAATTTACTTACATTTTACGCGCATAAAATCTTTCTTTGTGAATGTTTTTTTTTCTTCCCCTTCCTATACAACAACAGACATTTTCAATCCTTGCCACACTAGGAAAAAAAATATGTTAACATTATTTTACAAAATAAAAAGCAAAAACGCGATCGACTAACAATTTAAAAATGACAATTTATTTGTAATATGTTTTTACTGCTTTTACACAATTATTTTTATTTTATCGCCATAAAAAATGTTTTCGAATTTCGAACTTAACTAGGTAGCCCCAGTGAAATGCTATTTCGCTGTGATTGACAAATTTTACAAGCCAGTTTCTAAGCAATTTGCTAAAAACATTATTAAAAATAATAATTGCTTGCAAAATGTAATTATTTTATTGCAGAATTATCAGAAACTTAATTAGCGTTTCTGTGATTTATGGCTTGTTAATGAAAATAATAGTAGCTAATAGCTGACACATTTGCTAGCTGTTTTAAAACAGCTGAGCACAGCTGAATTGAGGCTCCGTAGCACCCAGGAATTGGAGCTGAGTGAGAGCTGGATGGTTTGCCGTGGCAGCTCTATACATAAAGTAAATGCCATTTTTCAACAATAATGGTTGTTCTTCTTATACTTTTACCAAAGAAGGGTATGACATATTTGACCATTTGGGAAGGCTTATTGAAAGCCCTAAAACGAAGTATGTCATGTTTTTTAATTGTTTGACTAGTTTGCGAATTTTACGTAATTAATATCACCTGCAATATTTTTTTAAAATAAAAATCGGCAAACTTGTTTAGAATCGTTTAAGACGAGCTGTCAGAAAATTTTAGCTCGATAGCTTTCACACAACCCGAGATATTTACACGCAAAATCGAAATGGAACAAAAATGTTCCTTCCGCTTACACAAGGGTAAAAAATTAATTTTATTTTAAAAATCAACAAATTATTATTCTTAAATGTAAATTATAAAAATTATAATGTTTACGGTCCCTGATGGAAATTCATTAAGCCTGCCTGGGCAACCCAGTCGGAAGTTTTGGTGCGGTCGGCGTTCGGCATGCATCCGGAATGCATCCCGATCGCATCTTTTTCCACAGTAAAAAATGCGATACAATTGGACAGCATCCAGAGTGAATGCTGGATGCGACCCAAGTCATCACTCCCCTATAGCTTCTCTTGGAAGGCAAAAAGGGAGCGGTCCGTCCAATCGTAGATTCTCTTACGACGCAGCCGAACCCTTGCCGAAACCCGAACGCTTGCCGATCGTTCGTTTTTTTTTTCGATCGGTGCAATTATAGCTTCCATCGGAGTGCATCCGGAGTGCATCTATTGGCATGCAAAATATGAAATGAAAGTCTTTAAAACGGTGGTCTTGAAAAACAAATGAGAAGAACAAAAGAGATATTGCAAGAACGCGCGCGGTTTTTTCGTTTCTTATGCACTTCTTTTTCACTTGCTTTTTGGAATTTGACCAGTAAAGTGTAATTTTTTTTTCTCGGTAAAACCATTTTTAATCGTTTTATTTGTTTATAGTTTTTTTAAACAAACCTTTGTGCTTTTCTTTGCCAAGTAAGTATAGTGCGGTGATAAATGAAAATAAATAATATTAATAGTTTTAAAAACTAAAAGAAACGCTTTCCGGTTTAACCCTTGTGTGAGCGGAAGGAACATTTTTGTTCCATTTCGATTTTGCTTGTAAATATCTCGGGTTGTGTAAAAGCTATCGATCTGAAATTTTCTGACAGCTCGTCTTCAACGATTTTAAACAAGTTTGCCGATTTTTAGATAAATCTGTTAATAATGTTGGATTTTATTAGGGAAAACTTTTTTAACTACGTTGTTGAGCGGAAGACACAATTTTGTGCATCGTGTTAAAACCGCGCATATCTTAATAACCTTTATTCAGAATAACTTGAAATTTTTACTGAATATGTATTAACTCAAAATCATTAATTTTTAAATTTAAATTTTTAAATTAAGCCTACACTAAACAAAATTTTTAAGTTTTACCTTGAAAAAAAAATTGCAGGTGAGATTAATTACGTAAAACACGCAAACTGATCAAACAATTGAAAAACGTAATATACCACGTTATAGGGATTTGAATAAGCTTTCCAAAAAGGTCAAATGTGTCATACCTTTCTTTAGAAGAAGTCACTAAAAAATTAGTTCAAAGATCTAAAAACGTGCAAAAAAATGGGTGCAGGTAGTTTTTTTTACCATCAACCCTTTTTTGGGTCATTCCAAAAGGAGCTGTCGGCACCTGCACCTGGCGATCATAAATTATTTGGGTAACGTTTGACCGTTACTTTTATTAGTAAGAGTACCTTAGACCACAAATAAATCCAAATAAACCCTAATGTCTTTTTGGAAATGACGCACCTGCTACGAACCAAAACCAAATTAAACCATGAAAATGTTGACTGGAATCGGGTATAAAAGATGGACCTACAGCGCTCTTAGATCATTCAATTTTGAGAGCTCAACCATGGATAAACTAACACAAGAAGACATCGAGAGAATACTTTGGGAGTACGATACCGACGAGGACCAGGATGGATCTGCTGCATCTGACGTGGAACTGGAAGGCGACATAGAAATGGACGAATACGACTATGTTTCTTACTCTATGCACCGGGACACACATTTTATTGAGTGTGAGTAAGGTGGCAAAAAGTTACACCCTTGCAGTTCTCTTATAGAATCTATAAGCAAAGCGCAAGTTTGTTTCAAAACCTGACCACGCCCTTTAAACGCCCACAAACCACAAAACTCTGTGGTGTCCACATTTTTAATGCTAGAGAAAAGTGACCTAAATAAATGTAGTTTGTATTGAAAATATCTACACAGAATCTGGCCAATTGTAAGAGATTGTGTATACAAGTGCGTTAAAAATTGATTGTGCCTAAAAGCAGACTACACTTTTTTATTTAAGGGGGTCTTCTCATTGAGCAACTTTTTTTTTCGACTTTTTTTTTGCATTTATTTATAGCTTGGGTAGTTGTGAATGTGCCCCTAAAAGGATTTTTAGAAATTCGAAATACTTTAGAAGATACAGCCTAAATGAGCTAATTTTTTTTATTAGATTTAGATTTAGATTTATTTATTTATATCTTCCTAGCGCGACAAGTGAGTACTTATATTTAGTGCGCTAGTCACAATGAATTGCATTCAAAAATATAACTTTTTATCTCGTTTATCTCGAAACCACGTTTTTCGAACTGGCGGCCATGATATCTCCAGTTCAACTGAACCGATTTTCATGAAAGGACGTGGAATCGACGCAGAATTGTCACCATTCTCGGGTGAATGAAAATCATAATTTTAAAAACAATTCCTCGTATCGAGAAAAAAAAATTTTTTTATTTACTTTAAACCTTTTGTAATACAATAAATAAAAAAATTTTCAATAATTCTTTGCGTTTTCAAATAAGAATTTTTTTTAAAAAGGGTCCAAAAAACGGTTTTTGAATGAGAAAACCCCCTTAAGAAGGCTAGCGACTCTAGCGTTTTTTCTTGTTTTGTTTTTTTAGAGGGCAATGAGTATCGAAAATCTGATTCTTGGGAAACCTTTTATAGCGTCATCTCTTGTTTATCATTGGTAAGGGACCTTAGGACTACCCCCAGTTTTAATTTTCATTTTTTAAGAAATACTTTAACCCTTGTATGAGCGGAAGGAACATTTTTGTTCTATTTTGATTTTGCGTGTAAATATCTCGGGTTGAGGTGGAGAGGTGGAGAAAAAATCGAGTTTTTTTTCGATACATCGAGTTTTTCGAGTTTTTCAGAAATCGAGTTTAGTCGAGTAAAACTCGATTTTTTTTGACGTAAAAAGCATACTTCCAAACGTGCTTTAAGGGAGACCGGTCGGATATTTAGTTAATTACAAATAATATTGTAATTTCGGAAAATCGTCAGAAAAAGTTTGTTACGCGAAGTGAAGTAAAGAAAAAGTTGTGTTTACTTAACGACAATTATTTTCGCGTCCTGCACGGCACTAAAAAGCTGCTGGCCAATCAGCAACACTTCAACTACTATCCCTACCTGCCGATAAGATCCTGTGAAAATGCACGGCACTAAAAAGCTGCTGGCCATTCCATTTCTTTTAATTTTCCACTCGGGCCCCTTGAATAAGTAACGTAACGACCAATGGATAAGGGTAAGTTATGTATTGTACTAAAAAGTATTTAATAACACCGCCCTCTATAATTAATATATCGTACTTAAAAGATTATCGTATATATTTTTGTACTCCAAATTGTACTACAAATTTTTATTAACACCGCCCTCTGTAATTGATATATTGTACTTAAATTGTTTACTTAATTGTTTTGCAGGGACCGTAAAAACGTTTCTCTTCAAAAATAGTTATAAAATAATGATGATTATGGACTTTTATTTTGAGCGGATTAAAAATTGATATATAATCATTACCACTCGCGTTTTTAAAAACTTATTTTTTTTTACAGCACCACCTCTTGTTTGATTAACAAATTATAATTAAAAAATATATATGTTATCGTTAAGAATCCTTTGTATCTTTCCTAATGGCAATTTTGTATTTGTGACCAGTGCCTTAAAAATAAATTATGCATTTTTTATCGACAATTTGTCATTTTTTATCCGCAAATTATTCGTTGCATTGCTAACTTTATAATGTAAGCAGTGAATAAATTCGACACTTAGGAAAACTAGTGAACAAGAAATACAAATTAATTTTTTTAATAATGTCACAACGCATATTCTTTATTTGCTTGCATAACTTGCATTCAATAGGAAAAGGTAAGGAAAACTGCGAGCCTGAGTTATCAAAAATTAAGCGGGATGGTTCCAATGTTTGGCGGCACTACACGAAATCTGAAGACAAGGCAACGGCAATATGCACTCACTGCGGAAAAGAACTTAAAACGTCGGGGAACACCACTAACTTATTGAACCATTTGAGACGGATTCATTCCAAAGTTGTCGTTGAAGAGATCGGCTTGGCGTCATCTACATCGAATCCGGAATTACTACCGTACGCAGCAGATTCGCACTGTGAAAGCTATCGAGCTGAAATTTTCGGGCAGCTCGTCTTTAACGATTGTAAACAAGTGCCGATTTTTGGATTAATCTGTTGGTAATCTTGGATTTTATTTAGAAACACTTTTTTAACTTCGTTGTTGAACGGAATTCACCATTTTGTGCATCGTGTTTGAAACGCGTATAGCTTAAAATCTTTTTTCATCTATATCTGACATTTTTACTGAATATGTATTAACTGTCAACAATTAAATTAAAAATTTTAATTTTTTTTATTAGGCCTACACTAAAAAAAATTAAGTTTTACATATAAAAAAAAAGCAGATGAGATTAATTAAGTAAAACTCTCAAACTAGTCAAACAACTGAAAAACGTGACAAACTACGTTATAGGGCTTTCAATAAGCTTTCCAACAACCAGCATTGTGAAAAATTTACATTAACGTTATAAAAAATCGAAAAAAAAAAACAAACCATATATACTAGAAAACTAACATTTTTAAATTCTAAATTATTATTATTGCAAAAAATTCATTGTTTAAATCCTTAATTATTATAATATAAATCAAATACACATCTTCTTTAAATTGTAACTTATTTAGCATGAATTTCAAGTCTTTATCTTTACATCATCTTCTGCTTTGCAAAACGTACATGACCCCACAATTTTATCACTTGCAAGTGCAGGTGAGCGGAAAGCAGTATCATAGTTGTTGTTATATACGTCTTGAATAGCTTGTCTTAGATACGGTTTATTCATTACTTGTGGATTTTGTGATCGCCTTACCACATTTTCCCTACACAGCTCTTTGCAAAGGTCCTTTATAAAAGTTCTTCTCTGATCACGTTTTCCCTTTATTGTGCTCCGTATAAATAATGTAAGAGGCTAAAGTTGCAATATAAAGCATGTTGTAAAAAAAAGAGAGAGGCCAACGTATGTATGGTTCGGCGCTTGCAACTATGTATATTCAGATAGCATTTTGTCCAAAGGGTCAACTCCCTCTTTGTGTTGATTATAATAAGTAAGTCTTTTAGGTTGAAATTTATTTCTCTGGTCTATTGCTTGATCTAAAAGCTGTTCTACTTATATCAGAAGAATGACAACCTTTAACTTTTGGGTACATATGAGCAAATAGTGGCATCATAGTTATGTGCAAATTCTGAGGAAAATATTGGTCTTTCCCTATCTGGCTGCATGTTGTTAGGAAGAAAGCGCTAATTTTTTCGCACTGTGCTTACAAGAGTCATATCCCAAGATTTTATAGTTCTGGCTAATTGAAGGGAGGTGAAGAAATTGTCTGCTGTGACGTTTAGGCCTCATTTTTTATATTGGGAACACAAATAAGAACCATTCTTTCGCCTATGTTCAGCTGACGTTCTCCATGCAGAGGTTTCCCAGAGTATACCTTGCCTTGCAATGGATAAAACGTTTTAGAATCGCAAACCCAAAATATTTTTTTCAATTTTTTTTTTGGCTTTGAACGCATGTATTGGGTAAACTTCGTTCGCCCCCTGTAGCCATACAATTGTTCGTCAGAGGTAAGGCCCTTTTGGGGCATATTACCTGCAAATTTTATTATTTTATAACAAAAAAATATTTTGTGAAATTACAACTTTTTTTAAATTATTCTTTAACTGGTTCCAAACATCTCGAATAGGGGCAGCTTTTTCTTTAGCAGCGCTGGAGTCGAATCGAATGTGGCGAAGAGTCTCTTTGAAACGGTTAAAAGCCGTTCCAGCTCTTATTAGGGGCAGTTGTTGAGGATTCCAAAGTTCCGTCAGGTGCTCCATGTTTGACCTATGAACGCCGCAGAAAAGAAGAATTCCAAAAAAGGCATTTAATTTCATCCTAGTATTTGGTTTAAGTCCAGGGCAGGATTGAAATGACTTACGGTTGTAGATATACAAAACGTGTCTCTGAAGTAATACACCAACACAGTTATATGTATATCGTTTTTTTTATGTTTTTAATAGTTTTTAGCACAACTCCGATTGTGATCACTGCTGGCGTTCGACTGACTTTACTCTCCTTCCGCGATCTGCATAACCCTCATAACGCGCTGAGAACAATGAGAGCGAAATGTAAAGGAATACCTGAACAGCAGAGTTGGATACTCACAAGTTCCTTGACAGGATGAGTCTGCTGGTGTCTAAATTAATTTATGATCAGACTAAGTCAATGTGGCTGCGATCAAAATACGTGTAATCAATAAAAATCAGACTAAAAATATCCAAAGAGATAATAAAACGGAAACAATTTAATAATTTTTTTTTTTTTTTAATTTTCTTTTTAATAGTAGAAGTAAGTTATAAGGCTTAACATTGAGACTTACAAATAGACTTAAATTATGGATTATACATGAGTTAAATTTAGATTAATATAAAGTTTAACATTTAGGTTTACAAAAAGGGTTACAATTAAGTTAACAAAGAGGTTAACATTTATATATTTATATTTCCAATGACAGCTTTCTCGGCCCACAAAAGCCTCGTCATCTTCTGCTCCACATCAGCGGCGTCTGCTACAGACAACATATTCAGCTCCGACTCCCAGTAAGCCAATATGGGTCTTGGCTTTGGCGAAGGCGGCTCGTTTTCTGGCTCATTGTTCTGCTCTTGCAGAAAGTTGCCCAGCATTCCACACATCATCGCTGATGTGGACGACTCCGAGACCTTACGCTTTTTGGCAGGTTTCCTTCCCGCCTATGAAAAATATATGTATGGTGGAACAGTTTGTTTGACACATACATAGGTTCAATAAATTTACGTAGGAGTAAAGGTTCTCGCTTAAGTCCGCCAGATTGCTGTGCAGCTCCCTCTCGGCTTCCTCCAAAATAACCTCATTTGAGGGTTCTGCCAGTGGAGCAAATTTCGTGTCGTACGTTCTGAAAAAAGAGGTAAATATATCTACATTTATAGATTATAATAATTTTAAAATTGTTTTTTTTTGCCAACTACTCACTCTCTTTGTGTTGACAAGTCTGCCAAAAATTCCATATACGGTGCCAAGTCCCACTCTGCATTTTCCTTTCCCGTTGGCACTTGTAACGGGACTCCACCAGCACTACCACTTTTCTGCTGATTCGCCTTTACAAAGTATTTGTTGCTGTCCCTCAGCGACCTTCAAGCCTTTTTTGAAACTATCAACTGGACAACAAATGTGCAATATAGATAAATGTTTTATCTAACAACATTATTACTTACGTTCTTTATTTAAATCGGCAGCTATTATTTCCCAGGCCTTTTTCGTGCTCATCGAATCGTAGTGCTTCTTGTCCCCCAAGTCCCAAATTACGGGACTGGCCTCTATTAGTTGGATGAGCAGAATTTTTTCGGGTCTGCTAAACTCCATCAGTCGGTTTTTACGATTCTTATTCTTGGCGGCCTCCATCATTTAAATCTGCTCGGTAACTGTAAGAGACAGTGAGAGGGCAACAACGTAGAAAGACCTGTTTATTAAATAGTTCTATCTGCTTTGCCTTTCGTTTTCGAAGTACTGAAAGAGCACAGTCCTATCAGTTGGCAACGCGAATAGTTGCCAAACTTAGTTTCTAGTATTTTGTTTCTATCATCTGAGTACCGCCTGTCAAACAGCGCCCTCGAAAAGTGTTTCTATGTTATTGGCCTCTCGCTCTCTCTCATTGATTTTGAACTCATTTCGTCGATCTGCGTACTAGGCTAAAGGATAATTATCTTTAGCCATTTTATCTTATTAAGTTTTCTATAATCCAGACATGATCGCAAGTCATCTTATAATTCTTTCTTTTAAATATTCGTCTTATATAACCTGTAACTTTTCTTTCTCTGTGTAAGCTAATCGTCTGGGAGAACTGCTAAAAGGTTTCGAGTCTTCTAACCTCAGCTTTATTAAACACCTAATTTCTGGAACCTTCGGTCTTTGTTTATTAACATAACAATGTTAACATTGAAGTGCACTTGATCACCAATTTTGAATTCTACAGACTCATCTTCTATATTAATATTTAATAATTCCTTTTCCACTAAATTTATGTCAGACTCCGTTTTCTCTTCTAACATGTTTTCATTTCTAATGATTTCGTTTTTACAAATAACTATTTCTTTATTTGTGTTACACAAAATTTCGACAACTTCATGTTGACTAAATGATGGTAGCCGATTCTTATAGGATTTTCGTCCGAATCCGATTCTGACCTTGAAAATGTCCGATTGGCTCTAGTTTTCGAGCAAAATGAGGTTAAAGGTGCCAAAAACTGATTTTTTTACACTTTTTGAACAGCAATAAATGGAAAAAGCGATGAAAGAAAATGGCCTATATAGGATTAAAAGAAAGCTTAGACATTACTCTTTAATATCCAATATCAAAAAAGTGGATACATGATAATTTACGCATCTGGGATCAGTTTATGTGTAGGGGAGATTGGGGTTATGTGTTACAATTATTTTGCAATAAAACTAAAGAAACTTTAAAATAAAAAAATTGTACTAATTTGTCTTTGGATGGACCATATTTTCAGAAAAAAACGCATTTAAAAAAATCATTTTATTGGTAAAAAAAATTATTGAAAAAATAGCTCTCAAAGAATTTTTGATTTTATTGCTGCTGCAGCTGCTCCTTTGGGCCATTTCAGTTTCGGTTTATGCCTCGATTTTATGGCCAAGAGGGCAGGTGAAACGGAAACCACTTGGATTTGCCATTTCGGCCGTTATGACTTGCCCAGCCTGCAACTATGTCCTGAAGGAGGAAGGATGTCCAGGATGCAGTAGCGTTGGCACTGCCACGTCTCCACAAGATCACCGAATGATTGATTCGATTTTAATGCGTATCGAAATTTATTTACATTTGGCTCGCTCAGTAATCAGTAATTAGTTGTAGTCGGTTTCAGTAGTTTTGGTAGTCAGTTGCCAACTGGGCAACCGGATATCCTTTTTCGGTTTCGCTTGACGACGGCATCTGGGATCAGTTTATGTGTAGGGGAGATTGACGATTAACTTGGCACAAACTGTCGACTTAATGACTTTTTTTATGTTCTTTGGGGCAATCACGAATCAAATTCCAGCAGTAGTCGGCCATCATATGTCTGTCCCACCTTCCTTGATATCGCTGCTCCATGGTTTTTAAATCCTGGTGAAATCGTTCCCCTTGCTCTCTCGCTGAAGTCACCTAGGTTTTCCGGAAATTTTTCCAAGTGAGAGTGCAGATAGTTGACTTTAATACTCATATTCGCACCAAGCTTTTGAAAATTTTCTAACATGTTTTCAACAAGTTCTTTATAGTTCTCTGCTTTGAAGTTTCCTAAAAAACTCTGCATGACTGCAACAAAGCTTAACCAAGCAGTTTCTTCAATGTCGCTCATGCTACCGGTGAAATTTGGATCCTTAACCAGCTGTCGAATCTGAGGGCCATCAAAAATGCCCGCTTTTAATTTCTCCATAGTAATTTGAGGAAACGATTTACAAATGTATTCGAAGCATTTGCCTTTTTTATCCAAGGCCTTGACATATTGTTTCATGTAACCCAATTTACAATGCAGCGGAGGAGGAATGATTTTATCCCGGTTGACCAAAGGTTCATTTATGATATTTGCTTTACCGGTAGTTAGGTTTTCTCGCAATGGCCATGTCTTTTTTGTCCAATGCTGATGTTTTGCTCTACTATCCCACATACAAATAAAGCAAGGATACTTAGTGTACCCACTCTGCTGACCAAGCAAGAAATTAACCATTTTCAAGTCGACGCAAATTTGCCACTGGTGTTCTTTGTAACGAATTTTCTCTAAAACCATCCTAACGTTTTCGTACTCTTCCTTAAGTTTTGTTGAGTGAGCAATTGGGATTGGCGCATAGGAATTTCCATTGTGTAACAAAACACATTTAAAGCTTCTTTTACAACTGTCAATGAAAAGTCGAAAAGAGTCAGGTTTATATATTTTTTTAAACCCATTTTTAATAGAAGTCCAGGGACATCATTGCAATAAACAAGGTTTTCACTTTCGCTGAAATACGGAAGAATATCGTGCTCTCTTTTCCTAAGTGTTGCTATTCTTACTTCTGGCATAAGACAATGTTTTTCTTTTAATCGAGACGTCAAAAGTTCAGCTGATTCTTTTGACAGATAAAGATCTCGCACTAAATCATTAAACTCAGCTTGAGAAAATTGTTGAGTATATATCCTTTCCTCTTCTTCATTTTCACTACTAGAGTGTTGAATATACTCAATGTTCATAGGTATTTGGTCGTTAATATTTGAATCCTCTTGAAGTTTTTTACAAAAGGGTATCGGAATGTCTTGGTTATGTGGTAAAGGTCGTTTTGCCGAGTTCAAGTTAGGGTAATCCCATGATTTTCTTTTGTAACTATTGATTCCTTGAATATTTACAGAGCAAAAATAGCAATCGTTTAAGTGATTTTGTGGTTCCATCCAAACCATTGACACACCAAATTTTAAGCCTCTTCTGGCTCCTTTATCCCAATGCCGCAAAGATTGGACACATGTTCGACAAACCTTATGAGGTGCCCAAGATTTATCTTGTTTGTCTATCGCGAAGCCGAAGTCTTCAAGATATACTTTTTTAACAAATTCGGAAATATTTTGCCTTTGATTTGAAACGGTATATTCACCACAAATATAGCAAAACACATCTGGATGATAACGACAGTTTTTTTTGCCTCGAACTCATATTTATTCGGTAGTATGCACTAAATAATATGTAATATTCAAAGGTATTTTCAAAAGCTATACCACGCAATTAATTAAATAATTAGTTTTGATGTTCAATTCAAAGAAATATTGATTGTTACAGCAATCAAAAAAATCTTTGAGAGCTATTTTTTTAATATATTTTTTTTTTTACCAATAAAATGGTTTTTTTAAATGCGTTTTTTTCTGAAAATATGGTCCATCCAAAGACAAATTAGTACAATTTTTTTATTTTAAAGTTTCTTTAGTTTTAACGCAAAATAATTGTAACACATAACCCCAATCTCCCTAACACATAAACTGATCCCATATGCGTAAATTATCATGTATCCACTTTTTTGATATTGGATATTAAAGAGTAATGTCTAAGCTTTCTTTTAATCCTATATAGGCCATTTTCTTTCATCGCTTTTTCCATTTATAGCTGTTCAAAAAGTGTAAAAAAAGGTTTTTGGCACCTTTAACCTCATTTTGCTCGAAAACTAGAGCCAATCGGACATTTTCAAGGTCAGAATCGGATTCTACGGCGAAAATCCTATAAGAATCGGCTACCATCATTTAGTCAACAAAATTTTGTCGGCCTGTGTTATTATTCATTTCTTCACTAACTATTTGATTTTCATTCCTAACCTCATCACTAACTTTCTGTATCTTTCTGTATATCTAACATCATCACTAACTATTTCATTATTTTAAGCTCAATAGGGTTTTCCACATTTTCTACCGTAATCAATTTCAAGGTGTCGAGGTTTAAATTTAGATCACATGCTTCCATAAAATCTCTTCCCAGAATTACACCATGACTCATAGACTTATTTGCCACCACAACTAAATGAAAATGTACTTTATACAAATTTTTCTTTAACTAACATAATATTCTGCCATAAGTTTTCAGATAAATTTTATTTATTTCATGATATAAACTTAAAACTGGCTATTTGCAACTATTTTCGGGTACTTTAGAGATCTTAATAAATAAAACTGGACTCCCTGTATCTATGAGGCATTCTGTTATTAGTCTGGTATTATTGTTTTCCATAAAAAATTTAAACGTATCTTACATAATTGTTGTTAGCCTCGTTCTTACTCTTGTTCTTTGAGCACCGCGCCACAAAGTGCCCCATCCCGCCACATGCATAGCATGATCCTATCTACCGTTTTGTCTTCCTGCACTAATGCGCCCAATGCCCTTTAGCATTGCAATTATAGCAACGCATGTCCTTGTTGCTTTTACGTCCATTGCTGTCACTTCCGGTTTAGCTCCATAAGGTTTGGCCAACTTTACATCCGCAAATGCCCGTTTGTTGTGTCCAACGTCCTTGAAGCATTCAATATGCGCTTGATTACGCAACCCTTGATAAGGAATACCCTCGATGATACCTATGTAATTATTCTCAACTGCAATTTTTTTTCCAGGTAAACCTTAAAAAAAACTTGTAGCGTAAGTAACTAATTAAAAACTAAAATTTTTAATTTAGTAATTGAAATTTTTTATACATATTCAATAAAAATTTCAAATTTTTTGAATGAAGGTTTTTAAGATATGTATACGCGGTTCAAACACGACGCACAAAATTGTGTCTTCCGCTCAACAACATATGTATGTTTATTGTCAGGTAAATAAAAAGCTGTGTTAGTAGTTTTGCCAAGGACTCTTCCCCAAGGTTATATCATTGATCAGTGGGCATCAGTTTGAGGGCCGAACACGATCTTTCAACACTGACTTGTGTTGCAGGAACTGAGTGCACCACTTTGGCCAGCTGGTTTAAATTGGGGTATGCGTGTTTTTTCTTCTCCCAAAACTCCATAATATTGGAGGCAGTCCTGCTAATTAAGCATTTTTCGGGACAGATCTGTTCTTTTTTAATACGGCCTTAGCCGGAAAATATTTCAAACGGCCCCTGTCCGGAAATCTGGACTTATTTTGATAACAAATTTTGAGGGAAAATTTGAATGATTTCTGTTTGAATCAAAGTGATTTCAAAAACTAAATAACCTTTTTTTTATGAGCTAAGTCGAACACACTTGTGCTTATACCACTTACCACCAAAATCATGAAGAATGTTCAAATCAAGAATTAACTCGTTTTTCTTAAAATGTTGTTTAAAGCGATTAAATCGATCAGATAAAATAAAACAAAAGCTTTTAATAATGTACAAAGAGTTTTAAGCAAATTAATTCATGACGTTTTTTTTAGAAAACTTTTCATAAAATTATTTGAAAAAAAAATTGTTTGTTTTCGTTTTATTTTTAATTTCATTTTTCATTCTTTAATTTTCTTCAATCTTTTCAAACAAATTAAAATTAAATTATACTAAACTAAACCTACTTCTTCCCCATTTTGAGAAACCGTTGTCCAAATCGTTTTCCTTGTCCGGTTTTTTGTCTTTATTGGTCGTCGCCTTTCTTCGGTTACCACCTTTATACACCCGGTTTTTTCGCCGAGTAAAAACGGTTCGAAGGCCTTTAACGAAGTCTTCGTGTCTATAGCCTTCCCTCTTTTAAGATTCTTCAAAATATAGAGTTTTAAAATTTTGTTAGACGAAATTGCAAAATTAACATCAACAATCTTTAACACTTACCGTATATTACTTGGTTTGAATGCTGAAAATGAGGAGAACCCTTCCTTTTGCTTACAGCCCCCGTAGTTCATCTGCATTATCAGTTCTGGGCTAAGGGTTTTTGGATAGCGAGTCCCCAATATACACTTTAAACATCGAAATCTAAATCAAAATACGCACGTTTTAAAATTAGAGTTAAATAAAAAAAGAATGATATTTAAAGTAACGAATATACTAACATTTTTAGGCTTGTTCCCCAATATCATATTTTCCACCTCTTTTAAGTCAGCCAGGGATTTGATGGGGAACTGAGTCCTAAGAATCAGCTCCCCTCTCCGCTGACTTTTCTTAAACATATTGGCAGCGCCAATATTTGGTGTTGTGTCTTCGCCACCTCAGACACCATGGCTGTCAGCTTCTCCGTTTCCTTTTTTACCGCCAACTCCTCCCCCTTCAGGGCCAACGACCTTTCTACGTCGACCTCCTTTTTGTTCTCCACCTGAGCACGAGCAGGAGTTTTACAGTTTTATGACCACCTTCGAATGGACTTTCAGAAAGTTCAACCAGCTCAGAAACAAAATCAGTCATATAATCATCTACATTAGCAGGCTTTCAATTGCCAACATAAGACCCGATTAAGAAAACGCATCACTACTGGAAACATTTTGAAAGTATCCTAAAACTAGCCACAAGCTTGTACTCGAACTTTAAAAATCGGCAGTCCGTCCACATTGACATGTAAAATTAACTCAGAGTTATCTATCAATTTATAATTTTTAAACTCTAAGTAAGATTTGATGCTAATGTGAGTGTAATGACCTGGTCTTACGCTTCGGATTACCGCCTTAGATCAATTTAAATTTAGAAGCCCATTAGCCGATCGCGGAACGCCTAGGTTTTAGAAGTGCATCAAGTTGATCCCTAGTAACACTATTATTATAATACCAGTCTAATAATTTTTCCCGAAGACTGGGTTTGGTTTCAACGTTAACGAAAGCATTACTAAATTCTATATCTGTTTCAAAGGAATGTTCAGAAATATTCCTTAATTACAGAAATATTTTGGTCCTCAACTACAGAAATATTTTGGTCCTCAATTACAGAAACATGTTCGTTTTGTCTGTTTAAATTTAAGCTAAAGTGACCGATCGCTCAAACTCCTCCTTTTCTTTTTGAGCTTTACGGTGCAAATTAGATCGGGAAAGTCCGTCCGTTATACGAAATATTTTTAAAAAAATGTATAATATAAAAAAATATGCTTAGTATAAAAAAGAAAGAAATTTTAATATTTATAATTTTAAATATTATTGAAAAATAGATTTAAGGTTATTTCTTCAAGTCCACAAATGCTTAGACTAAGGTCCAACCTAATCAGTAACGAAAACAAATAGAGAACACATGAAACCAACAAATGAAAAATAAAACGGCACTTTTGTTACACAAAAATTAAAATTAAATTTAATACGTACAGTTTTTTTTGTTGTTGTAGTTTTTCCGTTGTCAAAAATCCGTCCATTAATTAGTATAATGTTGTGAAAAATTCTTACAGAGCATGATCGGACACCCAATTTCTTATCATAAAACTGCTCTAAAATCATACAAAAACACGTAAAACAATAAAATCTTAAAGCTAATTTTAATTGTTTTAAGCATGTCCGGCATTCAATAGCATGTTCCTGATCCGGCTCAGCAAATGAACGGCTGAAGCTTTTGTTTTTCACTAAAGCATTAATCGGTTTGCTCCTTCAAAAATGCTCGAATCAGCGATCGTGTACTTTGCTGCCGAATGATTGGTTCACGTATTTTTGGAACCTGTTTGTTGGAACCAATACAGCATGCATGCACGTCCAGTGGATTGTTTGCTTTGTTTCTATATAGAAAATTTTGTTTAAAAATGTTAGAAATTTGCAAACATAAATACGTTTCGAGTTGAAGTAAAATTTGTTTAGCAGAATTAAACTTTGCTGCTCCCTGATTTTTGACTTCAAAAGGGGAACTATTTTCAACTGGAAATTGAACCACTTTTTGAAGAACTTGTTGCTCTTGTTGGGATAAAGCAACCCGAAGTCGACCTCGATCTGAAGAAAAAAAGACTTAAAATATTTTTATTTGCGATACTCGAAGAGTAAGCAAATACTGTAAACGATCAAATGTCTGTCTGTCCGTCCGTCCGTCCGTACGAGCTCCTAGATCTCGGGAACCATAAGAGCTAGAGCACACAGACTTCTATATACCCCACGAAGATCAAGTTTGTTTCAAACCCCGACCACGCCCCTTTTTACGCCCACAAACCGCAAAACTCTGTGGTGCCCACATTTTTAATGCAATCGTTACGGTTTTAAAAGAAATATAATGATATGTGCACCGTCTAACTATATACCGAACCATTTAATGCTCTAATAAAAAATAAAGAAGTTATAGAACATTTTGGTATGCCTTAAATCTAGTCTACATACATACCTACTTTACATACACATTTGTAAAACTTTCAGTACGTGGCAACCAATAGTGGCGCTAGTTTGATGCCTTGGGTAATATATGTAAATGTATAAAGACAAATTGTGTATACAAATGCGTTGAAAATTTTTATTGCGCCCGAAAGTAGGCTAAATTTTTTTTTGAAAAGGCGCTAAAAATTGATTGCACTCGAAAGTAGGCTACACTTTTTTGAAGAGGGCTAGCTAGCTGTTTTTAAAGAGGGCAATGAGTATCGCAAATCTTATAGTCGGGAAACCCGACTAAAGCGTTCTTTCTTGTTTTTTAATTGATTTTATAGCAACTCACCAAAGAGTGTTCAAAAGATTGGTTTAGGATTGGAAACTCCTTCAAAGACAGCAGAAAGATTTGCTTCCGAGTTAAGGAAACTTTTCCTCCAGTAGCGTTCCAGTACTCTAAAAGGGAATCAAAAGGCTCGACGTTCAACTTCAGCCAAGTTCTCTCTAAGACGACTTCTACTAAAAATGTAAAATATAGCTAAGTAAACAGAAGCACATGGATCTCGTCAATTAAATAAGCTTTATAAAGTAATTAATTTTAAGATTTCGATTTCGATTTATAAATTTAACCTTGGTATAACATAACTTCAAAATTTTAATGACATATATTCATTTAAAAAAATTGAAATACTATTTTATTAAAAATTAATTTTTCTATTAAAATTGATGAGTAAATATATGTGTAAAAAGATTTAGGTGCACTTGCCTTCATCAAGAGGTGTATTTGGTGAACAATTCTCTTTGTCAACACTGTTTTTTTCGTTGATTTTGTGCTGAACTTGGCCTTTAAATTTTAAAAATTGCCGTAAAAGCCCAACTGGTTTTTTTCCTTTGTTTTTGTAAAAATAGGTTTCCTAGGGAATGAAATCTGTCTTGTTTTGGCTGAATAGATTTGGCCAGCAAATACTCCACGACGACATTGCTTAAGGGGGACATCTGAGTAAAATTTTTTAAAAATCGAAGAAAATTGTTTCGCCTAAATAATTCTTTATGGTCTTAAAAATGACATACCAAAAGATAGAGTCCGGCAAAAGTGTCTAAGTGTCGAAATTTTCGATTCTGCGGCGATGCCTCACAGGTATATCCCATGGAACCTTTTGTGTTTAAACGCGTTTTTCTCAAAACAATTTTTTTTTGAGAGGGCCGGTCACATAACTCGAACAAATCTTAACCGAGTACCTATAGCTGTTGATGTAAAAGCCTAGTACTCAGATCGACGAAATGAGTTCGAGATCAGTGAGAGAGAGCGAGAGGCCAATAACATCGAAACACTTTTCGAGGGTGCTGTTCGACAGGCGGTATCTCAGATGATAGAAATAAAATACTAGAAACTTAGTTTGGCAACTAATCGCGTTGCCAACTAACTCTTTCAGTATTTCGAGAGCGAAAGGGAGAGCAAATAGAACTATTTAATAGAAAGGTCGTTCTCCGTTGTTGCCCTCTCACTCTCTCTCATAAAGAGGGCTTAGCAAAATTTCAAAAGATGGCGCGAAATTCGACTGAACAACGAAATGTATGCAAATTATAATTTGTTTTATTATTTATATAAAAAACGCAATTGTACGCTTACATTCGTAAAATATTTCTTTAAAATTCATTTAAAAACGGCGGTTTAATTCAGTTCGTAAAACAAAAATCCTTTAATTCCTGCACCTGGTGTTTGATCACCAGCTTGGGAAACAGCCGTTTAGCCTGAAATTTCTTCATAGTGTGAACCGAGTCGCCCGGCTTGAGATCCACCGTAGGGGTAAGTTCTCACTTATATGCCCACTTTTGCAGGACTCTAGTGGGTGCGCATGGCGTAGGAGGCTGTTAGCCCATCATTGGTGCAGCTCGCAGGCGAGCCCGCCAATCGAGTGCTCCTCGGCGACCGTGCAGAAGACAAGCGTTGTGGTCGGCAGGGAACAAAAGTCCCGTTTGTTATCCACCTCCGTGTAGTCCACTCGCCTTGCGATGATGTGCCCCATTCGTTCCTTGTTGAGGGTAACTGCATGCTCCTTCGAATTTTTGGCCTCCTCCTCCTTGCGAGCTTCAGCCTTGGCTTAAGTTGAGGTTTCATCGTTGCATTATAATTTTCACAACTTATTTAATATTTGGTTGTCAACAAACCGAATACAGCTATACAGCCCGCCAACGGAAATCAGTGTGACCGCAGTACTTGCTCAAAGAAATTGCCGATGAATTTTCAAAAAAAAAGGTCATACTAGGAGAAAAAGAAAAAGAATGGCCTCTTTTCGACATCGAAACTGTTCGTCGATCTGAGTACTATGCTAAAGAAACTAACCAAACTTGATTGTTCTACATCAAAAATTAAGGACGTTAGCTTTCCGGCCATGGACCCCCTTCAACAAAAAAGGGCCTACGAAGAAATGCTGCACAGCCGCCATTTTGTTTTCGATTTATTCCAAAAAAAATTTATTTTGTACTTCGCATCTAATATTATAAAAATTTTCGATTGGCTTTTTTAATTGGCCAAAAAAAAATTTCTTTTTTTCCAGAAAATCAGATGTCCCCCCCCTTTTTTCCTTACAGAGTTTTACACTGATTAAGGTTTTTAAACGCTTTATATAAGTTTCACTTGTGGCTGGCTGGCTATCTGGCTGCGTAACACTTTTTGCTTTGCATGCAGGCCCCCACCTTTTTTTATACCGATAATTTATCGATATCACTAAAAGAGCGCGCTCTTTTAAACCGGAAAGCGTTTCTTTTAGTTTTTTAAAACCATTAAAATTATCAATGATGAGTTTTCCCTTTTTACTCTTGGACAAAATGCGTCAAACCAAAACACCAGATACCGGCTCGGCACTTTCTTCTTCTTTGTCCTAAAATAAATGAATACTTTTAAGCAAATTATAAGTGATATAATAAAAATCAATTTTTAATGATTATTTATTGATTTTTTTTTACATTTTACTCCATTTTACTCATACGTTGTTTTTTTCAATAATATATTGTTTTGTTTTTTTCAATCGCTCAAAAAATAATTATTATTATTCTGAGCGAAAAAAATATCGATCAAAAAATAATGATTATTTTTGAGCGTTATTTTTTCGCTCAAATTATCGCTCAAAGTCCGATATCTTCTTTCTCAGAGGTTTCCTTGGAAAAATTTTTACGCAGCATTATAAAGTGAACTTCGACGAACCCAAAAAACCAATTTTTAGATTTGACAAAGCAGCTTTTGCAACGAATCTGCAGAAAGATTGCATCTTAAATCAGTTAGAAAAAAGTAAACTTTGGGTTCGTCGAGGCTTTCCTTATAAAGTTGAGCATTAATTTTTTTCAAAGAAACCTCTGAGAAGAGAATATTGCACAATAAGCGATATTTTGAACGAAAAAATAAATTAAAAATAAATTATTAAATGAGCCCATGATTTTGAAAGTGGTATAAGTCATATGTTTTTTGTTTCGAGATATTTAGAGTTTTCCATTTTAAAGCATTAAAAAGTATTCTTGCATTATTACTTTTTGACAGTAAGGTAGTCCCAACAAACAAGTACTTATTAAGATTGTGAAATTTATAGCCATTTTTAAAAGAAAATGTTGTTTTGAAAGGTTTAAATGACTTGTACAACTTTCAAAATTAACTGCATGACTTTATAAATGACTTATGCACCAATGAAAAAACTTTATTAGTAATTAATTAATTATTAATCCATCATATCTTTACGTTTTTCTTTTGTTACTGGTCTAATGGTTGTGTTTAATGGAAGCAAATCAGTTTTTCCGTATATTCTAGGCCTTCCTCTTGTAGGTGAGAGGTCTAATACTTTGAATTTGGAGTTGTCATCTAAGGAAGTTTTATAAAACATCTTAAATGGGGCATTCTTTAGAAATCTGATCCATTGTATTTTTAGCCAAGCCACAGCTTCTCCATTGATGTTTTTCTTTATATTATTCGTTGATTCTTTAAGTTGTCTTGTAGAAATAAAATCTTATTGATCCATTTGTACTACCGAAAATAGGTTTCTAATCTTACACGATTTTATTAAATTATAATAATGCTCAGGGATGTATAAAAAATTCGATTTTTTAATTTTAGTTTCTATCAAACCAAAATCGCGATCATTTGGCAAAAAAGGATGGCAATTGTTTAAACATTATTATCAGATGACTGAACAATTTTTAACCATAATAAAGCTATGTTAATGTAATGATTAATTGACTTATACCACTATCAAAACGAACAATTTCATAGAGTTAATTTGCATGGCATAATGCTAATCTCTTCAGATTATGGTATTTAATTAAGATTCGATAAGTAATAACTGATAAAATATATTTTTAAAGTTTTTGACTTAGACCACTTTCAAAATCATGGGCTCAAATATATATAAAAAATATTTTTAAAACTTTTTTTCAAATCTAAAAAATCTTTTTGGGTTCGTCGAAGTTCACTTTACAATGCTGCGTAAAAATTTTCCAAAGAAACCTCTGAGAAAGAAGATATCGCTCTTTAAGCGATATTTTGAGCAAAAATAACGCTCAAAAAATAATGATTATTTTTGATCGATATTTTTTCGCTCAGAATAATAATAATTATTCTTTGAGCGATTGAAAAAAACTCAACAAGTAATTATTAAAATGGAGTAAAATTTATAAAAATCAAGAAAGTAAAAAATCATTGCGGATATAGAAAGAGCATACAAATAGTAGCCGATTGGTATAATTTGTTTGTTTATACGGCTTTTCCAAGTGGATGATTTTTTTGTTTGAAAATTACATCGATAATCATTATTTACGGTCCCTGCTTTTAAGTAATTGAAACAAATTAAATGTAAACTAAAAATGTAGCACTTTACTTTATCACGAATCACAAACAACTGACTAAAAAAATGCAAAGGCAAGAAAATGAGAAAGGAGACAAGAAAAGGGTGAAAACAAATATTTGTGCTGTCGCGACGGCTCGTTTTATGACCAGAGAATCTATTTTTAGCCGTCGCGACTGGTCGCGGGTCAAAAAATGCGCAGTCGCAGCGGCGTTCGAGGAGACAAGAAATGCACATTCACTCATATATACACACATACACATATGTATATGTACACATACATATGTACATATACATATGTATACGTTCATACATATTTGCATGTGCTTGATCCTTTATGAATGTTTTTATAAATGTGAGACGCAAGCTGTGCGTGTTTTAGACAAACACTAATTGAAAAATGTCAAACTAAGAATTATGTTGTTTATTACTTATATTTTGTTGCCATTTCTCCAGCCTGTGGAAAAACTCCACAGCTTCGCTGACGAGCTCCCTAGGAATTTCTCCGCGCAGCTGATCCCATTTTAAGGATTTTAGCGTTAGGACGCTAAAATGCCGTTCTAATGGGACAGAATGTGTTAAACAAAATTATAAACACATAGAAACTTACCAGAAAAAATTCGCCTTTCAATTCCTTTAAAAGCGCCTCCATGACTGTACTTTACCACTTGTCACAAAACACTAAAATCAATGCCTTCTTTTGCGGCTAGACGAAAGTGGACAAAGAAAATTCCCGAAAGTTCGACGAAAAGGAGAATGCATTTATTGCTATCTCTTTCTATTCTTATGACTTTTCTTGCTTTTTTGAGGAGAAGAAAGTGTAACCCAAAGCATAAAAATACTTCTCTCTCTTTCATTTCATCCCTCTCTTCTTTTATTTGACCAAACGTCCTTAGATTTAAGGCAAATTGCCCGTGGCCTTAGAAAAGTTTTACCCACAAATCTATGGCGATTTGCCCTTGAATTTAAGACAAGCGCCAACGAAAAAAATCGCCCGTAATTTTAGAAAATCACCCTTAATTTTAGAAAAAAAAATTGTTGATGGTGCGACGCCCTTGAATTTAGGGTGCGTTTCTTTTTTGAAATGACAGTTGCCTCGTGGTGATATTGTAGTGCGATATCCCAAACATCGAGTAGATATCGGTAAAAAAAAAGCACTAAACGCCAAGTAAACGCAACTAAAACGCACATTTTTGCCACCACTAGGCCCCTATGATAAACATATGTATGTAAAAAAAAACGCGTTTCGCCTGAAACGCAGGAAAGCAGCCTAGTGTAAACGCACCCTAATGCCCTATTCCCACAGGCCACCATCCACCATCCAAATCTAGGATGGTCCGTAAGGTTTTGCCGTTCCGAAAATTTTCCGGTTATTCCACCATCCAAAACTAACCGTTCCTAACCGCACGTTCCGAGCTAGTATTGTAGCTAGTTTTCCCTGAATACCCTAAATATTTGACATTCGCTGTGAAAAAAAATTAACATTCACTACGAAAACGTAATCAAAATTCAAAACTGCCGCCCAAATTTGCCTGCTGTCTTATCAGTTTACAGTGACTCACGCCTATTTCGTTCAAAAGTACACCTGATATTAAAAGATGTCACAAATATTTAAATACACTTTTAAAAAGGGCTTCTATACATATTTAGACCAAACTGAAAAAGAACAAAACTGATTGATTTTTTCTTTTGCTCAGTATATTTTGTTAGTTTTTGGCTCAATCGGGGGTGCCACAGAAACCGTTCCGCCAAAATTCCAACCGAATGTCCAACCCCTTCTCTATGTAAATTCCAACCCTCTTTGGGCGGAACGGTTTCTGTGGCACCCCCGAATATTTTGTTTTTTTTAAATGCTATTTTTCAAAATATATTTTAGGAAACTGCTAAAGTAATTGCATTTAAATTTTTGTTTATCTCATTTGGCTTATCGGTTATACGGCATTAAGTTTCAGCTGTACAAGGGTACAACATAAGCTGTGAGACACTGTATTTGGATGGTGGATGGTGGATGTGGCCAGTGGGAATCGGAGTTTCACATCTTTCGAAAATCCCAACCGTTCCCGTGGGATGTGCTCTGTGGGATTACCGTATAAGACTCAAGACAATTTATAGTTCGGTCAATTTAGACATTGAAATAGCCTTAATTCCGACAGAGCTAAATTTAGGTGGAGGCCTTTGGTTTACCACATGGAACAAATTGTCAAAAGTCCCTATCGATCCGAGGTGTGCAAATTAAATTATTCAAGACCAAAGGTCAAACATTTTCGACTTTTTTTTACTTTTTTCTCAAGAACGGAAAGTTTTATTGAAAAATAGATTGGGACAAAGTTGTAGATCTTGAAATGCTCCATAAAAATGATCCGAATGATTTTTTTTAGGACCCACCATTTCCCAGATATCGCGCTTGTAAGAATCGCGTATTACATAATATGCACAGTGTGCATTGCACACATACACCACGTATTCAAGTTACAAGTTTTTTTACATATATATCGTGTTGTACCCTGCCGATTTTTGTGCATGATACCAATTTTTACTGCTTACAAATAAATCTTCAACACTTCCTAACTGATCTGGTAGATTGGGAAATAAATTTGTTTGCAAGAGCTCGACAAACACAAACTTTCTGAAATGATCGGCCTTTTTACCGACTTTTGAACACTCGAAGAAATTTCGATGAAAATAATGTTATGTAATAAAACATATTCAATCTGTTTATTATCAACAAATTCAAATCAAAATACCACTCTTAGCTTGCCACAGGACCAACGACGTGGACGTGGTGATAAGATGGTCCCTACTTATTTGCGCTACTCGAAGAGTAAGCAAATACTGTAAACGTTGCAAATTATAGAACATTTAGCTATGCTGCAAATATAGTCTACATACATATACTACATACACGAGTTTGTGAATGTAAAAGACTGCAAACGTAGTTTATGTAGCTCCCAACAGGTGGCGACGCTATAGTTTTTTCTTGCTTTGATTTTTTAATGGGCAATGAGTATCGCAAATCTTATAGTCGGTGTTCAGATCTGAACATGGGTAATTAGGCTGTTGGTGCAACACCACACCACTTCAGATAACACTAAGACCCGAGAGTCAAGTAGCTAGGAATCATGTTCTGCTTCCAACATTAATAGAATCGAATAACAAAACAAATTGACAAGTGACAGTTATTACCCGCTATGAAATACACTTGTGCCCAAAATACATTAGACATACATATAACCCCCTAGAGTTGCTTATAAATAAGAACACTGTAACTAGTACATAAGTGGAAAGTGGTATAAAAGACGCGATGAGCGCCGAATAAAGTTCAGTTCCTAACGAAATACTGTTGTGTTTTAGTCAGGGATTCAGCGGGTAGCGGTATAAGTTGCTAGTTGAACGGAGCGGTATGAGCTGCCCCCAAGACACGCGATATACGCTGCTAACATATGGTCCTTCGAGCATAAGATTTTTCTTTGCTCATGTAGACTGCCAAACCGATCGGTATACTTAACGGTATCCACGGTAGAAAAGTCCGCAAGGCGCACTTAACGGTGCACTACGGCTAAATAAGGGGAAACAAAATCTAAATCGACGATTGCAACCTAAGACTGCTGCGAGGGACAGGACTGGCAGTAGACGTGAGAAGAAACCAGGATCAAGCGACTGAGTGCGGCCTTTTAAGGAGGCAACTGAGGACGTTTGAACAGAGCTACTACGGCGTGGGAAATCCACTTGACGTATGAGAGGCAACTGCGGACGTTGAACAGAGCTACAACGACGTGGGAGATCAACAACAACAACCACACATCGGCGAGGCGACAGCGGACACGTACGAAGCGTAATCCACGGCAGAGTCGCTAATAAACGAGGGAAAAAGCAAACGATTTCTGAAAGGCGAAGGCGAAAAATTAAAGAACTTCCATTGTTAATAAATAAAACCCTTCTAGTAAATAAAATAAAAACCTTAAAAATGGTACTTACAAGAGAAGCGTTAAATGCTTTGGCGGCTAGTCAATCAGCCATAGGAGAGAGTGGGGATAGGTGAACCATGGGGATGAACCAGTTCAAATATTTTACCTTCTGACATGTTTTTGTGCACCATTTATATGTGTGTTGCTTACTTAGTCGTTATCCTAGCCTCACACGCACGCACAATCGCGTCAAACGATTGGTGTCGTTTTTATCGCTAATCGAAGTTTTATTCCCCGTTTGCAGCTTTAATTGTGACCTTACGTTTTCTAGAAAAATTCTATCGTTCTTCGTCAGTGGCATTTAACTTCCTAAAATTGTATTTTATCGTAAGAAGACGCAAATTATGATATTTTCATGGATTGCTGACGTAGTTCAAATATTCCATGTTTTCTCCAAATCACTTCCAATTGGCTTATGACTTGTGGGGATACATGAACCAGTACTTGTGGGGAAAGGCTAAACCACGAAAACAGACGACTCGAGGAAGAAAACGAGGGAGGAGTATCATTGCCACTGACTCACCGCAGAAAAATTGATCGCCACCAAAGCACAATCAAAAGACTCAAGAAAACCTTCGAAAAAAGAAAAAAAAAAAAATTAATAAATAAATATTTTTATTGTTTTATTCCATGCTGTAAATGTGCAATGTTTATATTTGAACAGAAAAAAGGCATAAACAAAGAAATAAATTACACTTTTTTTATACAATTGTAGTTTTTGTGTTAATCTGAAAGGTGGTTCAACTATCCCCAGGGGTGGGGATACTTGCACCATTCGAGACAAAATTTTAAAATGCTCATAAAGTTCAAAAAACGTGACATATTATTTTCACAAAATACTTTAAATGCAAAGGAATGAACGCTCTTTTAAATTCCTATAAACAGCAGACCCTAAGGTCGAATTGTTTAGACATAATAATGTTCAACAAAAAAAGTGGTTCACCTATCCCCACTCTTCCCTATACAGCCAGATGAAAAAATGGGAGGAAGAAGTGCTTCAAATAGATGGAGCAAATTTAGTATTTCTGTCCGAAGTACAGAGTCAGTGGGAACTCTTTAAAAATCAACATAAGGAGTTGCTGGCAAACGCATCGGCGTTTACAGGGGACTATTTTTCCAAGGATGGCTATGGAAAAACACAAGCCCAAAGAAATCAGCCGAGGAAACGATGAACCATTCCATGCAACAACTTGTTGGAGATCAGGAAATGCGCTTGCACGAGTACAACCAGGCAAAACAAGCTTCTTGAAACCTTAAAAACTGCGGGCCAAGACCCAAGACTACAAGTAATATATATGAAATATATTGAGAAAGATTTTCTGCGGATTACCGAAAATCTAAAAGAACTGAAAATAAATGGAGAAACAACCCCAACAATTTTAGAGGGGTATGAGAAGATAAAAATAGAAAAAAGAAATAAAGAAATTTGGATGCAACAGAACAAACTTGAAGAACGTCGAATAACTGTAAGGGAGATGGAGGTCCCTGCATTTTTTGGAGACATTTCCGCATGGGCAGGATTTTTTGACATGTTTAAGGAAATGATCGACAGCGATGAGATAATGAAGCCCAAGATAAAACTGATGCGACTAAAGGAAGTTGTAAAAGGCGAAGCTTCGAACTTAATAAAGCATCTGCTCATATGTGATGAAAATTATCAAATAGCTTTGGACACTTTAAAAAGCAGATACGAGAATAGACGTCAGTTATTTGTAAAAAATTATTATCAAATTCTTGATTTGCCTATGATGAACAGCGAATCAGAAAAGAGTGTTCAGAACATGCTGGACACGACGCAAAAATGCACTCATGCCATTAAGGGCATGGGCATCGCGTTAGAAGACACCGGTGTATTCATTGCTGGAATCCTATTGAGGACATTTGACCGTCAAGGGCAGCAACAGTATGAGCACACTTCATGTGCAACAAAAGAGGTACAGACCCTTCGAAATGTGTTGGAATTTTTGGAAAAACATTTACAAGCCATTAAAGCAGTGAGGTAACCAAGGCACTTTCAAGTAGCTCGAGAAAATCCAAGAGTGTTAATATCGGTGATTGGTGGCAACAGCGCATATGGTAAAACAAAAGGCAACTGCGCATATTGTAAAGCAAAAAGACACAAACTACAAGATTGCTTTAAATTTTGTCAATTGTCCATTACAGAAAAATGCAAATTTGTGCGCCAGGAACGACTATGTTTCAAGTGCTTGGGTCACAGATACACGACATATAAAGATTGTCAAGTGGAACAACAGTGCTCGAAGTGTAATAGGCCCCATCACAATTTATTACATGGCAAAAAAGGAAGCAAAGCTGGTATGATAACGATGACACAAAACCACATTATTAGCCACGGCACAAGTTGAAGTGCAGGATGTAAATGGGGGATGGAAAACACTTCGAGCGTTAGTAGATCAAGGATCTCAAATTTCTGTTGTATCGGAAGAAGCAGCAAAGATGTTACGATTACCAACACAAAAAAGGAAACCCAAGTATATGGATTGGGTGACAGTTTAGTTGGGTTATCCAAAGAATCAATTTTGCTTAAAATTCAAACAAGGTTTACAAGTCAATTTGAATTTGAGACCGATGCAATCGTATTAAAAAAATTATTAAATCCTCAACCGTCAAGATCGTTTAAATATGACATGCGAAAATGGGAAGATATAATGCTAGCGGACCCTACTTTTAATGAACGCGGCAAGATTGACGTGCTAATAGGAGGAGATTTATTAGCCGAAATTACTTGTAAGGGAGTAAAGCAAGATGACACTATGATTGGTGAATGCACCAAACTGGGATGGATTTTGTTAGGAATCGTGAATACACCTGGAAGAAAACAAAATCAATTGACGGAAAGTTTGCAAAATGAAACTTTAATAGCACCTATTAAAAAAAAACTTAGTGTTTTAAATGAGAAAACAACTAAGCCCGATGTGCAAAGGCAGCGTGACTTTGAATTGGCTGAACTTCAAGCACAGACAACAATTTCGGACGTCGCTAATGAACGATTGAAAAGGCATTTAAAGCCGCCGGGAAGTCTCCACTTTGGAGAAGTTTGGGAATACGGGAAACCCCTTCCCCTTTTATTAAAAAGCCAACTTTCAATACCAGAATCCCAGACGATAGGTATGTGTCACCTCTGGATCGATGGAAGTTATTAACGGAACAAGAAGATGGAATGAAAGAAAATTTAAAATTGACTAAAGTAGTAACTTTATTAAGTTGCCTTTTTATGTTTTCCCTTTTCACTGGGATAAAGGCAATAGAAAGTCCAGCAAGCGGAATAACCAATATGCAACCATTGGAGAATAACACGATGATATACCTGGACAATCTCGGACTAATGGACATCGCTGCGTCGAAATGGAATTTAATTATTTATTATAACTTGGAGCCATACAACATCGAGTTAAGACAGATAGATAAATATATCTGGGAGCTAGCAGTTAATTGCAAGGCTTTAATTTTGTATGAAGGAGCTTGTCAAATAATGGTACGCAACTTTTATAATAGAATTAATCAACTTAAGGCAAATAACGAGTTCATATTCAAAAGAAAGAGACAGAAAAGAGCACTCTTTGAGTTTGTTGGAACTATACATCATATACTATTTGGAACTATGGATGCTGCAGACAGGAATATGATTGAAGCAAATATGCAAAACATCTTCGATAATCAACAAGATCTGGAACATATGTATCTAAAACAAACATCCTTAATAGATTCGACGTTTAATATAATTACAAAAACATCAGAGGAAATGAACGAACAATTCAAAGCTATGGAAGACGAAATAATGAGGTTACATAAAGAAGTACACGAAAATCAATATGTCAATAGGATGGCGCTAGCATATCAAACGATGCTGTTTCAAATTACACAATTGCTGGAAAGCTGTGAGAGAACGAAAGGATCAATTACAAATTTATTAATTGATCTCAATCACGGTCGGGTTAACCCCCAATTGCTAAAACCAACACAAATAAAACGGGAAATTGCTCTAATTAAAGAAAAAACTACCACCCAACCTGCAGCTACCTGGATCAGAAACTGGAACAGAAATAAGGGAGATATACAATTTAATGACAGCCCAAGCGATCGTTGTAGATGAGAAACTGGCCATACACGCAGAAATACCGTTGTTCGATCAGGAAGCATCAACAGTGTATAGAATGATTCCAATACCATTAACAAATTATGGTAAAACAATCGTTCCTCAATTGAAAGCCGACTTGTTAATATACAACTTTAACAAGGACTCTTATGCTTTAAAAACAAATACACAGTTTAATGCCTGCTCTCGTCAAAGTAATCAGAATTTTCTTTGTCGAGGAAACTGGATCTGGAAATCAGCTACTGACAGTTCTTGTGAGTTATCGGCACTTAAGCAGAGTCGGAACCCAATATGTGAATTCCAAGAGAGTCGTGCCGAAAACATGTGGGTAGAATTGTCCACTTCAAATTCTTGGCTGTATAAGGTTTTCAGCGACCCATTGTTGGAATGGACATGTGGAAACCATCGAAGTCAGGTCACGCAAATTCAAGCCCAAGGAGTACTTAGACTGCGCAACGGATGTTCAGCCCGCAATGGACAAAACCTTTTAACAGCTGCGCACGAAATAATCACAGAAGACAACATAAAGGAGCCGGTAGCACCACTAATTACAGTAGCGTTTAATATTAAGAAAAAAAAAAATAAAGCCAATGGCATCAAGGCTCATAAATAATACATATGATATAATTAACATTAAAAAGCAAATAGAAGAACAAAAACTGAGAATATTAAGTTAAGAGGAATTAATATCCATACTACTAGTGGGCATTTATCTCTAGTAATTATAATTGTAACATTAATCGTAATAAGTTTTATTTATTTAAGGAGTAAATGTAAGAATGATACAAAACATATTAACATAGAATTTGGAAAACCAATGAATACAATGAATCCAAATAAATAAAGGCATTAAGGCCCCCGGCAGAATGTTCAGATCTGAACATGGGTAATTAGGCTGTTGGTGCAACACCACACCACTTCAGATAACACTAAGAACCGAGAGTCAAGTAGCTAGGAATCATGTTCTGCTTCCAACATAAATAGAATCGAATAACCCAAACAAATTGACAAATGACAGTTATTACCCGCTATGAAATACACTTGTGCCCAAAATATATTAGACATATAACCCCCTAGAGTTGCTTATACATAAGAACACTGTAACTAGTACATAAGTGGAAAATGGTAGGGGAGAAGTGGGGGTTGTGGGCATGGGGGGGTTGTGGGCACCCCTACGTATCTTTTCACAAAATGAAGATTGACTTTTTTTGGTAATGTCATTCGCAAGCAATTACCTTATGTATGATTTATGCCAAATATCAAAGTAAACGAACGCGTTTGCCTTTTTGAAATAATCGAATTGGTTTTTTTTGTGCTTGGAAAAGGTGGTGAGGTATTTTTCAAAGATTTTCAATAGTGTATTAATTAATTTTAATTTAGTCAAAGTATTATACTAAATGGAGCAATATCGATTTGAACCAAAAAATTTATGCAAACACATTTTTTAATTACTTCTTAAAATGTCTGCTAAAATTGGTTGTGGGCACCAAAATTGGGGGGTTGTGGGCACCCGTTTTTTCTTGGCAAATTTTTTTATAACCTACAATTTCTTGTAAAATTGTTTTCAAAATTTGTTTGGAACCCTCTAGAACATTCTTGTAGAAATCTTAGGCTCTTGGAAAAGGATTCTCTCCCGCTGAGAGGGATTATCACCAAGATTTGTAATTTTGCGATCGAGCTTTTCGTCTGAAATGTATTGACATGCGGGCCCGTCATTACACATGTCAAAATTGTGTTTCCGACGATTAATAACGCCTATGTAGTCTTTGAAATAAATAAATTGTCGTTATGTTGATATTGGTTGCGGTTTTTTTCCATATTTTTCCATTTGCAGCATTTTTTCCCAGGGTGCCCACAACCCCCAAAAAAAAAAATTTTAGCTGAAAATTACGGTTTTACAAAAGTCCATATGAAATTTTTTCGCATGACGAAATCAAGTATGTTTCTTCATAATTAGTTAGTTTAGGTCTCTAGCTTTACACAGATACCCATATGTCCAAATAATATGCACTAGTTCGGTAATTATAAGCCAAAACAAAACTATGCCCACAACCCCCACTTCTCCCCTATAAAAGACGCGATAAGCGCCGAATAAAGTTCAGTTCCTAACGAAATACTGTTGTGTTTTAGTCAGGGATTCGGCGGTTAGCGGTATAAGTTGCTAGTTGAACGGAGCGGTATGAGCTGCCCCCAAGACACGCGATATACGCTGCTAACAGTCGGGAAACCCGACTATTGCGTTCTTTCTTGTTTTTTAATAAATCGGTTTTTTTTTATATTTTGTTGTATTTCTCGTTTTATTTTTTATTTTATATAATTTGTTTTTACCATTAAAAAAAAATCGAAATTCCGCACCGTTTTCAATATTTTAAACTTCAAAGTTTTTTTAGGGCTTTAAGAAAAATGCATAACTCTTGAACGGTTTGACATATGTATACCGACGATGATTGTGCAAAACAGCAAAAACAGCCATAGAATACTTTTAAAAATCAATTTGTTTTAACAACTGTTGTTAAAAATTATGTTAAATTACAAATTAAATTTCAAAATGTCAGAGTTATGCATTTTTCTCCAAAACCCTAAAATAATTATGTAGATTTTGTTTTTCCTTTTTCGTTAAACAAAGAACATTTTGTATATCTTTGGATCATTCTTATACATACAGCTGTGTTCAATACAATAGTAGTGCCGCACCTGACTTCTTTCCACTTCCAGCATTCCAAAATGACGTGTGGAATGTAAGCTGCAAGAATCCAAAATCCAGATGGATTTGCTTTTCTTCTTCTTGTTTTCGGGAATTTTCCCGAAAATCACACTAAGTTGCCTGTTCAATAAAATAGTAGTGCTGGGAGCAAGTTCACCAAAAAGAAGAAAAAGCTTAACCAAATTTAAAAGTAAGGACGCAATTAGTAAGTTTGCTTTAGTTATTAATTGATTTAAACAAAATTTTTGGGCGATAATAATGCGCAGAGCTCCCAGGGTCGGGTCCCGTTTAGCAAAAGCTCTCAACATTAAGGTTACCTAACCGGTTACGTTGGTAAAGAGCTGAAAGAGAGATCTCACATAAGCCCTTTTTCTATTCTCTCCCACTTGAGAGGCGAGAGCTTGGTCGCTCTCTTGAGTGAGTTCCGATCGCTTCGCCTTAGGTTTTCGCGGTTTTTTTGCACATTCTGCAAGAGCTAGTTTGTTGTTTTGTGTTGGATCGCTGCAAAATGGTGCGAATAATTGCGGACAAAGTTCATAATTTTTTTTTTTTAATTAATTAATTAATTTTTTCATCCCTCTCTTGCTCTCTTTTCCACTCAAGAGAGAGTGAATAAGTTTCGATGCCACTCTGCTTCCGGAGAGTTTACTCTTTGCGGTTCCCCGTTACAATCGAGCTGAATCGCAAGCAAAAAAAAAGCTAAAACGTCTGCGAGAGAGCCCCTTTTCAGAATTTTATCTCTTATTTTAGCTCTCTCTCGAAACAATTCTTATGACCAAAACGGTCGACCTTTTTGTGCGAGCTCTGATAATGCGATAATTTTATTTTTAGTGGGTAGAGGAAAACATTGCTCGGTGGAGAAGAGAAATTGGATTGTCAGCCTCAGAAATGATGGGAAAACATACAAGGAGATACAAAAACTAGTTGGTTGCAGTCCTACCATGATATGTAATGCAATCAATTATCAAAAAAAAGCTCTCTGCCTCTGCGAGGTTGCAGGCGTAAAACGACTGATTTGGGTGACAGGCGTATTGCTCGATACAGCAAATTGAAGCCGTTAGCATCGTCTAGAACAATAAAAAAGGACTTAAAGCTCTCTATCAGCGATATGACAGTGCGACGTCGACTCATTGAACATAACCTAATTGGAAGAAGTCCCAGGAGAGTACCTCTTTTGAACAGAAAACACGTAGCTGCACGGTTGAAGTTTGCCAAAATCCATATTGACTGGCGAAACATATTTTGGTCGGACGAGAGCAAAATAGTTTTATTTGGAGGCACTGGCTCCAGACAGAATGTTTGGCGTCCACCAAACACAGAATATAGCCCCAGATATACCAAACAGACGATTAAGCATGGTGGTCTGAGCATTATGGTTTGGGCTTTTTTTTCATACAATGGAGTTGGTCCGATACATACGCTTGACGGTATCATGGACAAAACGGTATATGTGCAAATATGCAAGAACACATTGTTTTCATATGCCAGTTGGGAAATGCCGGTAAAGTGGACATTCCAACAAGACAACGACCCAAAGCACACCAGTAAGCTCGCCAAAAACTGGTTTGCCTCTGAAAAGATCGACGTAATGCAAGGGCCAGCTCAGTCTCCGGATCTAAAGAATGGTAGGAAAAGCAAATCCGTCAAGTAAAGCTCACCTTTGGCAAGTTGTGCAAGAAGCATGGACTAGCTTTCCTGTAAAACGTTGCCGGGATCTTATTAATTCCATGCCACGGCGCTGCCAGGCTGTATTGGACAACAGAGGATACACAACCAAATATTAAGTTCAGATAAACATGTAGAAAATGTCTTATGAAGATTAGTTTAAGTTTTTTTTTTTTTTTTTTATTTTACAAACGCGCGTAGTCCCACGGCCCACTTACCCGCCCAACCGACCGGGGGGCACAGCCGTGTATCGTACGGCACGATTCGCGAGAAGATAGACGCGAGCTATGAAAAAATAGGCAAAAGTCCGAGGAAAAAAGTAGGATCTAATTTTGTGCTAACGAAGTTAGTAAAAGTCGTTTTAAGAGCGGCAGAGAGTCAGAATGTGAGATTATAGGATAAAGTCTATTATAGTCAGAACATAATACTCTGAAAAGCTCATGCAAGTCATAGTTAGATCTACAATGGTTTAATATTAAGGGTATATAATTTCTAGTTAATCTACTTGGCACAGATGGTTAAGCCGACCAACCAAGTCGGCACTGTCAATATCACCACGAATAAGATTATAAATAAAATAGTACCAAGCATCGTTCTACGGTTAGCTAGGGAGGGTAAATTAATTAAAAGTAATCTGCTAGAATAAGAAGGTAAGTTAAGGTTTGCATCCCAGTTGAGGCGCCGTAAATCAAAAATTAAAAAGTTTTTTTGAACAGATTCAATGCGATCTATATGTACTCCGTATTGGGGACTCCAGACGGGAGACCCATACTCTAGAATCGGACGGACTAGCGAAGTAAATAAGGTCTTAGTGACGTAGGGATCGTCAAATTCCTTCGACCATCTTTTAATAAAACCAAGCACTCCTCTGGCTTTATTAACCATGGACGAAATGTGATCAGTAAACTTAAGTTTTGGGTCCAAAAGGACGCCAAGATCGTCAACCATAGTTATTCTATCCAAAGATTTCCCACTTAGTGAGTAAGTTGCAAGTTTTGGATTGACTCGGCAAAAGTCATCAACTTGCACTTAGACCCGTTTAAATTTAGTAAATTATCACGGCACCAGTTTTGAAAATTGTCTAGATCGGATTGTAAGTCAGAATGGCTGGAAATATCCTTGTACTGCAGGCATAACTTAACATCATCTGCGTACATAAGTACGCGAGAATGATTTATAATTAATGGAAGGTCGTTAATAAATAAAGTAAAAGAAGCGGACCAAGGTGACTACCTTGTGGGACGCCGGAAGTAACTCGGAGAAGACCAGAAAGGGAATTTTTAAAAAGGACTCTTTGTGTCCTGCCATTCAGATAACTTAAAATCCATCTAAGAAGATCAATTGGAAACCCTAAAAGTCAAGTTTCCGAACTAAAAGTGAGTGATTTACAGAGTCAAATGCTTTACTAAAGTCAGTGTAAATGACATCTGTTTGAAAGCTACTTTTAAAGCCCTTTATCACGAATGAGGTGAGCTCCAAAAGGTTAGTAGTTGTTGATCTTCTTTTCATAAATCCGTGTTGACACGGAGATATAACTGACCTACAAAGGTGCTGCAAATGAGGAGTAATGATATTTTCGAAAAGTTTGGGAATAGCCGACAACTTAGAGATACCTCTATAATTGCTGGCATCCAATTTGTTACCTTTTTTGTGGAGAGGAATAACAAATGACTCCTTCCAAATAAGGGGAAATTGGGAGGTTTCTAAAGATAAGGTGAACAATTTGAGAAGGGGTTTGCACAGGGGCTTCCGCGCAATTCCTAAGCACGCAGCCAGGAATTCCGTCGGGACCTGGAGAGTAAACAGGCTTAACACGTTGAAGATCCAAAAATAAAGAGCTTTCGTTTATAGTAGGACTGAATATAAGGTTCGACGTGGACATGGTGTAAGAATAAGGCTCTATTGGATGTGTTGAATTAGTATAAGTCGTTTGAAAAAACTGGGCATAAAGATCGGCTATTGCCTGATCTGTGGTAGCCGTCATGTTTTCAAAATAAAGCGAGGAAGGATAAGAAGTAGATTTACGCTTGGTGTTAACAAAGTTATAAAACTGTTTCGGGTCCTGCGAGAACTGGACCTTACAACGATTTAAATAATTTTTATAGCACTGCGCGTTAAGCACGGTAAATTTTGACCGAGCACTTAGATATTTTGAAAAAACAGATTGAGAACCGGAGTCTTTATATTTCCTGTAAAGTCTGGACTTAACATTTCTTAGGTGTGACAACTCTTTACTAAACCAAGGTGGTTTACTGGAGATTGACGGATAGTACATCGGAACACAAGATCTAAAAAATGATTTAATTGCAGTATAAAAATTTTTATGGCATCAGCCATGTTATTGCATGAGTAGAGATCGGACCAATTGAAGCCAGATATAAAGTTATTAAGTCTAGAAAAGTCTGCCTTACGAAAACAATGTATTCGTTTAGTTGACTTTTCTGATTTTTCTTCTATCACGATACCCGTGTCGACTGTCACATCGAAAGTAGGATGATATGGATCTTCAGGTTGCGTAAGTGGTGGTACCCTGGATAGAAACACGGCTTCAGGATTCGAGACAAAGCACAAATCCAGTAAGCGGCCTAGTGAGTTTCGAACATGGTTTACTTGACTCAAAGATATGTCAAGCAAGCCGTCAATAAAGTCATGTTGTGCAATAGGTAGTAAGACATTTGATTTTTCATCTATGGACCACGTAGCTCCAGGTATGTTGAAATCACCTAGAGCTAATAACTGATCCCTATCGGACAGCCTATTTGAAACGGACTGTATCGCAGAAAGATGATTTAAGTATTCTTGGAGTTCAGAAGACGGCGGAACATAGGAGCAAGTGATATATATAAACTTTCCCGGAAGGGTCAGCTTTGTACAAATAAATTCAATATTATTAAATTCCTCAACACATACCTATTCCGACGTGAGGTTGGAGTCCACGGCAATTAAAACTCCACCTCCCCGTTTGGAAGGACGGTCAAGAATATATATTGTGTACTTACCGGGAAAAACTTCGGAGCTAAGAATCTCCGGCTTTAACCAGGTTTCTGTAAACACAATAACATGGGATGCAAATGAAAAGCTATCAGAATACAATTTAGTTAGCTTGCTACGCAAGCCTCTTGCATTTTGATAGGAAAGAAGGAGGTTTTTAGTTAGTTTTTTGAAGAAGAAGTAGAAGAGGAAGATGGCACAATGGTCTGGCCACGACTGGGAAGTCTTATTCCCGTTGGCCCTTTCTTTTTTTTCTTAGCTTCGAACTCCTTTACCACCAAATTGTCCGGCCAAAATTTGGCAGAGCTTATGGTAGCAAAGTACTCGGGTGGGACAGTGATCTTGAAAGATGAAATATCCCTAGCATAAGAGAAGTTGAATTTTTCCACCTTAACGTTTTCGGCTTTTGTTTTGTCTTGTATATAAGACAGTACATCAGAAGATGTTTGATCAGTGGAAAGCCGAGAAACAAATATTTGTTTCTTTAGTGGAACCACTGAAAGAGCTTTAGGTGGTGCAGGTTGTGCGTCTGCAGAACCACCTATGCCCGGTAGTCCGGATTCAATATCCCCTTGTGGCGGTATGTTTACTAGGTTAGGTGGATTCACCAACTGTGAAACCACTACGGACAAATCGGAATTTTCAGGATCTCCTGTTTGCATACACTCCGCTGTGGATTGATCGGGCTCCGAATCTTTTTTGGCTGCCGATCTTAGCAACATTTGAGCGGTTGCTGAGTTCGGCTGCTGATCCACGGGAGTGCTTTGTTGGTTTTTTTTTTAATTTAAAATAAACACTACTATTTTTATTAACAGTTTTTTTATGGTCGTTTTTATAATATCATAAAAAACAAGAAGAAGAAGATAAAGTTCAACAGGATTTGTTCAGTTTATTGACACACTCTAAGCTTTCTAAAAAGGTATAGCTTCTTTAATTTTGAAGACTGGAAGTGTTTCAAAAACAGTTTTGAAAGAGGTACGTTTTGGCACTACTATTATATTGAACACAGCTGTATGAAATATAAAATAATATAATATAGTGCACTAGTCGCTAGTGAAAATTGTATTTTATTATCGACAAGAATATCTTTTTAAAAAAATGCAAAGTAGCCGGCGGAAATACGTTAAGTATATGAAGTCATCACTGACTTTAGTCTTTCACTGTATATGAAGTCATCAGCTTAATTATTCTGCTATGTCTGCGGATTGTTTACTATAAAAAAGTGACGAACCTGCGAGGCTGCATTCAATGTAAGCATTAAAAATCAAGAAAAAAACAAGGTACCCCGCTCATGCTGCGACTAATGCCGACAATGCAATATAGTTGCAGCTTAAAATCTAAAAAAACTACATATGTATGTACATATGCCCTTTTATACACCTTCAATATGAAGCAAACCAAAAGACCACGTTAATGATTGCTAATTTTGCTTTATCGAAATTAAAGGATTTAATAAAGCAGTAAAAACTCCATCAAATATGCAAAGGTTCAGTCACATTCAAGCCCAGTATATGAAAAGACGTTGCGGAGTGAGTCACATGTGAAAATGAAAGTGAGGACGGTTTTGGATTCTGAGGCACCCCAACTTATTGACCAGCGGAGAGTTAATGTTCTCATCAGGGATTTTAATTTGTCCAAAGCTAACTCAAAGCTATTAACCTCAAGACTAAAGCAATGGGACTTGGTTAAATCTGATGTCAAGATAACGGCATACCGTAGCAGACAATCTGTGTTTGAGAATGTATTTACCAAACACGATGACGGTCTTATACGTTGCAATGATATCACGAAGCTTTATAAAAATTTAGAGTACAATCATTAGAGTACAACATAACGTTGACAGCGGCTGGCCCTCGAAAATGGGATACACTCTATAGAAATGTCAAATTCGGGCCTTTAGTACATCCAAAATCAGTTATAATGCCAGCTCTTCACATAAAGTTGGGAATTGTAAAAAATTGTGTGAAACTAAGGACAAAAATGTTGCCGGTTTTAAATAATTTCCGAGCATCAGTATTGCAAAAACTAAAGAGGGTGTACATATTTATCGGGCCAGACATACACAAATTGCTTTGGAATTCTACAAACTAGAGCTGGGCAAACATTGGATTTTGCCACTATCAAGGTTTTCAGGCCAAAAACATAGATGTATCGATACTATCGAAATAAAAACAAAATAACATTTTTCACACTTGTTTCCCTTTATTTAATTTGAAAACTAAAAAACAATTTTTCCAAGTCACAGTATAGTTTACAGTTTACAGTTTAAGTCTTAACTTTAATATCTATGTGTATATCTTAAGCTTTTCTATAGCTAAAAAACAAAAAAGAAAATTTTGTTGAGAAATGCCAGCATCTCAACGTTCTTTGCTTTTAGAGAAGCTATTCGGTCGGAAACAATAAGCCCTGCCAAAGCGTGGTATATTTTTTAGCCAGGTTTTGTCCTCTTCATCGCTGATGTCTAAGTGTGCGTCAAAGAGTTGACTTGTTTTATTTTTTAAAGAGATTGTTTCTAGCAATTTACAATATTTCAATAAGTTCAATAAGTTTTTTTACATAATCGTGCGTCATATATAGTGGCACTTACCCTGATTGCTCACATTTCTCAAAAACTTTTTCATTATACCGCAAACCCCAATTATTTTGTTTTTTAATCACTAAATAAACTTGTTTTGCCTAGGGGTGTCACTATCGAAACATCGACCATAAAATCTCGCACACAAAACATCGATGTTATCAATATATATCGTGAGTGGTCGACCCAGCTGTACTCCAAACTATGTTATACTTATTAAAAATATGCTTAATGCATACTTATAATGCTCTTGGTGTTAACATGTTTTTGAAAATCTACTTCCTCGATTCGTACTTGGATTTTGTTCCGGACAACATGGGGCGGTAATCGACGAGCATGGTGAACGTTTTCACCAAGACATTGCCACAATTGAAAGACGATACCAAGAAAAGTAGAGTCCAGCGATGTTAGCTGACTTTTGCTGGGGGCTTTTAAGAGAATCATCGGGAACTAATCTTAGAAAAAGAAGAAAAACCTATTGTTAAATATTGATGGTAATAAGTTAAGAAAGCAAGAATGTGATCCTCTTTTGTTTTCGAAGGTAAATTTTAAGCTCTTATTTATTTTTAGGATTCTGGTTAGACTTTGATGATGCGACACCCTGCCCTGCAGCCTGGTGCTGACTACGGATATGACAGACAGACGGACGGAGTCAGGGGAGCGTAAGTAGCTAGGCAAAGTTTCTGACTGGTTCAATCTGGTGAACCCAGATATGATCCTGGCATACTTCGTCCCAAGTTTGCTCACACCTCCTCGTGTGGGTACAGAGCGATGCATCCGCAAAGCTCCTAGCAAACGTGAGTGGCGAACACCTATGGGACATTCTTTTACAAATCGTACGGATTTGAGAAAAATTTTTTTTCCATATCTCAGAATGGGATGAACATTTTTTTTTTTAGCTTTTATGGAAGAATTTATTCGACACGTGTAAAAGGATTTTACTCTAAAAAAATAGTTCGTGGAAATATTATTATCCAAAATTTTGTTTTGCATTTATTTTTTCTATATATGAAATATATTATCTCCGCTTCCAGTAGTCACATAATAAAAACTTTTTTTTTATTCAATAGGTATTAATGTTGCCTTTCAAGTTTTTTACTTGCAATTTCATTATTTGTTCAGAAAAAAAAATTATAAACAATTTAATTGTTTATTCTTGGTTTCAAAGCTGATCCCCACAACATATATAATTAGGAAAATTACAATTTCATTCTATACGTCATTCTTAAGAAAAAACACTTGGATTTAGAGTGGAGTCTCTATTAGGTAATAAGATATAAAATAACATTGATCGCGCTGCGGCAGCATGTGAAGCGCGCGCCGCGCGGCGACAAGTCTCAACGTGTTCAATCCTTTCTGAATGCACGAAGAGTCGTACCGCTCGCGTGGCGCGCGCTGAAAATTATTTAATTTCTCTTGATCTAATGAAGACTCCACTCTAATTCCTTCCACTGTTTATTAAGCGAAACATAGGGATAATAAATTGATTTTTTTCAATTATATAAGTTGTGGGGATCGGCATTGAAATGTCGATATAATGATTAATTTGTTACTACTTCTTATAAATAAACAATTAAGTTAAAAAATGAAATTACTTTTTCAAAGCTGAATTCTTGAACTAAATAATAAAAAAAAATTGTAACGATACGATTAATAGAACAAGAGATAATTAATTTAACGTGTTCAAGGATGGAGAAAACCTTTGATATTGTCAAAAATCATAACTTTGTAAAAAAAATTTTTTAAGCAAAATACCGATACACGTGTCTTTTTATTTTGCTTCCTACACTTGAAAAAAAATGTTGACATAAATCTGAATTGTGACGCAAAAAAAGGTGTACGATTTGTAAAAGAATGTCCCCTATGTAGCCGACCCCTGTACTTCAATACTTTGGAAAACCACAATAGGTACATACATATATGTATTGGGAACCCCAACTTAGATTTTTTCAATTAAAATTTAAGGTTTGCAAAAAAATACGTTTTGAATAAAGAAAAATTCCCAACAAACCGCGAAGCTTTGCAACTCCATGTTAACTCCAACTCCAAGCTGGCATAACATGGGACGAAGAACTTCCAGTCAGGAAGTTCCAAATACACTCCTTATTTTTTGGAATAGCATACATAAATCTTCAAGCGGGATAAGTTGAGCTGTCTTTTTAACTGCAAAACACTTAGGAGCATACGGTAGCGCCACCGTGCAGAAGCACCACAATTCGGCAACACTTCAAAATAAAAGATTTATTTTTTACTGCGTTACAATCTTCTAAATAAAATTATGTGCCCCAAACCGGGGTACAAATATGACCTTTAATTGGAAATTTCTCTTCTTCGCATATGGAGATTGCCAAACTTGTTAAAATTAATGTTTTTGTTTAGAGGGGGCCTTACACCTTGTCACTTTCAAAAATCAAACATTTTTGTTTACGTTTTTCTAATCTAAAAGGTCTCACAAATACGAGTGTATAGCTCATTAAAAAAAAAAACAGAAACACTTGGCAAGGTCCTGATCGGGAAGCCCGACTATAGATTTCTTTCTTGTTTCATGTGCTACGGCTCTCTTGCTTTTTTTTTATATTTTCCTTTCATCTTTCTTATGAACCGTTTTTTTTTACTTGTCGCTTTGTAGTTTTAAGAAAATATTTTTGGCACTTTTGAGTTTTGATTAAACATGACACCGGCAAAGAGAAGTATCAACATTTTAAAATATTACGAGGAGATAGATTCTGACCACGTTAAATGCAAAACATGTTTCCGAGTTATAAAAAACGATCGGGTTTTTTAATTTAAAGAAACATTTACAATTGCATTACCTCCGACCTGAGCAGCAAGAAAATGATTCTGGTTGCATGCAGACCAAAAAACCGTGAAAACTTAACCAATTAAAGTTAAAATCAATAAAAAAAATTTAATCCGGTCATACATTGGTCTTGTCACTGAAGACAGCATTCCGTTCCATGTGCTAACCTCAGCTAATATTTTGAACGGAAGCAAGTGCAAGTCTGTTCTAAAACAGGAAGCAGCGAATGTTAGACTTGAAATACATCTAGAATGTAAAAATCGACTGCTTTCTTTAAAAATAGATAGTGCAACGCGGCTTGATCGAAATATATTCGGCACCAGTGCTCAAACAAGAAATAAAATCGCGAGTTCTTGGAATGGTGGAACTCGAAGGAGCAAGTACACCTCAAAATTTCGCAAGAGAAGTTATAGCTGTTTTAGACAAATACGAAATAGCCCTGACCCAAATTGTATTAATTACATCGGATAATGGGGCCAATATGGTAAAAACTTCGAAAATAATCAGAAATGCATGTGAGCGATGATGATATTGACGAAGTCTGTATTGAAGAGAACATTGGGTACGAAGCAAGTCGATCTTTTCGAAAAAACAGAATATATGTATGTGGGTGAAATACAAATATGTCGATATGTAAGGGCCACGCAGGAGCAGAAGAAGTGCTCTACCTAGTGCTCTATATAGTGCCGCGTCTGGCCAGTTCATCAGCTGTTTTTAATTTCTGTAAAGTAAGGAAATTAAGCGATCCAGTACTTTATGCCCTAAGCAAAATATGCTTTGCTATACCACCAACTCAAGTAAGAAATTTAACGTAATTTAAAACAAAATATTTATTAACAAGTGTTTAAATTTCTTAATATTTGTAGGTAACAATAGAGCGGGCGTTTTCGTCTTTAAAACTGGTGCTGTCGGATAACCGAAATCGGTTAAGTCACGAAACATTGGAAAATATTGTTCTGGTCCGGCTAAACTCAACTCACTTGGATAGTGCCATCGACAATTTAAGTTTATTTGAAGACGAAAAAGAAGAGGGGTGATTCATGTTTCTAAATGCATAAGTTCTTATTCCTTTTTACTTCTTTATATTTAATAAACATTTACTTAATACATTAATTTGAATACTGTGGCTTATAATATTTAATTTTGATTTAATCTGAATACTGTGAATTAATAAAAGTTTTTTATTTTGATTTTTTGTTTTTGAATAAAATACTAATTTTTATTTTATTATTTTAAACCACTTTGTTCTGACAGAAAATATTTTCTTTCTCATTCTGGCAAAGCGACAAGTAAAAAAAAACGGTGCATAAGAAAGGTGAAAGAAAAAAAAAAAAAAAGAGAGAGCCGTAGCACATGAAAAAATAGCATGTGCTCTGCTCTAATCTCGCTCTCAATTTTTTGCTACCGTTACTGCTACGCAGAGCACAGAACTTCATTTTCTGCTAACGCTATTGCTACAGTTTCCCAAGCGATAAAACTGCGAGTAGAGCAAAGCACATACTTTCTCGTTGTTCTGCTATAACTCTGCTACGGCTCTCGTCAAAAAGGGAGCAAAAGCAATAGCATAGCTTTACTTGTATTTATCTCGCTGTTACGGAGTAGTAAGTGCAAACCAGAGAACGTCAAGGGTGTCACTTTTTTTGGCACCCGACTCACACTTATAAATTTGGAGTGCTTGTCGCACCCACAAACAGCAAGAAAAGAATAACACACCCAAACGCCCAAATCGCTTTCCGTGTTTCTTGATTTTGCATTTCGTCACTCATTCAAACAGTAAGCGTCGATTCTATTTCACCAGGCACCCAAAAATGTGGCGTAGATAAGTGAACGGCACAGTGCACTCAAAGCAAATGTGCGAACAGCAACGACAGATCACAAAAAGCAATGCGCAATATTGCACAAGTGGCGAAACGCTCATGTTTTACAGTTATGTTTTCGAGTGTCTTCTCTATGCGTGGCAAGGAAAACTATTAAAAATATATAAAATATGTAATGCCTTTGTTATAAACATTAAAATTAAATACATAAGTTGTACTTATTAAGTACATATGAATATATAACACGCAATGAAGCAGCAAAACACGGCTTTTTATTTTAATTTCACATTTATGTACGTACATATGTAAATGTGCGTGTTCAAAAACAAATATGTACGCATGTATGAAGCTTATGCAAGAATAACAACAACACACATGTCTCTGACGTATTGTTTGTCTCAAGTGTTGTGCTGTCAATTTCGCTCATTCCTTTTGCTTTAGCATTTTGACCGGCCTCAACACATGTATACATACATGCAGAAAAAGAGCACGAAAGCAGTTTGCGATTGTGCGTACGAGCATGTTCGAAATTGTCAGTACAAGGCAACAAGCAACATTTTAGAGTGCCGATCACACACTAAGTGTCGTAAACGCACAAATGATTCGGGTACACTTATTGTTAGGTTGTGCCCTTGACGTTCTCTGGTGCAAACACTGAGTGGGTAAAACAAAAGGCAACTGCGCATATTGTAAAGCAAAAAGACACAAACTACAAGATTGCTTTAAATTTTGTCAATTGTCCATTACAGAAAAATGGAAATTTGTGCGCCACGACTATGTTTCAAGTGCTTGGGTCACAGATACACGACATATATATAGGTTGTCAAGTGGAACAACAGTGCTCGAAGTGTTATAGGCCCCATCACAATTTATTACATGGCAAAAAAGGAAGCAAAGCTGGTATGATAACGACGACACAAAAAACCACATTATTAGCCACGGCACAAGTTGAAGTGCAGGATGTAAATGGGGGATGGAAAACACTTCGAGCGTTAGTAGATCAAGGATCTCAAATTTCTGTTGTATCGGAAGAAGCAGCGAAGATGTTACGATTACCAACACAAAAAAAGAAAACCCAAGTATATGGATTGGGTGACAGTTTAGTTGGGTTATCCAAAGAATCAATTTTGCTTAAAATTCAAACAAGGTTTACAAGTCAATTTGAATTTGAGACCGATGCAATCGTATTAAAAAAATTATTAAATCCTCAACCGTCAAGATCGTTTAAATATGACATGCGAAAATGGGAAGATATAGTGCTAGCGGACCCTACTTTTAATGAACGCGGCAAGATTGACGTGCTAATAGGAGGAGATTTATTAGCCGAAATTACTTGTAAGGGAGTAAAGCAAGATGACACTATGATTGGTCAATGCACCAAACTGGGATGGACTTTGTCAGGAATCGTGAATACACCTGGAAGAAAACAAAATCAATTGACGGAAAGTTTGCAAAATGAAACTTTAATAGCACCTATTAAAAAAAAACTTAGTGTTTTAAATGAGAAAACAACTAAGCCCGATGTGCAAAGGCAGCGTGACTTTGAATTGGCTGAACTTCAAGCACAGACAACAATTTCGGACGTCGCTAATGAACGATTGAAAAGGCATTTAAGGCCGCCGGGAAGTCTCCACTTTGGAGAAGTTTGGGAATACGGGAAACCCCCTTCCCCTTTTATTAAAAAGCCAACTTTCAATACCAGAATCCCAGACGATAGGTGTGTGTCACCTCTGGATCGATGGAAGTTATTAACGGAACAAGAAGATGGAATGAAAGAAAATTTAAAATTGACTAAAGTAGTAACTTTATTAAGTTGCCTTTTTATGTTTTCCCTTTTCACTGGGATTAGCGCCATAGAAAGTCCAGCAAGCGGAATAACCAATATGCAACCATTGGAGGATAACACGATGATATACCTGGACAATCTCGGACTAATGGACATCGCTGCGTCGAAATGCAATTTAATTATTTATTATAACTTGGAGCCATACAACACCGAGTTAAGACAGATAGATAAATATATTTGGGAGCTAGCAGTGAATTGCAAGGCTTTAATTTTGTATGAAGGAGCTTGTCAAATAATGGTACGCAACTTTAATAATAGAATTAATCAACTTAAGGCAAATAACGAGTTGATATTCAAAGAAAGAGACAGAAAAGAGCACCCTTTGAGTTTGTTGGAACTATACATCATATACTATTTGGAACTATGGATGCTGCAGACAGGAATATGATTGAAGCAAATATGCAAAACATCTTCGATAATCAACAAGATCTGGAACATATGTATCTAAAACAAACATCCTTAATAGATTCGACGTTTAATATAATTACAAAAACATCAGAGGAAATGAACGAACAATTCAAAGCTATGGAAGACGAAATAATGAGGTTACACAAAGAAGTACACGAAAATCAATATGTCAATAGGATGGCGCTAGCATATCAAACGATGCTGTTTCAAATTACACAATTGCTGGAAAGCTGAGAGAGAACGAAAGGATCAATTACAAATTTATTAATTGATCTCAATCACGGTCGGGTTAACCCCCAATTGCTAAAACCAACACAAATAAAACGGGAAATTGCTCTAATTAAAGAAAAACTACCACCCAACCTGCAGCTACCTGGATCAGCAACTGGAACAGAAATAAGGGAGATATACAATTTAATGACAGCCCAAGCGATCGTTGTGGATGAGAAACTGGCCATACACGCAGAAATACCGTTGTTCGATCAGGAAGCATCAACAGTGTATAGAATAATTCCAATACCATTTACAAATTACTTTCTCGTTGTTCTGCTATAGCTCTGATACGGCTCTCGTCAAAAAGGAAGCGATAGCAATATTTGTATTCATCTCGCTGCGAGTAGTAACTTCAAACACTGAATTTGGTAACATTTTCGGACTTCCCTTTAACATTGTCGAATTTCCCTTCTTCATTTGGGGATTTGCCTTTGAATTTCCCTTTTTTTTCTAAACAAAAGCAGCTGACTGGCAACTGGCGTTTGACAAGCGCGTTTTATTTGTTTAAGTTTTGCCTCCTTAGGGCTGATTAAATGTTGGCCTGCTGGTGTCCGTCAGCTATGGGCATAAATGGTTTACTAATTTAACGCATAAAGTAGAAGAAAAAAGCATAAGCGGCCACAAATACAAATGTTTTAATATTTGTTTATTCGATCAGCTTTTCTGGTGACAATGCTGTGAAATTTTTATAAGTAGTGTTGACGGACCAGAGTTGCCGAAGGCGATAAAAAGGTCCCAACCAAACACGTTTTGCACAATTATTACATTAAATTAAGCGGAAATTTAAACAAACACATTGTTGAGCTAAGCTTAAACTCATTACCATCTTTACCACAGGTTAAAAAATTTAAAAGGGCTTGATCAAAATAAATCCCAAACATTAAACTTTTTTTGTGTACTATGACAACTATTGCACTGTCCCTATAAAGTTTTTGTCGAATTGCTGAAGGTTAGAATCGAACCGATTCTGAGGTGCATCCACAAAATATTTTGTAAAAAGTCAAATATTTTGTTAATCTATCTACTATATAAAAATATGTCGGGTTTTCCTTCCTGACGCTATAACTTCAGAACGCACGATCCGATTTCCATGGTTTTGCATTCGTTGGAAAGGTCTTGGGCTCCGTGAGGCTTATAGCAAAGAAAATTTAGGAAAAATTTCAACAGAAAAGCGGGAAATTCGTTTTTTTACATACAAACCAATGTTTTAAGTAGGCTCAGTTAATTTCATGTGACAAACCGGTATTGTGTTCTCTGTGAAAAAAAATTTTAAAAACAAGTTATTCGTTTCCTAACATTTCAATTGAAAACCAGCGAATCAATCACGCGTATTGTGTAAAATTCTAATTCAATTTCAACAGCAGGCATTTGTCTTTAAGGTGGTAGCTGAACTGTGTAAATTGCCCATATTGCAATGCGTTAAAGTTCAAAAGAGAAACAGCTGGATTGTGCTGCGCAAGTGGAAAACTCAAACTGGATCTATTACTTACACCACCACAGCCACTGAAACCATTGTTCGATGGAAGTGATCCCGATTCCAGTCACTTTCCTCAACACATCCTTGAATACAATAACTGCTTTCGCATGAACACACTACACCATCACACGATCAGAAGTTACACCGTATTCTTCAACAAATGATTGTTTGCAATTACAGATACAAGGACAAATATATCATTTGCATGGTTCAATGGTGCCAACACCAGATGAACCGCATCAATTTGTGCAAATATATTTTTTATTTCGTCGATGGGGGATAACCTGAAGGTGCGGTGTTAAAGTTAAAGAGACGAAATATTAAACAGTTGCAAGCGTTTCGCTAATAATGCTGTGGTCAATATGTTCAAAACAGCATATGTTCAAACAAATTTGTAAAAAAATATCGAGTTTTACTCGATTTAACTCGATGTTTGAAAACCTCGGAAAGAATCGATGTATCGAAAAAAGTATACGAAACATTAATGCAAGGGGTTTACAATAATACTGGTGGTCTATTCTTCCTGGACGAACCTGGAGGAACAGGGAAAACATTTGTAATTTCATTGATTTTATCCACTATTCGATCAAGATGTGACACAGCTTTGGCATTAGCATCATCTGTAATTGCGGCGAGTCTTCTAGACGGTGGTCGTACTGCACATTCTGCGCTTAAGTTGCCACTCAATTTAAGAACAATTGATACTCAAACATGCAATATTTCCCGATGTTTGGGATGAGTGCACAATGGCACATAAGAAATCACTTAAAGCACTTAACTTCACACTGAAGGATCTTCTGCGTAATAAAAACATCTTTGGCGGCCTTATGATATTATTGGCAGGTGATTTCAGGCAGACGTTGAAAGTAATTCCCCGTGGAACGCCTGCAGATGAATTGAATGCTTGCCTGAAGGCATTGCCTCTATAGAATAACGTAAAAACATTATCGCTAACCACTAATGAGACACACATGAGAGTTCAACTTCAAAATGATCAAAGTGCTGCACAATTTTCCAAACAATTGTTAGCTGTTGGAAATGGAAAAGTCCCAGTTGATGCGACATCTGGATTAATTACTCTTTCCAATGACTTTTGCCGATTTGTAGACTCTCAATAAGGTCTTATTGAAAATGTTTTACCAAACATTAGTGAGAATAATTAGAATTATGCTTGGGTAAGTCAACGAGCAATTCTTGCCGCAAAGAATAATGATGTACAAGCACTGAATTTCACCATTCAATCAAAAATTGCTGGCGATTTGGTGACATAAAAATCCGTTGAGTCCATAACAAATCCCGATGATGTAGTAAATTATTCAACGGAGTTTTTGAACTCTCTGGAGTTACCAGGATTTCCACCACATCATTTGCAACTCAAGGTTGGTACAGTTATTATGATATTGCGTAATATGAATACACCGCGACTTTGCAACGGTACTCGACTTTCGGTAAAAAGACTTATGCCGAATTTTATTGAGGCAACCATTATTTACGAAAAGTACGCAGGGGAAAATGTACATATGTAGAGTAGAACGTAGTCAAGTAGGTATGGGGGGCATAATAGGTAAATGGCTTTTTCATCGCTATTTCATTATAGAGATCACTCATGTTGCGTGAATTAGAAACACGATGGAAAACAGCATTAACGACTGTCATTTCGGGTGTCACCATGAATCAGTTACCTTAGCTACGGCGCTGTTTATTTTTTTTGCCTTATCATCTGCGAAATAGCATTATTTGTTTTTCGGCCGTGCAGTGCACTTCAGGAATCTAAATAATTGTCCAGTAAGTTTTTTTTACGTAAAATTTAATGCTGAATACGAATATTGTGTTGGTTTATCGATATTTTTGCTTTTGAAAAAAATATCGACACCGACATTAAACATGTGCTTGGGGGCACCATAGGTCAGCTGTCTGGGGGCACTATAGGTCACTACTTTTTCAGCAAAATGGTGCGTCATTATGTGCGAAAAACGCCGAAACAAAATGAAGAGAACATAAAAAACGCAATCGCGGCTGTTCGAGGTGGCAAGTACAAAACCAGACCTAGCCGCTGAAAAACACGTTTTTCCAACATTTTCTTCAACAATTTCATAAATTTTCCCATCATTTTCGACATTGACATTTTTCACCTAAATGGTGTCAATAGACACCCTTCAATATTTGTGTTCCTTATGTTCTTGACATCTGCTGTATTCGTACTCTTTAAATAAAAGTTGAATCGCTGATTTTTGAAACGTGTATACATATATATACAAACGTGTTTTATTTCACCTCATTTTTTATTTTAATTAAAATGGGATAAATTAAAACGAGTTAAGAAACCCTCCGCTTTGTTTGTGTTAACGCCAGACCAAAAAACAAAAAATGTGGTTTACCAAAGAGCACTTCAAAGAAACGGATTATTAAAACATCAAAGAACAAGAAAGGAAATCCTTTGCACGCTATCTTATCGCAAAGTATTTTTAAACAATTAATTTTGTGCTTGCGATTCTGAATTCGTCAGCCAAACGGCTGGCGGAAAGTTTCTGTGAGGTTTCGCTCGGAGATAACAGACACTTAACGGAGGGAAATTCATTTCCGTGAGGATTTTTCGGAAGTGAATCTTTCGGAAGTGAAAACTGGAACAGGTCTGATTAAGTATTTTTTCTTAAACTAGAAGTTAAACTCTACCGGATAAAAATAAATCGGTTCGGTTTATTTTTGTGTTTTGTATTTTGTATTAGTGTTGTAAAAAATTATATTTACGATTGGGTCAGGCCACGTCAACTGTAAAACTTCGGTTAATTTTTTTGATTCGAAAAAAAACATAAAATTGTGTAGCTTAGGACAGTACCTAAAAAAAACTTTAAACAGTTTTTCGAAATTCCGCACCGTTTTCGATATTTTGAACTTAAAAGTTATTTGATTCACAAAACAAAACGAAGCAAATCAGTGGTTGATGATTATTATTATTATATTATTGGGGTGTTAGTGTACCGCGACCTGTTTAGATCTATTGTACCCCCATTCGGAGCCTACAGCTCAGATATCAACCCATTTCCTCGAACAAAGTCGAGGAGTTTTGATGGGTTGATTCTTTCTAAAAGCTCATGTGATAGAGTTCTCGATCCTAAGGTTCTGCATCTTATATTTATTAAGGCCGGACAGTCTGCGATGATGTGTGTAGAGGTTTCGTCCTCCATGTCACAGAATCTGCAAGTTCTGCTGCTTGTTATTCCTATCTTACCTAGGTGACTTTTCAGTCTGCAGTGCCTGGTTAGTAATCCGGTAACGATCCTAAGTGAATTCTTCCCTAGTTGCATAAGTTCCTCGAACCTCTTCTTGTTGTAGTTTTCTATTAGAGTTTATGCTTGCCTTAGGCCTAAGGTATTCCTCCAGTGTTCTTGCCTCATGGTGCCTTCCTCTTTCCTAATGTAATCTTTTATTGTGTGCCTTCCTATGCCACAGTAGGGTTCTGGTCCTATCAGGGGCTGTTCGGCTCCTAGTTTTGCCATTTTATCGGCAATTTCATTTCCGGATATGTCCCTATGACCCGGAATCCATCTGAGGGCCAGTCTATTTAGACTGCCCAAACGGTTTAGTTTACTCTTCACCTCTAGTACTATCTTTGAGGTGACTTTATTACTGCATAGCGCAGTAATTGCTGCTCGGCTGTCCGAAAGGATCGAGATGTCCTTATTCTTATATTTACGCTGTATGTTGAGCTCTGCACAACGTCCAATAGCGCATACCTCAGCCTGGAATATGCTGGTGTATTGGCCAAGGGATTCGTGGTATTTTATGCGGGGCCCTACCACTCCAAGGCCAGTGCCTTTTTGTGTCAGGGATCCATCTGTGTACCATGCTATGGTGTGTTCAGCCATAGGGTGCACTTCGGACAATGTGGTCCAATCTTTCTTATTGCCTAAGTGTGCTGTGAAGTTCAGCTCGAAGATTAATTCGGGTGTCATTCCATCCCAAGGGTGAAGTATTAGGGGCACCTCACCTAACAGATTAGTCGCATCCCTGTTATTTAGAATGCAACCACTACCCGTGCCCTCAGTGCTTATTCTCAGGAGGGTAGCTTTGCGTTGAAGTTCAATTACACAATGGAGTGGTGTTAGCTCCATCAGAACTTTTAAGGCAGTTGTAGGACAGGTTTTCATTGCCCCTGTCATACAAACGCAAGCAAGTCTTTGCAACTTTTGTAACTGTTTTTGTATGGTGATGAGCTTAGCTCGTTTACCCCATGCAATTGCTCCTTACGTGAGAATTGGTCTCACAATCATTAGGTATAGCCATCTTATTATCTGGGGCCTGGTTCCCCAGGATTTCCCAGCAATTTTCGACAGATATACAGAGCTCTATAACACTTTTCCACTGTCTTTTGGACGTGGGAAGTGAAGTTTAGCTTACTATCTAAAGTGATTCCTAGATACTTAACCTCTCGGCTAGTTTCTATAGGAATTCCTAGCAATGAGATTTGTCTCATTCTCTGTAGTTTGTACTTCCTTGTGAAGGGAACGATGACTGTTTTGGCGGGATTTAGGTTGAGTCCAACCTCCCTGCACCAGTCTAGCGTTATCTTGAGTCCGAGTTGGACGATGTCACAGAGTGTCTCTTCAAATTTGCCTCTGGCTATTATCACAATGTCATCGGCGTATCCCTGACACTGGATCCCCTTTTCAGCAAGTTTGCTGAGAAGCTCATCTACCAGCAGACTCCATAGCAAAGGGGAAAGCACTCCTCCTTGCGGACAGCCTCTGCTGGTTGCTATCGTCATGTTATCTGAGCCCAGCGTACATGTTGTCTGTCTGGATTGTAGTAGGTTACCAATCCATTTACTCGTTGTAACATCTATGTTCCTCCTAGACAGGGCAGCTCGAACTGCATCATGTGATGTGTTGTCGAAGGCTCCCTCTATGTCTAGGAAGGCACAAATAGCAATTTCTTTGCTGTCAACTGCCCCCTCTAGGGTGCGGCATAGTTGATAAAGTGCCGTGTCTGTTGAACGGCCTGCTCTGTATGCATGCTGCGTGTGTTGCAGCGGACAGTCTCTGAGAGCTGTTCTCCTAATATTGTAGTCTACCAGTTTTTCCAGCGTTTTAAGGAAAAACGAAGGACTTTGGGCTGGTGATATCTTTCTTCCCGGTCTTGGGGATGAAGACCACCCTAGCGCTGCACCATGCGCTTGGGATATAGCCAAGGGCTAGTCTGCTTACCATAAGTCTTCTTAAGCGGGTTAGGAGAAGCTCCTGCCCCTGCTATAAGAAGGATGGAGATATCCTATCTAATCCCGGTGACTTAAATGGTTGGAAGGTTCCAATAGCCCATTTAAGTTTCTCTGGCGTAACTATAGACTTGGCTGTTGCCCAGTCACTTGCTACTGTCCTAGGGGTTCTATGATGATCACGCATAATATTTCCCGTAATGGGAGTACTCCCGGGAAATGCGTGTCAAAGAGAAGTTCTAATTTCTCCCGATCCGTGGAAGTAAAGGTGTTATTACCTTTCTTCAGGGCTAAATTACTATCTGTTGCACTTTTGGCCATTGCCTTGTGCAGTCTTGCGCCCTCGTTGACGTTACTTATTGCCTCACAGAAGTTTCTATAGTCCTTCCGTTTGGCTTTCCTGATCTCTTTGTTATAGAGCGTCAGGCTTTGCCTGTACCATTCCCAGTTACTTTCAGTTTTTGGCCTGTTGAAGAGCCTTCGAGTGGTGCGTTGTAGCCGTTCAAGCTTAGCATTCCACCACGGTGCGTCTGTTTCCCGTTTCTGTCTGCCTAGTGGACAGCTGTCTTCAAAGGCATTCACTATTTGGTGACCTAGGTTGTCTACTGCTCTATCTAGTTCCAAGGGATGTCTAGGGTATCCTGAGAGTTCGTTGGAAAGACTAAGCTCTAGAGTTGACCTGAATTTATCCCAGTTTATTTTCCTGGGGTTTCTTTTAGGGCTATATCTTTTTGTATTGAAGGCTACCTCAAACAAAATTGTCCTGTGGTCGGACATGGATTCTTCTGGTGACACATGCCAGTTCCTAATGCGGGGTTTGATTGAATTGGTTGCCAGAGTTATGTCTAGCACCTCTTCTCTTACCTTGGTAACAAATGTCGGCGTGGAGCCGACATTACAAATCTCTAGGTTTTTGTTTAAAATAAATTCTAGTAGTTGCTGTTGTTAACATCAGTACTGCCCCAGATCACGTGATGTGCGTTGGCATCACATCCGATGATAAGGGGGATCTTGTTCTTCCGGCAGTGGTCCACTAGCCCGAGTATTTCTGGCGGTGGACAGGCTTCCTCACCAGCAAAGTAGGCTAGCTTCTGTGTGGCTCCTGTGCCGTCGATGGAAATGGCGACACAGTCCCTGCTCAGGAACTCTGAAAAGATATTGTAATTGATATCTTTCCTTATAACAATGCATGATCTGGGAGGTAGTTCTCCTGGATCGCATATTACCTTGGTATCCTTCGTGTACAGGCCTTTAATGCCACGGTGCCACCATGGTTCCTGTACAAGGGCTAGCCCTAGGTGTTGGGAGGTGATCATCCTGGCCAAGACAGCAGATGCTGCTTTGGCCCGATGGATGTTCACCTGGGCTAGCCGAGTGCTGCTTGTTGCAGCCATCAGATGAGGGTTTGGGGCCCCGTGACTTCTGGTGAAGAGAGCGAGCAAGTCTCTCCACCACCGTCTATCACGGTGACCTCCGCCTCATCGCAGCTTTCGTCCAGGAGGAGCTCCTGGGCCAGCTCTTGAGATGACATGGGGTGTCCATCCCCCTGGTCGTCCCCAATATCCATGGCAGACTTACTGTCCTCTTCACTCTGCGACATCGGCTCCACACTTAGTGGTTCGAGGGTATCATCGACTGCCTCGCAGGTGCCTTCGTTGGACGCCTCTTCCGGAGCTTTCATAGTCTTTTTCAGACCGCTCACGGTGACGTGACCGTACCGGAAGTTGAGTTGGTGGTAACACTCCACTATCTCATCCCTTCCGGCCTGGTCCATCCCTACTACGAGGAGTGCACCAGCTCCGTCGTTTCTCCTGGAGATGACCTTCCAGGCGTCTGGGATGTCGGCTCCCGTTTTGGAAACCGATGAAGGCCAGAATCTCCTCCACGGTCCTATCCGCAGCTCCTCGGGCAGAACAACGTTCGTTGAAGACTGCCGGATGTCTCCCGTTCGTGTAGTGCCCCCTTCACGTCCAGGCAACGATTTAAGCCACTCAGCTGTGGCCTCGTCCAGGCAATCGATTATCAGGTGACCCACCCTGAAGTGGATCCCCCCTGAACACGACCGGACCGCTCCACGCTGACGTGAGCATCTCGTCCATGATGGACTCCTGTAGCCCAGACAGCTCCTCATTGGTCAGGCTAACCACCGGGAACTTCTCCGGGAGGATGGCCACCTTTATGAGCGATGCCTTCTTGGCAGCCTCCGCGTATGTCGGACGGGGTCCGGAGGGTGGGTCGTCCTCCGGCGGGAGTCGGTTGATGGTCTCGGCGAGGCTGGGAAGGTTTCTTCCTGGCCTGCACCTTTGCCTTCTCTACCGCTGCTGCTGCTGATGTGCTAGGTCCATCTTGCCTCGGGGCCCGTGAGGTTGTCTCACTAGCCACCTTGCCATGCCTGGACCTTTTGGGGGTGTCTGCGGGTGGTGTGCGGCTGGTGTTCAGCCGGTGCTGCTCCTACTGCCGTTTGCTCCCTCAATTCCTTTGCCTTCCTTAAGGCCTCCTCTGGCGTCAAGCCCTGCAAGAGGTACCTGAGGTACCACTTGACTTTTGACCCTGGCAGGCCACGCCTGTTCGGGTCATCCATCCTCCGGGCTGTCCTTGGGCTGGCAGGGCGTCTTGCTTCTTCAGCTGTCTAATAGAGTGTGGCCTATCAGACGCGAGGGGTGGACGTGCTGGCAGGGTAAGTCCTGCTGGCACACCACGCTCTCTGGCTGGGAACATACATATGCAGCGCAGGTCTGGCCTGAACTGCTGGTGAGATCCTGGGCGTGTGCGCTGCCGCCTGGGGTCTCTCGCCGTCGAGGGATGTGTCCTCGAAGTGTCTTGCGACACTGGTTGCAGGGATATCCTGCGGGATTTTTAAACGTTTTATATTTCGCTGCTGTTGTAGTCCCACGAGCTGCGGAGAATATAGGTTTCTGCCTGGCAGAGATCCGCCGTACACGGGTAAGGCGCAATTAGGTACAGACGGTCGCCACTTATCTGAACCCTCCGTTTGTCGACTGGGCTATTTATTGACGCAGGACCCAAAACGCAAGGCTGAGTTTCGGCACGGGTCGATACACCTAAGTTTCGGAATATGTGGCATAGGTCGTGGCAGTATCTGGGTGGCTGGCTAGGCTGGCTGGCGGCGAAACACTTTTTCGGTATACCTCGCAGGCCTGTCCAACGTTGCTTTTTTTTACGCGATAATTTATCGATATCTATAACAAGATCGCGCTCTTTTAAACCGCAACCAGCAATTCAACTATTGGCCTATTTAAATTCCTTCGAACACTATAAATAGTTCTAGGGGGACCAAGAGTGGTTGTTGAAAAGAACCATCAATAGTATTATGTTCATGTTAACCTTGAACGAAGGCGAAGAAGACCACGGTTTGGAGTTGGCAGAGAAATAAAGGTCCGCAGCTGATTGGTTTAAAAAAGTAAATCTTATTTACGTAAGAAAGTCGCCAGTTGTCTACCAAAACGTACTTTTTTAGTGAATCAGGCTTTAATTTTTTGACTAGGGCAAAAAGAATAAGGCTGATCTTTCGTCAAAGGTCATGTCTTTTTGTCCGTCACCGAGGTGAGATCTCGGGAACTAAAGGATGGATAGCCAAGGTATTTACACAGAGGGTGTCATTTACCCCACGCCTCTTTAAACGCCAGCAAGCCGCTGTGGTGCCCACATTTTGTAACGCTACAGAAAAAGTGGTTCAAATGTTGTTTTTATAAAAAATATATACATAGATATCAAAAATGTCGCAACTAACCTGTCCAGGTTTAAGGCCTTTTGTACATCTATGCCTTAAAACTGCGTGGCGCCTTGTGGCCTATACAGCTAGGATTCCTTCGAAAAAAAATCTTTTTTTGCATTAGTTCTTGAAGCTTAAGGGATTAAAAACGTGTTGTGAAAGTTGATAGTCGATGTCTCAAAAATGAACGAAGGTATAGACCGTACCGTATTACGAAATTTGGAAACGTTGTTCACGAAACCACGTCTTAAAACCGGTAGCCAAAATGGTTTGAAAACAAGCAAACCGATTGCAATAAATTTTTTGTGCTTGTTCTAGACATAAGTATCTAGTCCAAAAATGTATTTTTTTAGTTAATCGAGGTTTTAATTTTTTTATTAGAGCAAAACAATTGCTAATTTTTAGTAAAATCAATGTGATTTTTCAAATGTCCGCCATTTTGTCCAAAATCAAGATCTTCAAAAACACCTATACAAGGAGCCAGATTCTAGCCACCTTATTTAACACTCAATTTGTTTTATTTGTTTTAGCCCACGCCTCTTTTCAAAGAGCGCCGTTACCGAATTCCCTGTTTTTGAGTGCCCAGAATTTAGTAATCGCTACACGAAAAAATGTTTCAAATATAAAAAATTGTTTTTATAAAAAATATATACATTGATATCAAAAAAACGTCTGAAAATCTGTCCAAGTTTTCCTGAAAAATACAAAAAACTTTCTGTACATCTATGCCTTAAAAATGTATGGCGCCTTAAATGTAGGCTACACTTTTTTTTAAAGAGGGCAATGAGTCACGGGAATCTGATAGTCGTTAAATCCGAATATAGCCTTCTTTCTAGTTGTGTTTGTTTTGTAAACACTTTAACAACTAAATTGTTACTATAATTTGTTTGTTGACACCTGGTCACGTCTTGCAAGCAGGGTTTTGTCCAAAAAGAACGTGATACTCGGGCTCGATCTTGGATTTTATGTATTTGGTCATTTCCTGTGCATAGACAAGACGAGAAGAGTTTTTTTTACTGATTTCCTTGATGCCAGGACTGTGCACAAGAAATGCCGGATTTAAAACGTGGTATTCGTAGCCCAATAGGCACATGGCATAATTCTGAAAAAAAGCGAAAAAAAATTGTTTAGTAAATGTTTGTAAAATTAAATTGTCCCTTAATAAATGTACATAGGTTAACAAGTTTGTCAATCGAGGATTCAACTAAAAAAATATTCGAGGCCCAGCAACTTCACTTTCAGGCCCAAACCATTTTACTGCTACCGCTATGGTCTCCGTGCCTTCACATGCAGATTCCAAATTGAACTTTTCATGTCCGCAAGCATTCAAAATACAATAATTGATAAGGAACTATTCTATTTTAGTATGTTTGTATCAAAATGAAATGTCTATGTTCCGCAAGAGCCTAGTACGGAGCTTAAAAAGGTAAATCTGAAGACGTAGACGGCTTTCCAGTTTTCGGCAGATAAATATATTTTTTTAAAACGGGTCTACCCACCTGAATTCGCTTGTTTGACTGTCCCTCCCAGGTGACACGCTCGTCGAACAGCGGTTCCGTGTTGTCGCTGACGTAGAAGGGCTCCCAGGCCCGAAATTTGTTTTTCCGCAGGGTCTGACTAAACACCTGCAGCTGATCTCCAACGCTGAACGTTTGATTGAGCCATTCTTGTTGGCCTGGGATGACGTGACACGTAGAACAAAGCTTCATATGGAAGACTTGGGCCTGCTGGACCTTATAGAGGGCCAACAGCTCAGCCTTGTCGCCGGGCACTTGGACTCCAGTCTCGATCTCGAAGACGGGCAGGGGATACACCCTTCTCGGCTGTTTAGGATCCAGGGCCAGGACACTGTGATTTTTTGACACCATGTCAAGGAATTGATTTACGAAGTCTAGACTGGGATACAACTCAATGTCACAGGCTAAGATGAAATGGGTGTTCGCCGCCTGCCTGGCTATATTTCTGCCCACGTTTATGGGGTAGGTAAGGTTCGCCTTTGATTTGTAACTTTCCTTGCGAGCGATAAGGGTGTAGGGTGTCGCATTTTGGGACCCATTGGCCAAGATGCAGTTGTAGGGTCTTCTCAGAACCTGGGCCTCGTCATACGGCACATACTCTGGCATGTGCAAGTAAGAGAAGTACACGTGGAAGGTAACCCAGTCCCTAATAATATCGCTTTCCAACAGACAGTTTCGGACATGTTGAATCGCATCCAGTGTAGCGTTAAGATCGTATCCAGGTGTATGAATGGCAAAGCTTACAGGAGCACGCCAACTAAAAAAAAAATAAAATAAGGACTTTCTCAGAGAACGTAAGCGTAAACCAAAAAAATATTTTTTTTAATTGTTTGGGCGTTCCATTTATACGTGGTACGTTCCATATTAACCATCTTTGTTCTCGTTACGTAGAGTAACGAAATTACTTTTCCAGTAACGAAAACAACAAGATAGAACGGTATAGTTGGGTTCTTTATAGTTCTTTTTTAATAAAAAAGAAAAACATTGCCTGCATTTAAGGGCAATAAAATTGTATGCCACAAGAATACAACATTTTTTAAATCTTGCCATAGTCGGCTGATGGCTTCTATGGTAGAGATGTCAAACTACCGGTATTCGCACTATCGGTAGTTTCAATTTTTTTTTCGCAAACTATCGATACTATCGCGATAGTACCGACCAAAAAAAATTTTGTAGAAAAAAAGGGGTGTTCTTCTAATAAAATACCTAAACAAGTTAATTTTATTAATTTGATAAAGATTTTAAGAATATTGATTTAATATGGTAATAATTTAAAAAGTAATAAAAATAGTCAGAAAAATTATTCAGTTTTGATATCTCGTGATTTATTTCTAATTAGACATCGTTTGGTTTAGACTTGGTTTGGTTACAAATATAATAATGAATGCTTATAAATATTTATATTTATGGAAATCAAACTTCAACAATTCAGAATATAAAAAAACAAAAGCAGTAGCTTAAAAATTAAATAATACAAAAGCGGTTCTGCCACTATTCAAAAGTTAACAGATGAGATCGATATTAACCGTTAACAGTCATTAATCCACAAATTTTTGTTAATAAACAAAAGCTTATCAACTATTTTAGGTTTTAGATTAGCCCTGCGCTCTGAAATAATTTGTCTGGCCTTCGAAAACATCCTTTTAGACTCCGTTGACGTCGCTGGTACATAAAGAGTATTTCTAGCCAAAGCTGCTAGTTTCTTAAGCATTTTTGGTTTGTACAGCATCCTCGCCAGAACAATTTGTAGAAACATATGAGGTTAGCTTTTCTTCTAATAACATTGCAGCTTGTTCCGCATTGTTTGGAGAGCGGAAGCCTTCTTTTTTGAACCTTGGATCCAATAAGGTAGTGAGGCTTGTGGTGGACCTCGCTTCAAAAGGATAAAGCCTTTCTTTTGTTATTTTTTGCAAGAACAAGCAAGCTTCTTTTCCATAGGGTGTGTTGAGTTTATCATGCTGCTCAATTAGACCTTGAACTAAGCCGTTCGATAGAGGAACAATTGACGATACTGTAACTTTGGAACTAGAAGAAAATTCCAATTGCTATACCACGTTGCTTTGAGATCACAGGAAAAGTAGTGACGAGAAAAAAAAATTTGGGGAAGATACTATCGCGATTGGTTTTTAAACTACCGATAGTGTAAGCTGAATCCAAACCATCGTTACTATCGATATGCACCGTAGTTACACCTCTACAGTGCGTAAGTACAAAAACAACAAAGGAAAAGGCAAACAGGCCCGCCCCCATGTTCTGGTAGTTCAATAGTGATCAATGTTAACTAATTCGTCTTTATTTAGTCAGAAAGGTTTAGCCCGAAGAGTAAATATTTTAAAGGTACCAAAACACACCCAAACAAAATGAGATAAACCTTTTATTTTCATAAGCCCCGGAAGCATCTTCTTTATACAGACCAAATAAGAGATGTTCCAACATTAAAGGATCAAAGACGTTCTAAAGATGGCCTATTTTAAAAAATCATGTTTAAACAAAACAAAACAACTTTTAAAACTCAATATATATTGTGCAGATAACTTAATAATTAATTTATTAATTTTGTAGACACTAAGTCAACTCTGGAATTTTTACTTGCGATACTCGAAAAGTAAGCAAATACTGTAAACGATCAAATGTCTGTCCGTCCGTCCGCACAAGCACAAGCATCGAGATCTCGGGAACTATAAGAGCTAGAGCCACCAAATTTTGCACACAGACTTCTATAAGCAAGGCGCAGATCAAGTTTGTTCCAAAACCTGACCACGCCCCTTTTTACGCCCACAAACCGCGAAACTCTGTGGTGTCCACATTTTTAATGCTAGAGAAATGTGGCTTAAATAAATGATGTTAAAATCTGCTCATTTCAAAAATTGTGTATACAAGTGCCTTAAAAATTGATTGTGCCTAAAAGCAGGCTACACTCTTTTAAAGAGGGCTAGTGACTACCGTTTTTTCTTGTTTTGTTTTTTTGAAGAGGGCAATGAGTATCGCAAATCTTATAGTCGGGAAACCCGACTATAGCGTTCTTTCTTGTTTTAATTAATCATGAGTTCCAACAGCTCGGCGTCCCATCAGTCGCGGAAAATAAAAAAAATGCATCACTAAAGTCATTATCGTAGATTCCAGGCAAAAAGTTTTCTGCAGCACAAAGCTGTTTATAAAGGTGCCACAGAAACCGTTCCACCCAAATTCCAACCGAATGTCCAACCCCTTCTCTATGTAAATTCCAACCTACTTCGGGTGGAACGGTTTCTGTGGCACCCCGTATATGTAACTTAACATGGCCTCTGTTTTAAGAGAAGCTTTTTAATTTTCTTTTACAACCAATTATTTTTATTTTTAAAATTATTGATATTGTATTATCAAATAAAAAAATATTTATACTTTACCATGAACTGGAGACTAAGTACAGAAAACGTTATAATAGTTTTAAAACTACCAATCAACTTAGTTTTTAGTTAATAAATTTAAAACATATAAATAACCTCCCTGTATATATCCATAATTTGCGTTTTGCTTATGTGTGTGTGCAAAATTTGGTGGTTCTAGCTCTTATGGTTTCAGAGATCTAGGGGCTCGTACGGAGGCACGGACGGACAGACAGACATTTCAACGTTTACAGTATTTGTCTACTCTTCAAGTATAGGAAATAAAAATTTGGTGTGTTTTCATTGTGTTTTTAATAATTTGAAATACATACATATAATTACCTAAAACTAAGGCTATATTAAAGAAAATCGATTTCGGTTTACATGGCCTTAAAACCTAGTCTAGCTATTGCCTAAAAAAACCTAAATTTTAGGCTATTTATAGCCTAAACACTTGAGGGCAATGAGTGCCTAGTTTTAAGGCAAAAACTGTATTGGAGCCCAATTTAGGTCAAATGACCTAGAATAACAGGCAATTTTGAGGCATTTTACATATATAGGGGAGAGTGGGGTTAGGTGAACCATGGGGATAGATGAACCACTAGTAATATTTCACCTTCTATCAGGATTATGTGCGCCATCTATATATGGGTTGCTTACTTAGTCGATATCCTAACCTCTCACGCACTCACAACCGCGTCAAACGATTGGTGTCTTTTTTATCGCTAATTGAAGTTTGCATTCCCCGTTTGCAGCTTCAATTGTGACCTTACGTTTTCTAGGAAAAAATCTAGCGTGCTTCGTCAGTGGCATTGAAATTCCTAAAATTGTATTTAATCGTAAGTAGACGCAAATTATGATATTTTCATGGATTGCAGACGCAGTTCAAATATTCCATGTTTTCTCCAAATCACTTCCAATTGGCTTATGACTTGTGGGGATACATGAACCAGTACTTGTGGGGATACATGAACCAAATTTGATTTTCATAATTTTTCATCGCAGGCTGCCAAAATGGTGAGAAACTACAAACGCAAAACCCAAACAGGTTTGACTTCCAGTGCAACTATGAAATCCGCATTACGTGATCATCTAAAGAAGAGGTATGGCATTCGCCAAGCAGCAAAAATACACAACATACCATATCCTACGTTTCGCCGCTACGTCATGAAGATAAAAGAAGGCCACCAGGACACAAAGCTGGAGGCTGATTTTAAGCAACGTCAAGTTTTCACCCAACAGCAGGAGAAGGAATTGTGTGAGTACCTCGTACGCTCTTCACAAATGGGCTTCGGAATCAGCAGCATAGAATGTCGAAAGCTCGCTTTCGAGCTGGGCTTAAAAAATGACATCAAAATGCCACGTCAGTGGAATGAGAACGAAACAGCAGGTAAAGATTGGTTTCATTTATTTCGCAAAAGAAATCCAGACATTTCTCTTCGGAAACCGGAGAACTGCAGCCTGACTAGAGCTACGTCATTTAATGCTCATAACGTCAAGATTTTTTATGACAATTTACAAAAGGTCTACGATCGGGAGCCCAGATTCTCCGATCCTTCCAACGTTTTCAATCTAGACGAAACAGCAACAACAACTGTCCCAACAAAAACACCAAACGTCGTTGCTGCCAAAAATACAAAGCAAGTTTCGCAAGCGACAAGTGGAGAAAAAGGTGTACTCATTACGACATGTTGTATCATCAACGCTGCTGGAGGTTTCTTGCCGCCTGCGATGGTTTTTCCACGTGTAAAATTTGTTCCCAAAATGCTCAAGAACGGTTTACCAAATTCGCTTGGCCTAGCAAACAAGACAGGATGGATGAATGCACAGCTATTTGAAAAAACGTTGGAGCATTTCATAAAATATTCAAACTCATCACTGACAAGTCCAAAGTTACTGATTTTGGATAACCACGAAAGTCATTTATCTATCCGGGTTTTGGATTTAGCGAAACGGAATGGCATCACACTTTTGACTCTGCCACCTCACACGTCTCATAAACTGCAACCATTGGACATTACATGCTATTATCCGTTCAAAGCTGCCTACAACCGATCTCTGGATGCTATGATCAAATTATTGAAGCAACCACTTACAATTTACGAAATTGCAGAATGTGTGCATTCCGCACACGATGCTGCGATTATTCCGAAGAATATAAAATCTGGTTTTGAAAAGAGTGGAATTTTTCCCTTCAACCCACAAAAGTTTTCTGAATCTGACTTTCTTGGGAGTGATTATACTAACAGAGACATGGACACTGAAAACACTCACAATGAAAATATTCAACAAATGGCAATCGTAGAAGATGAAAATGAACTCCCGAAAACTCCTGCGAGGAACAATAACTCAGTAGAGTCCGCGATGTCTCCCACTATTGACCTGGATGATGTTCCTTTGGCGATCAGAATGCGTGGATTCTTGCCAGGAAAATTGCCAGAGGACTTACGAGGGTACCCAAAGGCTAAACCACGAAAAAAGACGAATCGAGGAAGAAAACGAGGGAGGAGTTTTATTGCCACCGACTCACCACTGAAAAATCAAAAGACTCAAGAAAACCTTCCAAAGAAAAAAGAAAAAAATAAAAAATAAATAACACTTTTTTCATACAACTGTAGTTTTTGTGTTATTCTGAAAGGTGGTTCAACTATCCCCATAGGGTGGTTCAACTATCCCCAGGGGTGGGGTTACTTGAACCATTCGAGACAAAAATTTAAAATGCTCATAAAGTTAAAAAAACGTGACATATTATTTTCACAAAATACGTTAAATGCAAAGGAATGAATGCTGTTTTAGATTCCTATAAACAGCAGACCCTAACGTCGAACTGTTTAGACATAATAAGGTTCAAGAAAAAAAGTGGTTCACCTAACCCCACTCTTCCCTATACAGCCAGATGAAAAAATGGGAGGAAGAAGTGCTTCAAATAGATGGAGCAAATTTAGTATTTCTGTCCGAAGTACAGAGTCAGTGGGAACTCTTTAAAAATCAACATAAGGAGTTGCTGGCAAACGCATCGGCGTTTACAGGGGACTATTTTTCCAAGGATGGCTATGGAAAAACACAAGCCCAAAGAAATCAGCCGAGGAAACGATGAACCATTCCATGCAACAACTTGTTGGAGATCAGGAAATGCGCTTGCACGAGTACAACCAGGCAAAACAAGCTTCTTGAAACCTTAAAAACTGCGGGCCAAGACCCAAGACTACAAGTAATATATATGAAATATATTGAGAAAGATTTTCTGCGGATTACCGAAAATCTAAAAGAACTGAAAATAAATGGAGAAACAACCCCAACAATTTTAGAGGGGTATGAGAAGATAAAAATAGAAAAAAAGAAATAAAGAAATTTGGATGCAACAGAACAAACTTGAAGAACGTCGAATAACTGTAAGGGAGATGGAGGTCCCTGCATTTTTTTGGAGACATTTCCGCATGGGCAGGATTTTTTTGACATGTTTAAGGAAATGATCGACAGCGATGAGATAATGAAGCCCAAGATAAAACTGATGCGACTAAAGGAAGTTGTAAAAGGCGAAGCTTCGAACTTAATAAAGCATCTGCTCATATGTGATGAAAATTATCAAATAGCTTTGGACACTTTAAAAAGCAGATACGAGAATAGACGTCAGTTATTTGTAAAAAATTATTATCAAATTCTTGATTTGCCTATGATGAACAGCGAATCAGAAAAGAGTGTTCAGAACATGCTGGACACGACGCAAAATGCACTCATGCCATTAAGGGCATGGGCATCGCGTTAGAAGACACCGGTGTATTCATTGCTGGAATCCTATTGAGGACATTTGACCGTCAAGGGCAGCAACAGTATGAGCACACTTCATGTGCAACAAAAGAGGTACAGACCCTTCGAAATGTGTTGGAATTTTTGGAAAAACATTTACAAGCCATTAAAGCAGTGAGGTAACCAAGGCACTTTCAAGTAGCTCGAGAAAATCCAAGAGTGTTAATATCGGTGATTGGTGGCAACAGCGCATATGGTAAAACAAAAGGCAACTGCGCATATTGTAAAGCAAAAAGACACAAACTACAAGATTGCTTTAAATTTTGTCAATTGTCCATTACAGAAAAATGCAAATTTGTGCGCCAGGAACGACTATGTTTCAAGTGCTTGGGTCACAGATACACGACATATAAAGATTGTCAAGTGGAACAACAGTGCTCGAAGTGTAATAGGCCCCATCACAATTTATTACATGGCAAAAAAGGAAGCAAAGCTGGTATGATAACGATGACACAAAACCACATTATTAGCCACGGCACAAGTTGAAGTGCAGGATGTAAATGGGGGATGGAAAACACTTCGAGCGTTAGTAGATCAAGGATCTCAAATTTCTGTTGTATCGGAAGAAGCAGCAAAGATGTTACGATTACCAACACAAAAAAAGAAAACTCAAGTATATGGATTGGGTGACAGTTTAGTTGGGTTATCCAAAGAATCAATTTTGCTTAAAATTCAAACAAGGTTTACAAGTCAATTTGAATTTGAGACCGATGCAATCGTATTAACAAAATTATTAAATCCTCAACCGTCAACATCGTTTAAATATGACATGCGAAAATGGGAAGATATAATGCTAGCGGACCCTACTTTTAATGAACGCGGCAATATTGACGTGCTAATAGGAGGAGATTTATTAGCCGAAATTACTTCTAAGGGAGTAAAGCAAGATGACACTATGATTGGTGAATGCACCAAACTGGGATGGATTTTGTTAGGAATCGTGAATACACCTGGAAGAAAACAAAATCAATTGACGGAAAGTTTGCAAAATGAAACTTTAATAGCACCTATTAAAAAAAAAACTTAGTGTTTTAAATGAGAAAACAACTAAGCCCGATGTGCAAAGGCAGCGTGACTTTGAATTGGCTGAACTTCAAGCACAGACAACAATTTCGGACGTCGCTAATGAACGATTGAAAAGGCATTTAAAGCCGCCGGGAAGTCTCCACTTTGGAGAAGTTTGGGAATACGGGAAACCCCTTCCCCTTTTATTAAAAAGCCAACTTTCAATACCAGAATCCCAGACGATAGGTATGTGTCACCTCTGGATCGATGGAAGTTATTAACGGAACAAGAAGATGGAATGAAAGAAAATTTAAAATTGACTAAAGTAGTAACTTTATTAAGTTGCCTTTTTATGTTTTCCCTTTTCACTGGGATAAAGGCAATAGAAAGTCCAGCAAGCGGAATAACCAATATGCAACCATTGGAGAATAACACGATGATATACCTGGACAATCTCGGACTAATGGACATCGCTGCGTCGAAATGGAATTTAATTATTTATTATAACTTGGAGCCATACAACATCGAGTTAAGACAGATAGATAAATATATCTGGGAGCTAGCAGTTAATTGCAAGGCTTTAATTTTGTATGAAGGAGCTTGTCAAATAATGGTACGCAACTTTTATAATAGAATTAATCAACTTAAGGCAAATAACGAGTTCATATTCAAAAGAAAGAGACAGAAAAGAGCACTCTTTGAGTTTGTTGGAACTATACATCATATACTATTTGGAACTATGGATGCTGCAGACAGGAATATGATTGAAGCAAATATGCAAAACATCTTCGATAATCAACAAGATCTGGAACATATGTATCTAAAACAAACATCCTTAATAGATTCGACGTTTAATATAATTACAAAAACATCAGAGGAAATGAACGAACAATTCAAAGCTATGGAAGACGAAATAATGAGGTTACATAAAGAAGTACACGAAAATCAATATGTCAATAGGATGGCGCTAGCATATCAAACGATGCTGTTTCAAATTACACAGTTGCTGGAAAGCTGTGAGAGAACGAAAGGATCAATTACAAATTTATTAATTGATCTCAATCACGGTCGGGTTAACCCCCAATTGCTAAAACCAACACAAATAAAACGGGAAATTGCTCTAATTAAAGAAAAACTACCACCCAACCTGCAGCTACCTGGATCAGCAACTGGAACAGAAATAAGGGAGATATACAATTTAATGACAGCCCAAGCGATCGTTGTAGATGAGAAACTGGCCATACACGCAGAAATACCGTTGTTCGATCAGGAAGCATCAACAGTGTATAGAATGATTCCAATACCATTAACAAATTATGGTAAAACAATCGTTCCTCAATTGAAAGCCGACTTGTTAATATACAACTTTAACAAGGACTCTTATGCTTTAAAAACAAATACACAGTTTAATGCCTGCTCTCGTCAAAGTAATCAGAATTTTCTTTGTCGAGGAAACTGGATCTGGAAATCAGCTACTGACAGTTCTTGTGAGTTATCGGCACTTAAGCAGAGTCGGAACCCAATATGTGAATTCCAAGAGAGTCGTGCCGAAAACATGTGGGTAGAATTGTCCACTTCAAATTCTTGGCTGTATAAGGTTTTCAGCGACCCATTGTTGGAATGGACATGTGGAAACCATCGAAGTCAGGTCACGCAAATTCAAGCCCAAGGAGTACTTAGACTGCGCAACGGATGTTCAGCCCGCAATGGACAAAACCTTTTAACAGCTGCGCACGAAATAATCACAGAAGACAACATAAAGGAGCCGGTAGCACCACTAATTACAGTAGCGTTTAATATTAAGAAAGAAAAAATAAAGCCAATGGCATCAAGGCTCATAAATAATACATATGATATAATTAACATTAAAAAGCAAATAGAAGAACAAAAAACTGAGAATATTAAGTTAAGAGGAATTAATATCCATACTACTAGTGGGCATTTATCTCTAGTAATTATAATTGTAACATTAATCGTAATAAGTTTTATTTATTTAAGGAGTAAATGTAAGAATGATACAAAACATATTAACATAGAATTTGGAAAACCAATGAATACAATGAATCCAAATAAATAAAGGCATTAAGGCCCCCGGCAGAATGTTCAGATCTGAACATGGGTAATTAGGCTGTTGGTGCAACACCACACCACTTCAGATAACACTAAGAACCGAGAGTCAAGTAGCTAGGAATCATGTTCTGCTTCCAACATAAATAGAATCGAATAACCCAAACAAATTGACAAATGACAGTTATTACCCGCTATAGAAATACACTTGTGCCCAAAATATATTAGACATATAACCCCCTAGAGTTGCTTATACATAAGAACACTGTAACTAGTACATAAGTGGAAAATGGTAGGGGAGAAGTGGGGGTTGTGGGCATGGGGGGGTTTTGGGCACCCCTACGTATCTTTTCACAAAATGAAGATTGACTTTTTTTTGGTAATGTCATTCGCAAGCAATTACCTTATGTATGATTTATGCCAAATATCAAAGTAAACGAACGCGTTTGCCTTTTGAAATAATCGAATTGGTTTTTTTGTGCTTGGAAAAGGTGGTGAGGTATTTTTCAAAGATTTTCAATAGTGTATTAATTAATTTTAATTTAGTCAAAGTATTATACTAAATGGAGCAATATCGATTTGAACCAAAAAATTTATGCAAACACATTTTTTAATTACTTCTTAAAATGTCTGCTAAAATTGGTTGTGGGCACCAAAATTGGGGGGTTGTGGGCACCCGTTTTTTTTTGGCAAATTTTTTTATAACCTACAATTTCTTGTAAAATTGTTTTCAAAATTTGTTTGGAACCCTCTAGAACATTCTTGTAGAAATCTTAGGCTCTTGAAAAGGATTCTCTCCCGCTGAGAGGGATTATCACCAAGATTTGTAATTTTGCGATCGAGCTTTTCGTCTGAAATGTATTGACATGCGGGCCCGTCATTACACATGTCAAAATTGTGTTTCCGACGATTAATAACGCCTATGTAGTCTTTGAAATAAATAAATTGTCGTTATGTTGATATTGGTTGCGGTTTTTTTCCATATTTTTCCATTTGCAGCATTTTTTCCCAGGGTGCCCACAACCCCCCAAAAAAAAAAATGTTAGCTGAAAATTACGGTTTTACAAAAGTCCATATGAAATTTTTTTCGCATGACGAAATCAAGTATGTTTCTTCATAATTAGTTAGTTTAGGTCTCTAGCTTTACACAGATACCCATATGTCCAAATAATATGCACTAGTTCGGTAATTATAAGCCAAAAACAAAACTATGCCCACAACCCCCACTTCTCCCCTATAAAAGACGCGATAAGCGCCGAATAAAGTTCAGTTCCTAACGAAATACTGTTGTGTTTTAGTCAGGGATTCGGCGGTTAGCGGTATAAGTTGCTAGTTGAACGGAGCGGTATGAGCTGCCCCCAAGACACGCGATATACGCTGCTAACAGTCGGGAAACCCGACTATTGCGTTCTTTCTTGTTTTTTAATAAATCGGTTTTTTTTATATTTTGTTGTATTTCTCGTTTTATTTTTTATTTTATATAATTTGTTTTTACCATTAAAAAAATCGAAATTCCGCACCGTTTTCAATATTTTAAACTTCAAAGTTTTTTTAGGGCTTTAAAGAAAAATTCATAACTCTTGAACGGTTTGACATATGTATACCGACGATGATTGTGCAAAAGTTTCACAGCAAAAACAGCCATAGAATACTTTTAAAAATAAATTTGTTTTAACAACTGTTGTTAAAAATTATGTTAAATTACAAATTAAATTTCAAAATGTCAGAGTTATGCATTTTTCTCCAAAACCCTAAAATAATTGTGTAGATTTTGTTTTTTCTTTTTCGTTAAACAAAGAACATTTTGTATATCTTTGGATCATTCTTATACATACAGCTGTGTTCAATACAATAGTAGTGCCGCACCTGACTTCTTTCCACTTCCAGCATTCCAAAATGACGTGTGGAATGTAAGCTGCAAGAATCCAAAATCCAGATGGATTTGCTTTTCTTCTTCTTGTTTTCGGGAATTTTCCCGAAAATCACACTAAGTTGCCTGTTCAATAAAATAGTAGTGCTGGGAGCAAGTTCACCAAAAAGAAGAAAAAGCTTAACCAAATTTAAAAGTAAGGACGCAATTAGTAAGTTTGCTTTAGTTATTAATTGATTTAAACAAAATTTTTGGGCGATAATAATGCGCAGAGCTCCCAGGGTCGGGTCCCGTTTAGCAAAAGCTCTCAACATTAAGGTTACCTAACCGGTTACGTTGGTAAAGAGCTGAAAGAGAGATCTCACATAAGCCCTTTTTCTATTCTCTCCCACTTGAGAGGCGAGAGCTTGGTCGCTCTCTTGAGTGAGTTCCGATCGCTTCGCCTTAGGTTTTCGCGGTTTTTTTTTGCACATTCTGCAAGAGCTAGTTTGTTGTTTTGTGTTGGATCGCTGCAAAATGGTGCGAATAATTGCGGACAAAGTTCATAATTTTTTTTTTTTTAATTAATTAATTAATTTTTTTCATCCCTCTCTTGCTCTCTTTTCCACTCAAGAGAGAGTGAATAAGTTTCGATGCCACTCTGCTTCCGGAGAGTTTACTCTTTGCGGTTCCCCGTTACAATCGAGCTGAATCGCAAGCAAAAAAAAAGCTAAAACGTCTGCGAGAGAGCCCCTTTTCAGAATTTTATCTCTTATTTTAGCTCTCTCTCCGAAACAATTCTTATGACCAAAACGGTCGACCTTTTTGTGCGAGCTCTGATAATGCGATAATTTTATTTTTAGTGGGTAGAGGAAAACATTGCTCGGTGGAGAAGAGAAATTGGATTGTCAGCCTCAGAAATGATGGGAAAACATACAAGGAGATACAAAAACTAGTTGGTTGCAGTCCTACCATGATATGTAATGCAATCAATTATCAAAAAAAGGCTCTCTGCCTCTGCGAGGTTGCAGGCGTAAAACGACTGATTTGGGTGACAGGCGTATTGCTCGATACAGCAAATTGAAGCCGTTAGCATCGTCTAGAACAATAAAAAAGGACTTTAAGCTCTCTATCAGCGATATGACAGTGCGACGTCGACTCATTGAACATAACCTAATTGGAAGAAGTCCCAGGAGAGTACCTCTTTTGAACAGAAAACACGTAGCTGCACGGTTGAAGTTTGCCAAAATCCATATTGACTGGCGAAACATATTTTGGTCGGACGAGAGCAAAATAGTTTTATTTGGAGGCACTGGGTCCAGACATAATGTTTGGCGTCCACCAAACACAGAATATAACCCCAGATATACCAAACAGACGATTAAGCATGGTGGTCTGAGCATTATGGTTTGGGCTTTTTTTTCATACAATGGAGTTGGTCCGATACATAAGCTTGACGGTATCATGGACAAAACGGTATACATATGTGCAAATATGCAAGAACACATTGTTATCATATGCCAGTTGGGAAATGCCGGTAAAGTGGACATTCCAACAAGACAACGACCCAAAGCACACCAGTAAGCTCGCCAAAAACTGGTTTGCCTCTGAAAAGATCGACGTAATGCAATGGCCAGCTCAGTCTCCGGATCTAAAGAATGGTAGGAAAAGCAAATCCGTCAAGTAAAGCTCACCTTTGGCAAGTTGTGCAAGAAGCATGGACTAGCTTTCCTGTAAAACGTTGCCGGGATCTTATTAATTCCATGCCACGGCGCTGCCAGGCTGTATTGGACAACAAAGGATACACAACCAAATATTAAGTTCAGATAAACATGTAGAAAATGTCTTATGAAGATTAGTTTAAGTTTTTTTTTTTTTTTTTTTATTTTACAAACGCGCGTAGTCCCACGGCCCACTTACCCGCCCAACCGACCGGGGGGCGCAGCCGTGTATCGTACGGCACGATTCGCGAGAAGATAGACGCGAGTTATGAAAGTATAGGCAAAGTCCGAGGAAAAAAGTAGGATCTAATTTTGTGATAACGAAGTTAGTATAAGTCGTTTTAAGAGCGGCAGAGAGTCAGAATTTGAGATTATAGGATAAAGTCTATTATAGTCAGAACATAATACTCTGAAAGGCTCATGCAAGTCATAGTTAGATCTACAATGGTTTAATATTAAGGGTATATAATTTCTAGTTAATCTACTTGGCACAGAAAAGTTAAGCCGACCAACCAAGTCGGCACTGTCAATATCACCACGAATAAGATTATAAATAAAAATAGTACCAAGCATCGTTCTACGGTTAGCTAGGGAGGGTAAATTAATTAAAAGTAATCTGCTAGAATAAGAAGGTAAGTTAAGGTTTGCATCCCAGTTGAGGCGCCGTAAATCAAAAATTAAAAAGTTTTTTTGAACAGATTCAATGCGATCTATATGTACTCCGTATTGGGGACTCCAGACGGGAGACCCATACTCTAGAATCGGACGGACTAGCGAAGTAAATAAGGTCTTAGTGACGTAGGGATCGTCAAATTCCTTCGACCATCTTTTAATAAAACCAAGCACTCCTCTGGCTTTATTAACCATGGACGAAATGTGATCAGTAAACTTAAGTTTTGGGTCCAAAAGGACGCCAAGATCGTCAACCATAGTTATTCTATCCAAAGATTTCCCACTTAGTGAGTAAGTTGCAAGTTTTGGATTGACTCGGCAAAAAGTCATCAACTTGCACTTAGACCCGTTTAAATTTAGTAAATTATCACGGCACCAGTTTTGAAAATTGTCTAGATCGGATTGTAAGTCAGAATGGCTGGAAATATCCTTGTACTGCAGGCATAACTTAACATCATCTGCGTACATAAGTACGCGAGAATGATTTATAATTAATGGAAGGTCGTTAATAAATAAAGTAAAAAGAAGCGGACCAAGGTGACTACCTTGTGGGACGCCGGAAGTAACTCGGAGAAGACCAGAAAGGGAATTTTTAAAAGGACTCTTTGTGTCCTGCCATTCAGATAACTTAAAATCCATCTAAGAAGATCAATTGGAAACCCTAAAAAGTCAAGTTTCCGAACTAAAAGTGAGTGATTTACAGAGTCAAATGCTTTACTAAAGTCAGTGTAAATGACATCTGTTTGAAAGCTACTTTTAAAGCCCTTTATCACGAATGAGGTGAGCTCCAAAAGGTTAGTAGTTGTTGATCTTCTTTTCATAAATCCGTGTTGACACGGAGATATAACTGACCTACAAAGGTGCTGCAAATGAGGAGTAATGATATTTTCGAAAAGTTTGGGAATAGCCGACAACTTAGAGATACCTCTATAATTGCTGGCATCCAATTTGTTACCTTTTTGTGGAGAGGAATAACAAATGACTCCTTCCAAATAAGGGGAAATTGGGAGGTTTCTAAAGATAAGGTGAACAATTTGAGAAGGGGTTTGCACAGGGCTTCCGCGCAATTCCTAAGCACGCAGCCAGGAATTCCGTCGGGACCTGGAGAGTAAACAGGCTTAACACGTTGAAGATCCAAAAATAAAGAGCTTTCGTTTATAGTAGGACTGAATATAAGGTTCGACGTGGACATGGTGTAAGAATAAGGCTCTATTGGATGTGTTGAATTAGTATAAGTCGTTTGAAAAACTGGGCATAAAGATCGGCTATTGCCTGATCTGTGGTAGCCGTCATGTTTTCAAAATAAAGCGAGGAAGGATAAGAAGTAGATTTACGCTTGGTGTTAACAAAGTTATAAACTGTTTCGGGTCCTGCGAGAACTGGACCTTACAACGATTTAAATAATTTTTATAGCACTGCGCGTTAAGCACGGTAAATTTTGACCGAGCACTTAGATATTTTGAAAAAACAGATTGAGAACCGGAGTCTTTATATTTCCTGTAAAGTCTGGACTTAACATTTCTTAGGTGTGACAACTCTTTACTAAACCAAGGTGGTTTACTGGAGATTGACGGATAGTACATCGGAACACAAGATCTAAAAAATGATTTAATTGCAGTATAAAAAATTTTTATGGCATCAGCCATGTTATTGCATGAGTAGAGATCGGACCAATTGAAGCCAGATATAAAGTTATTAAGTCTAGAAAAGTCTGCCTTACGAAAACAATGTATTCGTTTAGTTGACTTTTCTGATTTTTCTTCTATCACGATACCCGTGTCGACTGTCACATCGAAAGTAGGATGATATGGATCTTCAGGTTGCGTAAGTGGTGGTACCCTGGATAGAAACACGGCTTCAGGATTCGAGACAAAGCACAAATCCAGTAAGCGGCCTAGTGAGTTTCGAACATGGTTTACTTGACTCAAAGATATGTCAAGCAAGCCGTCAATAAAGTCATGTTGTGCAATAGGTAGTAAGACATTTGATTTTTCATCTATGGACCACGTAGCTCCAGGTATGTTGAAATCACCTAGAGCTAATAACTGATCCCTATCGGACAGCCTATTTGAAACGGACTGTATCGCAGAAAGATGATTTAAGTATTCTTGGAGTTCAGAAGACGGCGGAACATAGGAGCAAGTGATATATATAAACTTTCCCGGAAGGGTCAGCTTTGTACAAATAAATTCAATATTATTAAATTCCTCAACACATACCTATTCCGACGTGAGGTTGGAGTCCACGGCAATTAAAACTCCACCTCCCCGTTTGGAAGGACGGTCAAGAATATATATTGTGTACTTACCGGGAAAAACTTCGGAGCTAAGAATCTCCGGCTTTAACCAGGTTTCTGTAAACACAATAACATGGGATGCAAATGAAAAGCTATCAGAATACAATTAAGTAAGCTTGCTACGCAAGCCTCTTGCATTTTGATAGGAAAGAAGGAGGTTTTTAGTTAGTTTTTGAAGAAGAAGTAGAAGAGGAAGATGGCACAATGGTCTGGCCACGACTGGGAAGTCTTATTCCCGTTGGCCCTTTCTTTTTTTCTTAGCTTCGAACTCCTTTACCACCAAATTGTCCGGCCAAAATTTGGCAGAGCTTATGGTAGAAAAGTACTCGGGTGGGACAGTGATCTTGAAAGATGAAATATCCCTAGCATAAGAGAAGTTGAATTTTTCCACCTTAACGTTTTCGGCTTTTGTTTTGTCTTGTATATAAGACAGTACATCAGAAGATGTTTGATCAGTGGAAAGCCGAGAAACAAATATTTGTTTCTTTAGTGGAACCACTGAAAGAGCTTTAGGTGGTGCAGGTTGTGCGTCTGCAGAACCACCTATGCCCGGTAGTCCGGATTCAATATCCCCTTGTGGCGGTATGTTTACTAGGTTAGGTGGATTCACCAACTGTGAAACCACTACGGACAAATCGGAATTTTCAGGATCTCCTGTTTGCATACACTCCGCTGTGGATTGATCGGGCTCCGAATCTTTTTGGCTGCCGATCTTAGCAACATTTGAGCGGTTGCTGAGTTCGGCTGCTGATCCACGGGAGTGCTTTGTTGGTTTTTTTTTAATTTAAAATAAACACTACTATTTTTATTAACAGTTTTTTTATGGTCGTTTTTATAATATCATAAAAAACAAGAAGAAGAAGATAAAGTTCAACAGGATTTGTTCAGTTTATTGACACACTCTAAGCTTTCTAAAAGGTATAGCTTCTTTAATTTTGAAGACTGGAAGTGTTTCAAAAACAGTTTTGAAAGAGGTACGTTTTGGCACTACTATTATATTGAACACAGCTGTATGAAATATAAAATAATATAATATAGTGCACTAGTCGCTAGTGAAAATTGTATTTTATTATCGACAAGAATATCTTTTTAAAAAAATGCAAAGTAGCCGGCGGAAATACGTTAAGTATATGAAGTCATCACTGACTTTAGTCTTTCACTGTATATGAAGTCATCAGCTAAATTATTCTGCTATGTCTGCGGATTGTTTACTTCAAAAAAGTGACGAAGACCTGTCAACGAATATATCAGCCGAACCTGCGAGGCTGCATTCAATGTGAGCATTAAAGAAAAAAACAAGGTACCCCGCTCATGCTGCGACTAATGCAGACAATGCAATATAGATGCAGCTTAAAATCTAAAAAAACTACATATGTGTGTACATATGCCCTTTTATACACCTTCAATATGGAGCAAACCAAAAGACCACTTTAATGATTGCTAATTTTGCTTTATCGAAATTAAAGGATTTAATAAAGCAGTAAAAACTCCATCAAATATGCAAAGGTTCAGTCACATTCAAGCCCAGTATATGAAAAGACGTTGCGGAGTGAGTCACATGTGGAAATAAAAGTGAGGACGGTTTTGGATTCTGAGGCACCCCAACTTATTGACCAGCGGAGAGTTAATGTTCTCATCAGGGATTTTAATTTGTCCAAAGCTAACTCAAAGCTATTAACCTCAAGACTAAAGCAATGGGACTTGGTTAAATCTGATGTCAAGATAACGGCATACCGTAGCAGACAATCTGTGTTTGAGAATGTATTTACCAAACACGATGACGGTCTTATACGTTGCAATGATATCACGAAGCTTTATAAAAAATTTAGAGTACAATCATTAGAGTACAACATAACGTTGACAGCGGCTGGCCCTCGAAAATGGGATACACTCTATAGAAATGTCAAATTCGGGCCTTTAGTACATCCAAAATCAGTTATAATGCCAGCTCTTCACATAAAGTTGGGAATTGTAAAAAATTGTGTGAAACTAAGGACAAAAATGTTGCCGGTTTTAAATAATTTCCGAGCATCAGTATTGCAAAAACTAAAGAGGGTGTACATATTTATCGGGCCAGACATACACAAATTGCTTTGAAATTCTACAAACTAGAGCTGGGCAAACATTGGTTTTGCCACTATCAAGGTTTTCAGGCCAAAAACATAGATGTATCGATACTATCGAAATAAAAACAAAATAACATTTTTCACACTTGTTTCCCTTTATTTAATTTGAAAACTAAAAAACAATTTTTCCAAGTCACAGTATAGTTTACAGTTTACAGTTTAAGTCTTAACTTTAATATCTATGTGTATATCTTAAGCTTTTCTATAGCTAAAAAACAAAAAGAAAATTTTGGTGAGAAATGCCAGCATCTCAACGTTCTTTGCTTTTAGAGAAGCTATTCGGTCGGAAACAATAAGCCCTGCCAAAGCGTGGTATATTTTTTAGCCAGGTTTTGTCCTCTTCATCGCTGATGTCTAAGTGTGCGTCAAAGCGTTGACTTGTTTTATTTTTTTAAAGAGATTGTTTCTAGCAATTTACAATATTTTTTTTACATAATCGTGCGTCATATATAGTGGCACTTACCCTGATTTCTCACATTTCTCAAAAACTTTTTCATTATACCGTAAACCCCAATTATTTTTTTTTTTTAATCACTAAATAAACTTGTTTTGCCTAGGGGTGTCACTATCGAAACATCGACCATAAAATAAAATCTCGCACACAAAACATCGATGTTATCAATATATATCGTGAGTGGTCGACCCAGCTGTACTCCAAACTATGTTATACTTATTAAAAATATGCTTAATGCATACTTATAATGCTCTTGGTGTTAACATGTTTTGAAAATCTACTTCCTCGATTCGTACTTGGATTTTGTTCCGGACAACATGGGGCGGTAATCGACGAGCATGGTGAACGTTTTCACCAAGACATTGCCACAATTGAAAGACGATACCAAGAAAAGTAGAGTCCAGCGATGTTAGCTGACTTTTGCTGGGGGCTTTTAAGAGAATCATCGGGAACTAATCTTAGAAAAAGAAGAAAAAACCTATTGTTAAATATTGATGGTAATAAGTTAAGAAAGCAAGAATGTGATCCTCTTTTGTTTTCGAAGGTAAATTTTAAGCTCTTATTTATTTTTAGGATTCTGGTTAGACTTTGATGATGCGACACCCTGCCCTGCAGCCTGGTGCTGACTACGGATATGACAGACAGACGGACGGAGTCAGGGGAGCGTAAGTAGCTAGGCAAAGTTTCTGACTGGTTCAATCTGGTGAACCCAGATATGATCCTGGCATACTTCGTCCCAAGTTTGCTCACACCTCCTCGTGTGGGTACAGAGCGATGCATCCGAAAGCTCCTAGCAAACGTGAGTGGCGAACACCTATGGGACATTCTTTTACAAATCGTACGGATTTGAGAAAATTTTTTTCCATATCTCAGAATGGGATGAACATTTTTTTTTAGCTTTTATGGAAGAATTTATTCGACACGTGTAAAAGGATTTTACTCTAAAAAAATAGTTCGTGGAAATATTATTATCCAAAATTTTGTTTTGCATTTATTTTTTCTATATATGAAATATATTATCTCCGCTTCCAGTAGTCACATAATAAAAACTTTTTTTTATTCAATAGGTATTAATGTTGCCTTTCAAGTTTTTTACTTGCAATTTCATTATTTGTTCAGAAAAAAATTATAAACAATTTAATTGTTTATTCTTGGTTTCAAAGCTGATCCCACAACATATATAATTAGGAAAATTACAATTTCATTCTATACGTCATTCTTAAGAAAAAACACTTGGATTTAGAGTGGAGTCTCTATTAGGTAATAAGATATAAAATAACATTGATCGCGCTGCGGCAGCATGGAAGCGCGCCGCGCGGCGACAAGTCTCAACGTGTTCAACCTTTCTGAATGCACGAAGAGTCGTACCGCTCGCGTGGCGCGCGCTGAAAATTATTTAATTTCTCTTGATCTAATGAAGACTCCACTCTAATTCCTTCCACTGTTTATTAAGCGAAACATAGGGATAATAAATTGATTTTTTCAATTATATAAGTTGTGGGGATCGGCATTGAAATGTCGATATAATGATTAATTTGTTACTACTTCTTATAAATAAACAATTAAGTTAAAAATGAAATTACTTTTCAAAGCTGAATTCTTGAACTAAATAATAAAAAAAATTGTAACGATACGATTAATAGAACAAGAGATAATTAATTTAACGTGTTCAAGGATGGAGAAAACCTTTGATATTGTCAAAAATCATAACTTTGTAAAAAAATTTTTTAAGCAAAATACCGATACACGTGTCTTTTTATTTTGCTTCCTACACTTGAAAAAAAATGTTGACATAAATCTGAATTGTGACGCAAAAAAGGTGTACGATTTGTAAAAGAATGTCCCCTATGTAGCCGACCCCTGTACTTCAATACTTTGGAAAACCACAATAGGTACATACATATGTATGTATTGGGAACCCCAACTTAGATTTTTTAAATTAAAATTTAAGGTTTGCAAAAAAATACGTTTTGAATAAAGAAAAATTCCCAACAAACCGCGAAGCTTTGCAACTCCATAATCTTTGGCAAGCTGGCATAACATGGGACGAAGAACTTCCAGTCAGGAAGTTCCAAATACACTCCTTATTTTTTGGAATAGCATAAATCTTCAAGCGGGATAAGTTGAGCTGTCTTTTTAACTGCAAAACACTTAGGAGCATACGGTAGCGCCACCGTGCAGAAGCACCACAATTCGGCAACACTTCAAAATAAAAGATTTATTTTTTACTGCGTTACAATCTTCTAAATAAAATTATGTGCCCCCAACCGGGGTACAAATATGACCTTTAATTGGAAATTTCTCTTCTTCGCATATGGAGATTGCCAAACTTGTTAAAATTAATGTTTTTGTTTAGAGGGGGCCTTACACCTTGTCACTTTCAAAAATCAAACATTTTTGTTTACGTTTTTCTAATCTAAAAGGTCTCACAACATACGAGTGTATAGCTCATTAAAAAAAAAACAGAAACACTTGGCAAGGTCCTGATCGGGAAGCCCGACTATAGATTTCTTTCTTGTTTCATGTGCTACGGCTCTCTTGCTTTTTTTTTATATTTTCCTTTCATCTTTCTTATGAACCGTTTTTTTTTACTTGTCGCTTTGTAGTTTTAAGAAAATATTTTTGGCACTTTTGAGTTTTGATTAAACATGACACCGGCAAAGAGAAGTATCAACATTTTAAAATATTACGAGGAGATAGATTCTGACCACGTTAAATGCAAAACATGTTTCCGAGTTATAAAAAACGATCGGGTTTTTTAATTTAAAGAAACATTTACAATTGCATTACCTCCGACCTGAGCAGCAAGAAAATGATTCTGGTTGCATGCAGACCAAAAAAACCGTGAAAACTTAACCAATTAAAGTTAAAATCAATAAAAAAATTTAATCCGGTCATACATTGGTCTTGTCACTGAAGACAGCATTCCGTTCCATGTGCTAACCTCAGCTAATATTTTGAACGGAAGCAAGTGCAAGTCTGTTCTAAAACAGGAAGCAGCGAATGTTAGACTTGAAATACATCTAGAATGTAAAAATCGACTGCTTTCTTTAAAAATAGATAGTGCAACGCGGCTTGATCGAAATATATTCGGCACCAGTGCTCAAACAAGAAATAAAATCGCGAGTTCTTGGAATGGTGGAACTCGAAGGAGCAAGTACACCTCAAAATTTCGCAAGAGAAGTTATAGCTGTTTTAGACAAATACGAAATAGCCCTGACCCAAATTGTATTAATTACATCGGATAATGGGGCCAATATGGTAAAAACTTCGAAAATAATCAGAAATGCATGTGAGCGATGATGATATTGACGAAGTCTGTATTGAAGAGAACATTGGGTACGAAGCAAGTCGATCTTTTCGAAATAACAGAATATATGTATGTGGGTGAAATACAAATATGTCGATATGTAAGGGCCACGCAGGAGCAGAAGAAGTGCTCTACCTAGTGCTCTATATAGTGCCGCGTCTGGCCAGTTCATCAGCTGTTTTTAATTTCTGTAAAGTAAGGAAATTAAGCGATCCAGTACTTTATGCCCTAAGCAAAATATGCTTTGCTATACCACCAACTCAAGTAAGAAATTTAACTTAATTTAAAACAAAATATTTAAAACCAAGTGTTCAAATTTCTTAATATTTGTAGGTAACAATAGAGCGGGCCTTTTCGTCTTTAAAACTGGTGTTGTCGGATAACCGAAATCGATTAAGTCACGAAAGATTGAAAAATATTCTTCTTGTCCGGCTAATCTCAACTCACTTGGATAGTGCCATCGACAATTTAAGTTTATTTGAAGACGAAGACGAAGAGAGGTGATTCGTGTTTCTAAATGCATAAGTTCTTACTCCTTTTTATTTTTTTTATATTTAATTAACATTTACTTAATACATTAATTTGAATACTGTGGCTTATAATATTTAATTTTGATTTAATCTGAATACTGTGAATTAATAAAAGTTTTTTATTTTGATTTTTTTGTTTTTGAATAAAATACTAATTTTTAATTTATTATTTCAAACCTCTTTATCCCGACAGAAAATATTTTCTTTCTCATTCTGGCAAAGCGACAAGTAAAAAAAAACGGTGCATAAGAAAGGTGAAAGAAAAAAAAAAAAAAACAAGAGAGAGCCGTAGCACATGAAAAAATAGCATGTGCTCTGCTCTAATCTCGCTCTCAATTTTTTGCTACCGTTACTGCTACGCAGAGCACAGAACTTCATTTTCTGCTAACGCTATTGCTACAGTTTCCCAAGCGATAAAACTGCGAGTAGAGCAAAGCACATACTTTCTCGTTGTTCTGCTATAACTCTGCTACGGCTCGTCAAAAGGGAGCAAAAGCAATAGCATAGCTTTACTTGTATTTATCTCGCTGTTACGGAGTAGTAAGTGCAAACCAGAGAACGTCAAGGGTGTCACTTTTTTTTGGCACCCGACTCACACTTATAAATTTGAGTGCTTGTCGCACCCACAAACAGCAAGAAAAGAATAACACACCCAAACGCCCAAATCGCTTTCCGTGTTTCTTGATTTTGCATTTCGTCACTCATTCAAACAGTAAGCGTCGATTCTATTTCACCAGGCACCCAAAAATGTGGCGTAGATAAGTGAACGGCACAGTGCACTCAAAGCAAATGTGCGAACAGCAACGACAGATCACAAAAAGCAATGCGCAATATTGCACAAGTGGCGAAACGCTCATGTTTTACAGTTATGTTTTCGAGTGTCTTCTCTATGCGTGGCAAGGAAAACTATTAAAAATATATAAAATATGTAATGCCTTTGTTATAAACATTAAAATTAAATACATAAGTTGTACTTATTAAGTACATATGAATATATAACACGCAATGAAGCAGCAAAACACGGCTTTTTATTTTAATTTCACATTTATGTACGTACATATGTAAATGTGCGTGTTCAAAAACAAATATGTACGCATGTATGAAGCTTATGCAAGAATAACAACAACACACATGTCTCTGACGTATTGTTTGTCTCAAGTGTTGTGCTGTCAATTTCGCTCATTCCTTTTGCTTTAGCATTTTGACCGGCCTCAACACATGTATACATACATGCAGAAAAAGAGCACGAAAGCAGTTTGCGATTGTGCGTACGAGCATGTTCGAAATTGTCAGTACAAGGCAACAAGCAACATTTTAGAGTGCCGATCACACACTAAGTGTCGTAAACGCACAAATGATTCGGGTACACTTATTGTTAGGTTGTGCCCTTGACGTTCTCTGGTGCAAACACTGAGTGGGTAAAACAAAAGGCAACTGCGCATATTGTAAAGCAAAAAGACACAAACTACAAGATTGCTTTAAATTTTGTCAATTGTCCATTACAGAAAAATGGAAATTTGTGCGCCACGACTATGTTTCAAGTGCTTGGGTCACAGATACACGACATATATATAGGTTGTCAAGTGGAACAACAGTGCTCGAAGTGTTATAGGCCCCATCACAATTTATTACATGGCAAAAAAGGAAGCAAAGCTGGTATGATAACGACGACACAAAAAAACCACATTATTAGCCACGGCACAAGTTGAAGTGCAGGATGTAAATGGGGGATGGAAAACACTTCGAGCGTTAGTAGATCAAGGATCTCAAATTTCTGTTGTATCGGAAGAAGCAGCGAAGATGTTACGATTACCAACACAAAAAGAAAACCCAAGTATATGGATTGGGTGACAGTTTAGTTGGGTTATCCAAAGAATCAATTTTGCTTAAAATTCAAACAAGGTTTACAAGTCAATTTGAATTTGAGACCGATGCAATCGTATTAAAAAAATTATTAAATCCTCAACCGTCAAGATCGTTTAAATATGACATGCGAAAATGGGAAGATATAGTGCTAGCGGACCCTACTTTTAATGAACGCGGCAAGATTGACGTGCTAATAGGAGGAGATTTATTAGCCGAAATTACTTGTAAGGGAGTAAAGCAAGATGACACTATGATTGGTCAATGCACCAAACTGGGATGGACTTTGTCAGGAATCGTGAATACACCTGGAAGAAAACAAAATCAATTGACGGAAAGTTTGCAAAATGAAACTTTAATAGCACCTATTAAAAAAAACTTAGTGTTTTAAATGAGAAAACAACTAAGCCCGATGTGCAAAGGCAGCGTGACTTTGAATTGGCTGAACTTCAAGCACAGACAACAATTTCGGACGTCGCTAATGAACGATTGAAAAGGCATTTAAGGCCGCCGGGAAGTCTCCACTTTGGAGAAGTTTGGGAATACGGGAAACCCCCTTCCCCTTTATTAAAAAGCCAACTTTCAATACCAGAATCCCAGACGATAGGTGTGTGTCACCTCTGGATCGATGGAAGTTATTAACGGAACAAGAAGATGGAATGAAAGAAAATTTAAAATTGACTAAAGTAGTAACTTTATTAAGTTGCCTTTTTATGTTTTCCCTTTTCACTGGGATTAGCGCCATAGAAAGTCCAGCAAGCGGAATAACCAATATGCAACCATTGGAGGATAACACGATGATATACCTGGACAATCTCGGACTAATGGACATCGCTGCGTCGAAATGCAATTTAATTATTTATTATAACTTGGAGCCATACAACACCGAGTTAAGACAGATAGATAAATATATTTGGGAGCTAGCAGTGAATTGCAAGGCTTTAATTTTGTATGAAGGAGCTTGTCAAATAATGGTACGCAACTTTAATAATAGAATTAATCAACTTAAGGCAAATAACGAGTTGATATTCAAAGAAAGAGACAGAAAAGAGCACCCTTTGAGTTTGTTGGAACTATACATCATATACTATTTGGAACTATGGATGCTGCAGACAGGAATATGATTGAAGCAAATATGCAAAACATCTTCGATAATCAACAAGATCTGGAACATATGTATCTAAAACAAACATCCTTAATAGATTCGACGTTTAATATAATTACAAAAACATCAGAGGAAATGAACGAACAATTCAAAGCTATGGAAGACGAAATAATGAGGTTACACAAAGAAGTACACGAAAATCAATATGTCAATAGGATGGCGCTAGCATATCAAACGATGCTGTTTCAAATTACACAATTGCTGGAAAGCTGAGAGAGAACGAAAGGATCAATTACAAATTTATTAATTGATCTCAATCACGGTCGGGTTAACCCCAATTGCTAAAACCAACACAAATAAAACGGGAAATTGCTCTAATTAAAGAAAAACTACCACCCAACCTGCAGCTACCTGCCACATATTTTTTATGTGAGACCTTGAGAAACAATATGTGCATTGTCAAGAATGTTAATACATGTGCCAGTATATTTGGGATATAAGTAGGGGAGATGTGGGGGTTGTGGGCATAGTTTTGTTTTTGGCTTATAATTACCGAACTAGTGCATATTATTTGGACATATGGGTATCTGTGTAAAGCTAGAGACCTAAACTAACTAATTATGAAGAAACATACTTGATTTCGTATTGCGAAAAAATTTCATATGGACTTTTGTAAAATCGCTATTTTTAGCAACAATTTTTTTTGGGGGGGTTGTGGGCACCCTGGGAAAAAATTCTGCAAATGGAAAAATATGGACAAAAACCGCAACCAATATCAACAAAATGACAATTTATTTATTTCAAAGACTACATAGGCGTTATTCATCGTCGGAAACACAATTTTGACATGTGTAATAACTGGCCCGCATGTCAACACATTTCAGTCGAAAAGCTCGATCGCAAAATTACAAATCTTGGTGATAGTCCCTCTCAGCGGAAGAGGATCCTTTTCCAAGAGCCTAAGATTTCTACAAGAATGTTCTAGAGCAGCGATGGGCACGAGATCTAACGGTTTGAGCAGCAGGTCGGCCAGACCAAAAAAAAACAACAACAACCACCACCGTCGCGGAGCCCGCAGAATGTGCGAGCAAAGAGAATACGCAAATCCCTTTAAAGTTGTTTTTGTTTTGGGTACGATGTCGAGACTCAGCCAATGTATTTTTTTGTGCAAAACTCGGGACCGAGGCGATGAGTTCGCTACCTGCTACAGAGTCTGTAGCATTGTTTTTGTTTCTTCACGGATCGCTGAACGCCAGCCGCGACCCGTCTGGCTGGCGCCTCCCGAAAAATATAACGGTTTGAGCAAGTGAGCAAATTGAGCCAGGGCGTGCCCATCTCTGTTCTAGAGGGTTCCAAACAAATTTTGAAAACAATTTTACAAGAAATTGTAGGTAATACAAAAATTTGCCAAATAAAAACGGGTGCCCACAACCCACCCAATTTTGGTGCCCACAACCAACTTTAGCAGACATTTTAAGAAGTATTTACATTTTAAGTAATAAAGAAGTAAATACTTTGACTAAATAAAAATGCATTACACTTACCTTCTTAATCGATTTACTTTAATTAATACACTATTGAAAATCTTTGAAAAAAGTTTTACCACCTTTTCCAAGCACAAAAAAAAAACCAATTCGTTCATTTCAAAAAGCAAACGCGTTCGTTTACTTTGATATTTGGCATAAATCATACATAGGGTAATTAATTGCGAATGACATTACCAACAAAAGTCAATCTTAATTTTGTGAAAATTTACGTAGGAGTGCCCACAACCGACCCATGCCCACAAACCCCACTTCTCCCCTACACTTTGTTCGTGAAAATAAAACAAAAGTTCGATCTCATCAAACAACTATATTTTTAAAAAATTGGTTATGCACTCCCCGGTTACATGCTTAATAACCCATTTTTTTCAATCGCTCTGAATTAAATGGTTGAGATGTTTTCTCACTCCTTCGATTGAACTTTCTGTACAGCATAACAGGGAATTTTATGGCACGCATTGTTTTAAGATAGGCAAGTTTGGTTGTTATACGTTCAAGTAAACTCTATAAAACAGTTGTACAAAAACTTTAGCACTTTATATGTAAAGTGCATCGTTTCCGTGTAACTATATAAAAGTACTACCAAGTCTGTCATAACTCTTTTCCTTTAACATGCCCCGAGATATACAATTTTTATTATAGAACACTTACCGGGCGACCACCGTTGCCAGGTTATCAAAGAAAGTGTAGTCTCCATTGGTGGTATAAGTCATAGACTCGGCGCAGCCTATATAGCGACTCTTTCGTCCGATCACGAGATTCTGAAGCAGCCAGTACTCGCCATGCTGAAGTCTCTGGAAACGAAGCAAACGGTTTCGGCACTTGACTAATAGCTGCAGTTCAATGGTTCTGGGAGAATCCACTCGGAGGGGGACTCTGTGCTCGACATACTCCTGATCCTGATCGTCTGCGGAACAAGCTGTTGATGATATTCCAACACTGGGATTTTTGGCAAGACTCTGGGCCTGTTGCAAGTTCCTCCAAATGAGTAGGAGAGCAACACTGCTAAGTATAAGGATTGGCCACAGACGGACAAGTCTCCTGCTAAAATTCAAGACCGCCATTTCGGATCCAGGGGCTCAACAGTTCACAAGCGTTTGCTCGTCCACTTCGCTGCCAGACAGTAATTAAGCTAATAGCTAGACAAGAATTCCAACAAACATTGACAGTTATCAAAAGCAGTTTTGGTGGTGGTTGGTGAACTTGTTTGGTGTGGGTGCTTAATTTACCTCGTCCATTGAATAATCCCTAATTATTATTATACTCATCTGATAAGATTTCACATAATGTGCTGCCGTGGTTAGGATTGTGCGATTGGTTGCTGACAATGGGGCTTACCCAAAAAAAAGATGGTTTGCCCCTTTACTTAGCTAACCTAAACATGATTTCGATTCGTTGATTTAAACTGACCTGAACTGAGGTTTTTGGTGATTGGAAAAAAACAAACAGTCGTGTAAAAGACTTCAAGAGAACCAAACCTAAAGTTGGTCTTCAAAAATTGATTTTTTAAAGCATTCGTGCCGGAACTCGCAACTTAATTGTTTTTGAAAGTTGTCTGTTTGTCCGTCCGTCCAAATCTCGGGAACGCTAAAATCATAAAAACTCAACGTCCATGCAATTAATATATAACTTGAATATTACAAGAGTAAGCAAATACTAAGTAAAAATCTCTCAAGTGGGCCACCTAAATTCAAAAATCCGAATCTTTGGAAAATTTTTAGCTTTTTGAGTTCACAACAGAAATGTATGAGAACATTTTGGCCCGTTTTAAAAAATTTGGAGTTTTAAAAAAGTTTCATGGGTTACAAAACAAATTTTGGGCTAATTTTTGACAAAGTTGCACTTAATCTTTATTTGCTATCTACTGATCCGTGTGAGATAAAAATAAAAATTTTTAAAACATTATTTCTTAGATCCGGTGAGATATCTTTCTCACTTTTTCAACGATAGTTATAGACAATATTTCTTTTAAAGAATTTAAAAAAAAAAAAAAAATTGTTTTTTTAAATTTAAAAACAGTTCTTTAAAAAGTTAATTTCTTTCAGTGTTCTTCATATCGCTCAGTTTTTTTTTTTTTTTTTTTTTTATATTAAATGAGCCCCAAGAGGTCACAGGTTTGATGAAAATGGTGACTAAAACTAACGATGGATCTTGGTCTTTTGTATGTGTCCCCAGATTACAGAGCTGAAGAGAAGTATTTCCAATCTAAGCTGATCAGCGACTATAGCGGTTGTCTTGTTTTGTTTTTTAAATGAGTACGAAATCTTTCGGTTTGGGGTTACAAGACTAAATTACTAAATGGTAAATCTATATATATATATAGAAGTCTGTGTGCAAAATTTTGTGGCGCACTTATAGCTCTTATGGCTCCCGAGATCTCGACGTTTGTACGGAAAGACGGACGAACGCTTTCCTGCAAGTCATCTTTTAAGATTCGGGAACAGATAGTAATCGCACCGGTACTAATCTGAACTGTGCGGTGGACGATCGAGGATTTCGTAGCCGAATTCGATTAATTTAGTGATGGTCTTTAAAGCTTTGTGTGCTGGTGCGTTGTCTTGGCGAAATAACAGTTTTTATTGTCGTTACTGAAAGAGAATACTGTTAACGTTGCAAATGTCTAAACACTTAGCTGCAAAGTATGGGCAGCGCATTTAATCGATGTGATAAAAAATATTTAAAGGTTTTTTAAGGGTTTCTCATCCTCGTTAAAAAGGGAAATGCTTTTTGTGAAGTTCGATTAGTCTAAGTGTTTAATACATATCTGGTATATCTGGTATCTGGTATTAAGGTAAATTTAATTCAACGATTACATCTGGTTGCAGTGTCCATTTTAAGACACACCAATTTGTTTTTGAACAGTTTTATCAAATTGTCTTTAATTTGATCATATTTGGTCCCAATTATGCACATCATGTTTCTGAATGACACTTAAATCAGGCACGGATCCAGGGGGTGGGCTTGGGGGGTTTTAACCTTTCGCGGCTTGTGGGCGTTAGAAGGGGCGTGGTCTGGTTTTGAAACAAACTACGTGGAGTATATAGAAGTCTGTGTTCAAAATTTTGTGGTTTTAGCTCTTTTAGTTCCCGAGATCTCGACGTTCGTACGGAAAGACGGACGGATAGACATTTGCAACGTTAACAGTATTTGCTTAATCTGCGAGTAATGCAACTAAAATCGCACCATCGAGCAAATGCTGCAAAAATCGATTTGTTTTACTTTATTCGTTTAAACAACGCTTCTTGTCTAGTAGAGCCCTCCACGAGTACACTTTTAGAGCCCTTTTCCTCCCATTTCAAAAAACCGCTTGAGTAATTCAGATCACAAAAATTTTCAAACCGAATAGCTCAGCTCCCAAATTTTTACAATGACTCGTTTGAAAATAAAGGGCTCATGGAATCATAAGCTCATGGAATCACAAGCTCATGGAATCACAAGCTCATGGAATCATATGCTCATGGAATCATGGGCTCGAGTAGCTCAGTTTTTCGAGCGGAGCTGAAAAAACCATTACAATATTAAGAATTGTGTTTATTTGGATCATCGTTTTTCATGCAACCTAAATATCTTAAGATCGGCTCAATTTTATTTCTTTCTATCATTTAACCAAGATTTTGGCTTGAAGTAAGTTTTAAGCAAAAGTTTAGGTAATTCTTTAAAAATCTGTTTTCACCCCAAAAAAAATATGAAAAAAGAACCTCGATGGATCTCGATTTCTTAAGAATTTGCCAAAAGAAACATCGTCTGTCGACCACAGTTTTTTTGTAACCGTCTCTTCTTTTTGTTGATTCTTAAGAAATCGCGGTGCACCGAGGGTTCAGCTTTAGTAGTAACTTTACCTTAAATTGCGATTAATAAATATCCTCGATGGACCGCGATTTCTTAAGAACCACGGCATTTATTAACGTGCTGCCATTTTTAACTTGTTTCTTTATTGATTTTAAGATTCTGAGTTTTTTTTATTCGACTAACGTGAGCTGTTTGTTCGGTTTGTTTTTTAGACATGAGCCACTCGAGCCGAGCTGTTTGAAAGGGCTCATGGAATCATAAGCTCATGGAATCATGGGCTCATGGAATCATAGGCTCATAGGGAGAGCTGTTACTCGATGATTCCCATGAGCTATGATTCTAAATTCACAAACAAACAGCTACAGCTAAAGCTCAGAGCTCATTTTAAACTCTACTGGAAGGGCTCTATTGTTTAGCACTAAAACTTGACTTTTGTCGGGCTTAATACTTTGTAAACCCTAATTTAATAAAAATTCACGTTTTGAGGGTTAAATAAAAATAATTTGTTGGAAATATTTGGCACATTTTTTAAACATTATTTACATTTTGTTGTCAACCATCAGTGCAAAAATCAAAATACGTTTACCGATCTGTAGATATTAAATTAAAAGGCAGCATCCAACTTTATCAAAAATGGGACAACATTTTAAACTTCTAACATCATTTAAACTTTGAATTTCCAAAACCATAACAAATATTTTTGGTCCGTTTTCTTTTTTTTTATTATCCCAGCGCAGCAATTGTACACTTTTATTTAAATTGGGTTAGGTAAATTTCCTCGATGGAAGAATTTCTAAAACCCCTTTATATAACGTACTGCCATTTTTACTAAAAACTTGTTTCTTTAATTGATTTTAAAGATTCATTTTTTTTTTTATTCGACTAACGAGACTATTTGTTCGGTTTGTTTTTAGACATGACGCCACTCCGAGCCGAGCTGTTTGAAAGGGCTCATGGAATCATAAGCTCATGGAATCATGGGCTCATGGAATCATAGGCTCATAGGGAGAGCTGTTACTCGATGATTCCCATGAGCTATGATTCTAAATTCACAAACAAACAGCTACAGCTAAAGCTCAGAGCTCATTTTAAACTCTACTCGTGAAGGGCTCTATTGTTTAGCACCTAAAACTTGACTTTTTGTCGGGCTTAATACTTTTGTAAACCCTTAATTTAATAAAAAAATTCGCGTTTTGAGGGTTAAATAAAAATAATTTGTTGGAAATATTTGGTACATTTTTTAAACATTATTTACTGTTGGAAATTTTGTTGTCAACCATCAGTGCAAAAATCAAAAATACGTTTACCGATCTGTAGATATTAAATTAAAAGGCAGCATCCAACTTTATCAAAAATGGGACAACATTTTAAACTTCTAACATCATTTAAACTTTGAATTTCTCAAAACCATAACAAATATTTTTGGTCCGTTTTCTTTATTTTTTTATTATCCCAGCGCAGCAGTTGTACACTTTTATTTAAAGCACTAGTCACATTGTCGTGGACCCAAAAAACAACATAAAATTTTAACTCTAATGCATGAGGTTTTCGATAATCATTGGGAAGAAGTAGTTGCAAATGGAACTTCACAATAGCTGGTCTTTATACAACCCAACGTTTTATTAAATATTGTCAAATATTTTAAAACGACAAATAATTCCCGAATAGATTGTATGTGTGTTAAGCACGATAACGACAGCAATGCCCACATGGACCATCAATTATAAAAGAATTACATATATCGAGCGCCCACCGGTTGATGTCAAGCGAATGAAATAGACTAAAGAGTCGGACCTGCAAGAAGCTGATAAGTGCGACATGCTTATCCGACAAATTATCAAGCAGCGAGTTCGAGATTACCTTCGTATGTTCCTATCCGTTTGGAATCGTCGTTATCATATCAATTCGCACCAATCAATTGATAACATTACCGTAAGTGCTTTCACAACACTTGGTTTGGTGAATATCAGACTGAACCGAGTTGGCTTTCTTAAATCACAGTTGTCTGCCTTAGATATAGTGACGACTGCGTGCACTCCCTTATTATTGCAGCGAAATTTCAATAAAAAAAAAGCAAAGAAGCCCAAAGCAGGAGTCCATCGGCTACTAGAGTGCCAACCAACCGACACCGAGGGGGGTGCTTTAGAAACATCTTCCCACCAAATTCCAACCAAATGTTTACTACTTCTTTGTGATAATTATGACTGTCTTTGATTGGAAGATGTTTTCGAAGCACCCCTTCTATGACATATTAAACAAAAGCCACATTTAACGCGGTGAGAAAAAAAATGCCAATTGCATTTTCAGCACCCAAACTAGTCAAGATACAAATTCACATAAAATAAATTTTGAGAACATCCGTCATTTGAGAGAATTGCAAATTATGGCCGTTGCTTGGCCGTTGTCTCATCGAATTTGGTGTCCCACTTCAAAAAGTCATTTTTTGCTTAATAAGTACAAGTTTTGAAAAGTTAGGTGCGTTTTGTAACATTTAAAAGTGACATAACGCCCTCAGGCGCTTTGGGCGCTATTTTACTGTTTTGAGTTGTGTTACGCACCCTTATGTACCTATAAGCACAAGCACTTTCCAATTGGAAACCAAAAATATGCAAGAACGCCATAGTCGAATTTCCGACTCTCAGATTCCCGATACTTATTGCACTCTCAAAAAATGGGAACTCTATCTTACATTTTAAATTTACATTAAATTTACATTTACATTTTTATACCCTTGCAGGGAATTATATTTTAAATGTGATGTTTGTAACGCATAGGGGAGACCGGGGCTATACGTGACATTTTGAGTTCGCGAATTTTTCCTGATTAGACTGTTATGGAGAAAAAAACGAATACTGTCGGTTTCCAATAAATCAACCTTCTAGTTAATACACAAATTTTTTAGGTGTTTTTTCTGTCATGTTTGTCTCAGGTAGAACGTGAAATATCTAACGATGTCTTGTGTCACGAATTACCCCGATACCTGGGTAAATCGTGACAGAGCCATTAAAACAATTGTAATACCTAAATCTATCATGTTTCAATGGCTTTATCAACTTTATCTAATACTTGCAACAACAATATACTAGAAAAAACGTTTTATGTTACATAAATCAGAATGTAAAGAACAAAAAAATGATCCAGATGTACGAACTGGCACGTTGTTTGCAAACTGGCTGATTTGTGAAAGAATTCCTTCCTTTTTTCAGTCGAAGGGATATTATATTTTGTCATCGTCTTCCCTGGATTGTTTAACATCCAAAAATCGCAATGTTGATTGTACGATTTTTTAAATGGTCCAAAATCACTCCTATCAATTTGTCACGAAATACCCCGGGTGTTCATGTCACGAAAAGCCCCATCGTCATATGTCTTGTTTGCATTTGCAAAACATACACATATCACGGTGGTGCATGACTTTTGTGTTTTAATTATATGCATAGCAATGTGGAGAACAAGTAAAACTTACCGAATGGTAGGGGAACATGGGGCATAACGGGGCAGGGGCAGAACGGGGATGAAATTAATAATTGTCCCACACTGTCGCGCCATCTATTGAAATTTACATCAACATAGTTTTACATCATATGCGACATTTTCGAAAGTGAAACCGGCACAATTATTGCGTCAGCATATTTTTTGCAGCATATATGGTGTAAATTCCGGTCGAATTGTAACTTTCGAGATTTTGCATATCTAAGTAAGTAATATTTGTTTATATTTTATAAATATTGGGTTCATTCCAAGATATAATATGTTGTTTCAGCTTTACATCGCATATTTATTTTTTTCATTCCATGCGCTAGTTTTTTTTATAAAAGGTTAATCAAAAAAGTGTTCCCGGGGCAAAACGGGCGGGGCATAACGGGGCACAATCTTTTGCAGCAAGCAAAACTCAAGATGTGATTATGACGATGAAGGCTGTTATTTATGTACTTGTTTTGAAATTTCAATTTATTAATTTTCGACGACTATTATCACAAATCTGCAGAGCGATTTTTTTAAACAAAATCAACAAAAATTAATTTCACTGATTAATTAATTAATTAATATCACTATTTTATCACTTTTTAATATTTTGCAATAATAAAAAAATTTTGACAACAACTGACTGTCTTATTTATTAACAATAAAAACATTTAATGCAAATATTCGCAACTTAAATTAATTTTATAACAAAGAGAAAAAAGTCCCGTTATGCCCCGTGCTCGGGGCATAACGGGATGAAAAACTTTTTTTTCTAAATCGTCAAAAAATATAATTCAATCACATGATTTTTGATGTTCTAAAATTTTTTTCATTAAAATATGAGTTAATGAAGATTCCAAGAAAAAAAAATTTACACAAAAAACATATTATGTATGTGAAAAAAAATCATAACTGAAAATTGCCCCGTTATGCCCCACGTTCCCCTATGTACCTACAACCTACAATATTGTTATGAAAACAAAAAAACTGAGATTTTTAAATTTTACTTCTGACACACAAAAACACTTTTTATGCCAATAACAATGAACAACGGCAGATACGCGCGTCAAACTTCGTCATAACCTAAGAAGCTACTGGCGCCACCAGTATTATTTTTTTGGATTTTTAAATCCACAGGAGTGGAGAACAACCAATTTTAAATTTCTCGCTTTGTCACAAATAGCCCCGGTCTCCCCTACATACATTCTTGATCAGCGTCACCAGACGAGTCGATGTAGCCATCTTCGTCGGCCCGTCGCACAGTGGGGTATTTTTTAAAAAAGTGGGACTTAATTCACACAGGCTAAATAGACTCTGCCTTATATTTTTCTTGTATTAAGTTTACAAAATTAAACTAAAAAAAGTTACTTTTGGATAAGGCTTAGTATAATTTTATTTAAAAAAATAGTTTTTCATAAAATTTTTAATGTTGAATTTTCTGACTTTTTTAAATTAAAAATTCATATCTTAGGAACTAATGCAGATATTTTTAAAATTTAAAATGTTTGTTATAGCTAAAACTTAAGGCTTTTAAATGAGTCAAAGAGTCAAATCAATCAAAGTGTGATTTTTCATAGATTTTCTAAGTTAAATTTTCAAAAGTCAATAAATGAAAAATAATATTTTTTTTCTTGTTATTTTTTCAGTAATTTTATTTTATTAAACTAAGAATTAATTGACATTTCATGTTTAACTTAACAAAAAAAAAAAAAAAAAAAATTGTCTTTAGCCATTGAAACCGTTGACTCTCACCAAAAAAACACGTTTTTGCGTCCAAGTTTACAAATTTGATCTCAAATATCTCGCTTATCGCACAAAATCGCATCGATCAAACTTTTTTAAACATATTAGTGACACTTTAAAGTAAAATAAAAAAAATGATCGCGTGCGGACGCGGGTGGGTCAACTATATGTCCATGCAAAGCAAAAAAATTCATACATTTTGTAGACTATTACTGTATATTTTTTTTAAATTACCATAAAATTAAAAAAGGTTCAAAGTAACGGAATAAAAAAACACACACATTCTTTGAAAAATGTTTAAGATATAGCGCCTACAAAATGCTCCAAAACGAAAAAATATGTATCTTACGCATTAACTAAAAACTAAATCTGAACTTTGAACGTAGATTGTGAAGCCCGAAAAAATCATAAAATTATAATTTAAACAGGGTTTGATAGAGAATTTTATCTATTTTGAATTGGTATGACTCACTTCTTTGAAAAATTCCCCACTGTGCGTCGGTCTGTTTCAGTAAGGTTTTTTCTCCCATATGACCATAAAACTTTCCCAATAGTCTTTTTTTTCATTGGAGGCAGAGCTCGAAGATTTTTACGATCTATAGCTGCTATAAATGTTTGAATAATTTTATGTTTCAGTAAATTTTTTCGCTCAGTATAAGACATATCAACTTAAAATTTCAACTTAAACGTTTTTCGCTTATTTTTATCCCTCATCAACGTATAAATGACTATTACTGACCAAAGTACAGTATTAAAAACGGTTTATCTAAAGAAAAAGTCTTTTTTTTTTTAAAGGGCCCAACTTGCCACGCACAAGGTTCCAACTTACCCCGTACCTGGGGCAAGTTGGCACCTTTGACAACACCCTACAAAAGGACTGCTTAGATTGGTTTGAACAAAAACAACAATGTAGCTGAATGCTCATCTGATACTATGGTGCTTACCATTTTTTATAACATACGCCACTAAGCCGGAAAAATTTATAAGTGAAAAAGGTGCCAACTAGTCCCGGTCTCCCCTACCCAAAAATTGATTTTTATCTTGTGTTTATGTGTTTATTTTTTGGAAAACAATTAAAATTTAATTAAAAATTTTTTTTTTTTAAGCCACATATTTTCTTATGGGAGAAAAAATATGTAAAAATATGAACATTGTCGAGAAAGTAGAAATATGTGCCAGTGGAATGCGGCCATAAGTTGTTCAAACAAGTTTCGCGCCATCTTTTCAAGTTTTTGCTTACTAAAAGAAATCACTCCTGCCATATGGCAACGCCATTTTGTTTTCTAGTATTTTTTCTCCCATCTCTGTCTGTCGAACAGCACTCACGAAAAGTGTTTCTATTTTATTGGCCTTTAGCACTCTCTCACTTCTTCCAAACTTTTTCGATCTGAGTAGAAGGTATTAATCATAAGCCTATAAAGGGACTCCGTTAGATAAATTAGAATGTAATTTGGGTTTTTTACAACACAGTGAGTTATCTCATCGTTTCTTCATATTTGGCTGTATTGTGAATAGGATATTATAGCGACCTTTGGTCATCGATAGTTGATATTACTATATTACGCGTTCAGGTGAGTTGGTAGCAAATCCCATCCCTATTATCAATAGCCTTTTTTGTTTACGGAATGTTTTAATTCAGTTCTGAGGAACATTAACGTTTTATAGCCATGTCGGACAACGAGTATGAGCGCTTCGAGATAACAGACTACGATCTGGACAACGAGTTCAACATAAACCGACCCCGTGGACGCCAGAGCAGACACCAGCAGATCTATGGTGAGCAGTAAAATCCTGCGCTTATATTGTGTTTACTAGGCCTTTATCCGCAGGTATTTGGGCGGATGACAGCGAAGAGGAGAGTGGTGGCGAGAATGGAGGAAGCCGGAGAGGACGGTCTGCCCGGCAGCCCAAGGACTACACCATGCCTGTGAACTTTGTGGCCGGTGGTATTCAGCAGGCGGGTAAAAAGAAAAAAAAGGCCCTACAGACGGCCGACGACGAGGGATCGAAAAAGGAGCCACTCGGAGAAGCGGAGAAGGGCGAACAGAGCGACGGCTCTGCCGAAAGCGGGCGTCCCGCCTTCGGTCAGAGCGATCCGGACAGCTCTAATAGCTCCGTGGAGGAGGAAAGGCCATCGCTGAGCAGAAAGCCGGCCACTGTTACCTTCCAGCACCGCTCGCACATCGCCAGCGAGAGGAACGTGGGCGCCTGGGAGCAGCATACGCGCGGCATCGGCGCCAAGCTGCTCCTTCAGATGGGCTACGAGCCCGGCAAGGGCCTGGGCAAGGACCTGCAGGGAATCTCGCAGCCAGTGCAGGCCCACGTGCGGAAAGGCAGGGGGGCCATTGGTGCCTACGGTCCCGAAACTGCTGCCAGTGTCGGTGGAAAGCCCACCAAGAGCATCAAAGTGGACGAGGACGTGCGAGAAGCAAAGGAATTTAAAGACCAGCTGAACAAGTGGCGCAAGGGGGTGGCAGCTGGATCGGATCCGCAGGAGCGTCAGGGAAAGCGATACTACTACAAGTCCGTTGAGGAGGTAATAGCCAAGGGCCACACGTCCAGCCATCTGCTCTCCGAGAAGCTCAGCAAGAAACTGGGCAATGTTCCGGTGATTGACATGACTGGACCTGAAAAGCGAGTGCTCAGTGGCTATCATGCCCTGGGTCAGGCCAAGATTACGCCGGAAGAGACGCTCTACGACGCCGAACCGACTGAAAAGGGAGCCGCTCCCGTCAGCGTGTTTGCCATGCCCGAACTGACGCACAACCTGCAGCTCTTGGTGAGCCAGTGCGAGCAGCAGATCATCGCAATCGACAATCAGGAGCGCGAGTGCGCCAGCCAGCAGGCAGCGCTGGAGAGCGAGCACCGCAAGCTGGAGGAGATTGTGCACTTAGAGCGAAACCATATTCACACGCTGGAAGAGTCCCTAGACCGAGTAGAGCGGCTGAGCGAGGATCCCGAGTTGAAGTTGCCACAGGCGGAGCGACTCTTCCGGGAGCTGCTAGATAACTACACCGCTGAGTTCCAGGAGTTCGGTCTAGCGGATCTAGCAGCGGGCGTGATAGCGCCACTTCTAAAGAGGGAGTTAGTCCAGTGGCAGCCGCTGGAGCAGCCAACGGAGCCGTTGCAACTGGTTAAAAAATGGCGCGCAATGCTGCAGCAAGGGGAGCCAGCGGAGCAGCAGCCACGCAACGTTTTCGATCCGTACTCCTCGCTTATCTGGGCCGGGGTTATGCCCTCATTCCGGGCCAGCGCCGCTGCCTGGCAGCCGAAGGAGCATCCTCCTATGGCGGCACTTCTGGACGCCTGGGCCCCTTTACTGCCCAGCTGGGTGCTAGACTCGGTGCTCGAGCAGTTGGTGCTGCCTCGATTGGTAGCTGGCGTCCAGGATTGGGATCCCCTAACCGACACTGTGCCTATTGATAGCTGGGTGCTTCCATGGCACGCCATCCTGGGCAGCAAGCTGGAGGAGGCCGTCTACCCCCAGATTCGCAGCAAACTGGGGTTGGCCCTCCGCGCCTGGTCGCCGCATGATCGCTCCGCCAGGGCCATGCTTACGCCCTGGCAGCAGGCCTTTCCCGAGGAGGAGATGCAGGAGTTCCTGCAGCGTCACATCTTACCGAAACTCCAGGCGACTCTGGGTGAGTTCGTTATCAATCCGCTGCACCAGGACTTAGAGCTGTGGCACCAGGTGTGGGAGTGGCATGAACTTTTTGAACCCATGTACATGGCTCAGCTTCTGGACAGGCACTTTTTCCCGCGCTGGATGCAGGTGCTTGTAGTCTGGTTGAATCAGTCCCCCGACTACGCGGAGATATCGCGGTGGTACACCGGCTGGAAGAGCATGCTGAGTGAGCCGCTTCTTCGCGAGCCAAGCGTCAAGGAGCATCTGCGCCGAGCTCTTGAAATGATGCACCGTGCCAGCGACGCCCTTCTTCAGCCCACTGTCTCTCCCACGCCACCGCCGCCCGTTCCTCCGGCCCCTGTAATGATGATGGATCTGGTTCATCCGCCCGCGCAGCTGGAGTTCAAAGAGCTCGTGTCGCAGCACTGCGCCGATCTGGGAATTATCTTTGCTCCTCTTCCAGGGCGAAGGGAGATGGGCAAGCAGGTAACGAAATATTTCGCAAAAATTTTAAATTTTTATGCTGATTTTTCCCCTATATACAGATCTATCGCGTGGGCAAGCTCTTTTGCTACATCGATCGCCACGTTTGCATGCTTAGCGATGGAAGCTTCAGCAACTGGCAGCCGGTGGCCCTAAATCAGCTGCTGGAACGCTCTCAAACAGGAATCGTCTGAAGGTTTACTAAATTTGTAGAAAGTTAATCAATTGAAGGTCACTGTAGGTGAAGTTCTCGGAAAATATAAATATAATTTAAAACGTTCAAATTTTATTGCCAGTTTTTATGCGCTAGTCCAAAAACATGTTTAACATGTTAGAACAAGATTTTGACTCCATATTGTATTCTTAAATCATAGAAACTCAACAAAATTAGGCAATTGACAAATTATTTGATTAATTTGTGTGAGAAAACTCGTTAATATAAGCAAAAAGTATTTTTTATTGTTTTGTAGACCTGATTTCTTTTGTTATTTTTCTAATTAGAATGACAATATACATATGACAATATTTTGTTCACAAAATAACATACAAGTTAAACCATCTTAAAAAGACAACATAATTTTCAAATCGTGGCTAAAAGTATAGAAAAGCAGATATTTTAGATTCAACAAATTTATGTCAGGATTTTTTTTATTTACGTGAACACTTATTTTTCTTTTCTAATCTGGATTGATATTGTCGTACATTTCACTTAATCACTTATTTGTAAATATGTTTGCTATCAAAAATTTGCAAAAAAGAGTGTGCCTTCACTTTAGAGCGGCACTGTATGTTAAACCTGGAGTTTAAGTTCAACTTTTTGTAACGTACGCAAAAGAACTTTAAGCAACCTTGTTTTTTATTCAAACGCATTTAAGGGGGGAGTACACTTTGATTTTTAAAAAAAATTCTTTTTTTTTTGGGCTTAAAATGTTCCGTGTATACTTTAATTTAGAAAAGACTCCAAGTCCGCCAGAATATTCCTTACCGCTTTACGAAGCGATTTCCTAAAACATGTACCGTACATGTACATGTACATGCACATCTTTAAACGCGTTTATCTCGAAACGGGGTTTTTCAAACTGGTAGGTTTTCTTGTTCAGAATTAAATTCTGCTTAGAAATACGTGGCCACATTTTCGATTTTGTCAAAAATGGATTTTTAATCCACGATTTTGTAAGCATTTTTAGGGTGAAAAAATGGATTTTTTTTTTCTAAGGCCACAACTTTTGAAAAAATTAATTTTAAAAAAATCGGAACTCGTATTTCTAACCCAAATTTCATTACTAATCAGGACTTTGTTCCATTTATGTTCCGGGATCACATGGGAAGGAGTATTTTTCCCCACCGTTTTCCGACTCCCGCGCGAGGACGCCCGCGCGACCTGGTGCACCGGCCACATGGAGACGCCAATCGAGTTCCAAAAAAAAAAAATTTAGTTCAAAGGATGAGTAATAAACGGGTTATAACATACATATTCGCCCTCCCTGAGTGTTTTATTGCTTAAAAAAATTAACGAAAATGCCTTACTTTTTGGACGTTCAAAGTGTAGGATAAACCAAAAAGTATACCCATTACATTGTAATACAATTTTACAATTTAATACCAGGGGCCAAAAAGACACAAATTAAACACAAACACCATAATAACTGTTATGTATTCAAAACCTACGTTGTCTCAATACATATTTACTACACAACTCAATATAATCAACAGCCTCCCCCTTAACCTTAACCATTTGGAAAAAGCTTCATTAAAATGTACCCATATAATCGCCAGCTGTTTCCTTTTTAGCAGGCGATCAGAAAAATTGGGGGTTTCAAACTCGGGTATGTGCACAATTCACTAGTTTATATGAAAAAATAATCGGGGGTTACCAACCGGTGCCCTTTTTAGCATGAACATTTGCGTACGATTGTAACGTCCGCAACGCAGGATTAACCCATATTTAGTTTCTATTTTATTTCTTTTAAGACAAACCAGATTAAACCTTAGATTACCATTTTGTGAGCAGGTTATGTTTGTTGTTACACTATCCTTCAGTTCTCAATAGTTGATAGTTAGTGGGTAGCTGCCACAATACGTTTGTTTTATAAAAACCTTTAATTTGTCATAAAATTTGTCTTAATCGATCTGACGCCATTACCTTTCAAACCAAAAAATGAACTAACGTTTTCTCTACTATAAACTATATGAACATTTCCGCGATATTGTCAACCTGGTCAACAAATTTCAAAGTTCATTTAAATATACATATATACTTCTATATGATTTGGTAACAAATTATTTTTCTTAAATTAAAGGGACTAGACTTGTCTAAACAACTGATAAATAAATTGAAAATTTTTTTGGATAAAACTTAATCATATCGGCAAAAAGTCTATTTTTTTGTATATTTTCGTATTTTTTATTACTGAATGTCATTTTTTTTAGAAAAGGATGTCAAACATGTTGAACTTTTCAAGCAAAAAAACTATAAATCAATGGCCTCAAGGTATAGAAAAAAAATTATGTATACTTTATATCTCGTATCTTCGAGACCGGGAATTTAAATAAATACAAAAAAAGCCTAGAGAGATATTTTATTGTACAAGTACTCAAGGGATAGCAACGTTATTCCACTTTTGAAATTATTAATAAGCTTTACAATATTCTGGCAACATTTTTTTTTTTAATAGTGTCAGAAAAAGTTTACTTCTGTTTAACGTACTTTCGCGACCGCATGTTTATTGCCATTATTATGAAAAGTAAAACTAAGTGAACTCCATCTTTTGCAGACAATATAGAGCTTCAACAATGATGGAGAATCACAAAAAAATGTCGGAAAATGTATGTCTCCTATTTTTTACTTGCAACAATAGCGTACGAATGTAAGTTCGCTACCCCTGGAAATGCCCATGTGTGTTGTGCTGAATCCGAACCTAGCCATGAAAATGCGGATATAGGCTTTGAGAAGTTTGACGATCAACGGTGACTAAAAACGTTTTCCAACCATTTTTCAGCCTGAATTGTAGAGGACCGAATTGTTTCCTTGAATTCAATTTAAGAAATCTCTTCATAATTTGATGTTATTTTAATTGTAACACCAAAGAATAAAGGTAAAAAGCAACAAATTAGGTTAATAAAATAAATGATAAAGAAAATATGTGTTAAAACACCCGAAAACAGTATTACATTTTTCTTTGTTTGCGCTTCCATTTTTTTCCGCCAAAAATGAACTTTGCTCTAAATTTAGGACGTTTTGGCTGTCGTTTTTGGTCGTTTTTATTAAAATACCAGAACATTGTTAGTATTTTTATATTTTTGCTTTCAAATTCCTCGATTTCTGCATCCTCGCTTACACTAAGGAAAAATCGTAAAGGCGGAGAAAAAATGTCTTCAAATGATAAGCCAACAATGTAGAGTCATAATTAATGAGTTGAACAATGTAGTGTCATCGATATTCAGATATTTGACAAAAAAAAATATTACGATTAAAATATTTATTGTTCGGCAAATATCGATGTATTGATACTTTTCACATCCCTAGCTCGCAGCTGACTCGAGAACGCATCCGCAAATAAGGAAGAAACACAGAACGGACTCGGTTTAGCCGCACGGAAAACTAAAGCAAATACTCAGCTCTACACGAGGCGTAAACAACGCAGACAACTGAAACTCGCACAATGCAATAATTGCCGTTGTTATTTCAATAGAGATCGCGCACACATGGACAGGAATACATTTTACGCAAAATCACAACAAACAAATTTAAAACCGCGTGTCTTTCGTTTCTCTTCTCCCGCTCTTTTCGTTGCACTGCTCCCACTTTTCGCCTAATGTGGTTGTGAATGCGTGTTTGTTTTCTAATTCAATGAGTGCAAAAGGCAGTGCACCTGAAACGCAACTTAAACAAAAGTGAATTTACCACGTGCGCCCGCCCGCTCTCTCGCGTCTTAAGTTAATTTGTTGTAGCTGCTTTTTCTGTTTGTTTTCCCGGCATCTTTCTCTCTCTATCGGTTCTCCGTTCCCTCTCGCAACCGAACAACGTGAACTTGCCGTTGGAGTCTCCGCAAAAGCAGCCGGCTTTTGAATTGCCATTGGATTAGCACTTATTTAAAGGGAACACACACGAAGATAAAACAATGGTGCAGGTCAGTAACAACTTCATCTTGGGAAAAAAACAAACCTTAAAAAAGAAAAAAAATTGTTTATAAAAAAAGTTAAAACTAAAAAAAAAAAATTAATTTTAATACAACCAGGTATTGTATAAAATTTAAGGAAAAACCCAACTCTTGTAAATCTGTATTTTATTTTTAACGGGTTAAAATTTTTTTCTCAACAATTACAAAAACATTGTGAAATAAAAAATGTAAGAAACTTGATATTAATTTGTTTAATAACTAAATAAATGTTAAAAGCGCTGTTTCATGTTTTTCTTAATTTTTTATTTTTTTTTTAAATACTTATCTGGCTAGTTATAAACTTTACTCTAAGACTAAACATTATATACAAAATGTTCACTAAGCGTTTGCCTCAGAACATCCTTCTTGGATCCCCAACAAAATCGAATGCTAGCTGGCAGGGAACTACTTATACAACCGCAAGGCCCATAAAACCGGCTCATTCCGAGCAACATTGGTCCTAGCAGCATTTGAAAATTTAATAACTTTTAAGGTTCCTGAAAAATGTACATACAGTACAATTTTTTATTGTGCTTAGAGTTATTAAATACTTTTTGCGAAATAATTGCTCATAATGGAAGAAGACTTAAAAGAAAGCTGTGAATAATAAAAGGCATAAAAAATGTATTTGAAGTCGAAAAAGTATATGGTTGTTAGCAAGTCCCTTGGACATATTGTGTTGCACCTAAAAATAGAATTATAAAGTTTTTTTTTTTTTTTTTTTTTTTTTTTTTTTTTTTTTTTTTTTTTTTTTTTTTTTTTTTTTTTTTTTTTTTTTTTTTTTTTTTTTTTTTTTTTTTTTTTTTTTTTTTTTTTTTTTTTTTTTTTTTTTTTTTTTTTTTTTTTTTTTTTTTTTTTTTTTTTTTTTTTTTTTTTTTTTTTTTTTTTTTTTTTTTTTTTTTTTTTTTTTTTTTTTTTTTTTTTTTTTTTTTTTTTTTTTTTTTTTTTTTTTTTTTTTTTTTTTTTTTTTTTTTTTTTTTTTTTTTTTTTTTTTTTTTTTTTTTTTTTTTTTTATTTTTAAACTTCTCTCTCTTTTTTTTTTTTTTTTTTTTTTTTTTTTTTTTTTTTTTTATCTTAATTTTTTTTTTTTCCTCTGTCGCACTCTACATTTTTTCCATCGTTTTATTTGGGTTGTTTTTATACTTTTAGCCACGACTTGAGAGTTTTTCATCAAATAGTTCAACATGTTAACTGTATAACAACTGTATCATAAATTGTCATTCTAATAAGAGAAAAAAATAAAAGAACAACCAGACTAAAAATATAAAAAAAAAAAAAATTAAAATAGTTGTATGTGATTTTAACCTGTTGTCTCAAAAAAATTAGTTAAAATAAAGGACAATTGCTAAGATTTGTTTAGTTTTGATGTTTTAAGAAAATTTTATTTTTTAAACTGAAGTTAATTCTCAATGCATCTGCATCAAATTTTACTAAGTCGAGTTTTTTCGAAATAGTATTTAATACCAAGTATTTCTGTCATAATCCACCCTGTCGCTTACCTTTTGACGCAACCGTGCACAACCCCATAATCCCTGAACGGGACACCAGAACAAAAAATGCAATTTTTAGCGGCCATCCAGAGTCGATTCGCGCCTCACCACCCAGATAAACCAACCTCAACCCACCCAGTAAACCCTATGCAACTCCACCCCACACTTCTCCCAAGTGGAAATCAACCACCAAAACCGAAAAGTTCCAAAAAATAAGCTGCCAGTATAGAAAACTCCCAACTTGCCTGGGGAGTTAAAAGGAAAATCGGCAGTTAGAGATGGTTGGGCGTTTTTGATATCTTTGAACCAAATAAACACAAAAACGTGAATTCAGTAAATTTTTCTTTCACCAGAGCGAACTAAAATGATTATTATACAACTAGCTTGACTTATAAGGATTTCAGTTTGCTAACATCCTGTTATTGTTGCTAAATTATCAAAAGTCAAAGAAATTACTTTTAAAAGTTATTTTTAATTTAATCCATAAATTCCTTTTTGTTCAGTATGAATTGTAGTAATACAACATGATTTCTTTGGAAACATTTCTAGTTTAGAAAACTATATGTTTTTATTTTGACATAATGGCTTGCGCCAGGATACTTGTATCGCCAGTATACAGAATAAATCAAACTAAATCAATTGTTTATTCAAAATATGTTACAGCCTAAGCTCCGAAATCTACTGTACATGTGTAGGTAAATCTATTTTTGAAAAATCAGTACGACCATTTAAAATAAATTAAAACATTTTTCTTGGTCCTCAGATCGAGACCGCTTTTTGATACCCCGTAATGGGGCTTGTTAGCTTCAAACCCTGGTTAGTAGTTACCTGTCGCCGTTTCCCCGCGCCAAATAACTAAAATTTCCACTTTTCGATTTGAAATGCGTTTTGCGCCTGCCCCGTCCATCTGTCCACCCTGACTCCTCCAACCACAGGGTCGTCAAAGCGCTTTTTGCCCATTTGCATTTGCAGTTACCGATGCCCGGGCAGAGGACATGGTCCTTGAGTGGGGTGGTGGGTTGCTGGTCTGGTGCGGGGTAGTTTCAGTGCGTTTTGCATTGCGCTTTCGCCTGGGTTCAATAGCCAAAGTGAACGAACATTTCTGACGTTTGACCGAACTTTGTTGTTGTTCTATTTGCTGCAGCTGCGACTGCAGCTCTCTCTGCTGCTGTTTTTAATGGTGAACTGCTCTGAGGGGGGTAATAGGCACATTTGTGCCCCCTTTACCAAAGCGAAGGCAAGCTAGTCTCTTATTTTGTAACTCCATGCACCAACGAATGTCAAAAGCACAAAAAAAAACAGACACATGCTAATCAGGACAATTAAGTTCAAAAGAGTTTGGATGCAATCGCTTATATGTGTGTTCCGAAGATTTTAACATTGGTTCAAAGAACATTCGTTTTTTACAACTGTTACCTGAGAGGTTCTAGCGTTGATTCAATAATAAACAAGCTAAGTAATGTAAACATTTTATTACATAACATGTTTGTTAAAACTATAAAAAAAAAAACAATTGCTTTTAAATTCAAAGCAAACAAGAAATGACGCTATAGTCGGGTTTCCCGACTATCAGATTCTCGTTTGTCATTGCCCTCTTAAAAAAAATAGTGTGTCCTGCTTTCGAGCGTTATGAATTTTAAACGCACTTGTACACACAATTTCTTGAAACTGGCCAGATTTTCAAAATGTTTGGATATCTGTGTGGATATTTTTAAGGGGAGCTTCTCATGTAACACGTCAAAAAGTAGTTGTTTTTTGGGATTTTTTTCACTCCGAAAATAAAAACACACGAATATTTTTTTGCATATATGTATTTAAAAACATGTTTAAACTATAAAAAAAACATTTTTTCAAAAACTAAAATTACAAAATGGCGGACTTATTAAATGTCGCGTGTGGTGTGACGCGGCTCACGTTCTAATCGCGGTACATTGTAGAGCCCAAAGTTTTCATCTGAAACATAGGTACAACAAAATATTTTATTACTCAGCAGGGTTCCCCTGAGTGCATGAATGTCTGTAACTCCAAAAAATTCGATTCAACAACATTGAAATCACGTCTTGAAAAAAAGTGATATTTTTATTTTTGTTTTTTTAATTTTTTTTTAAAATTTTTCACAATCTTAGACATTTCATTCATTTTTTTTTTTATATAATAAAAATTTTTTTAAATTTTTTTCCCGTTTTTTAACCCTTGTGTGAGCGGAAGGAACATTTTGTTCCATTTCGATTTTGCTTGTAAATATCTCGGGTTGTGTGAAAACTATCGATCTGAAATTTTTGACAGCTCGTCTTCAGCGATTCTAAACAACGTTTCCGATTTTTAGATAAATCTGTTGCTAATCTTGGATTTTTTTTTAAAAATTTTTTTATTACGTTGTTGAGCGGAAGACACAATTTTAGACATCGTGTTATAACCGCGTATATCTTAAAAACCTTTATTCAGAAAAATTTGAAATTTTTACTGAATATTTATTAACTCAAAATCATTAAATTAAAAATTAAATTTTTAAATTAATCCTACACTACAAAACATTTTTAAGTTTTACCTTGAAAAAAAAGTTTAGATTAATTGCGTAAAACTCGCAAACTGATCAAACAATTGAAAAACGTGATATACTACGTTATAGGGCTTTCAATAAGCTTCCAAAATGGTCAAATGTGTCATACCCTTCTTCGGTAAAACTATAAGAAAAACAACCAATATTGTTGAAAAATTGAATTTATTTTGTACAAATTTGATTAAAATCATAGTTTTGAGAAAAAACGATTTAAAGTTTTGAGTAAGCGCCAAATCGCACACAAAGCGCGCCCGAGCGCGCTAGTCCAATCAATCATATTTTTCGTAATATTCAGAGTTGAGTCATAAAACTTTGGGAATGAAAATTTTACATGAGAAGCTCCCCTTAATAAAAACGAAATTCAAAATGTGGGCTTTACAGAGTTTCGCAATTTGTGGGCGTTAACAGGGACGTAATCACGTTTTGAAACAAACTTGATCTGCGCTATGCTTATAGAAGTCTGTGTGCAAAATTTGCTGGTTCTAGCTCTTACAGTTCCTGAGATCTCGACGTTTGTACGGACGGACAGACAGTTTCAACGTTCAAAGCATTCTCTTTTACTCTACGAGTAACGAGCAACTACTACCCGCCGATTACATGAGTAAAAGTAACCATTTCTTTCGATTACAGTTCCTATTTCCGATTACAATTCCTATGGATGATCGAGCGATTTACCGATTCAAAATGAGTAAAACGATTTCATAACTTGATAGGTTTTTTGTTTTACTGGATTTGGTGCTCTTTCATCAAAATAACTTAAACGCACATAATAAATAAAATTGTTATTAATAATATATTTGTTGTTTAGGAAAAAATGGAAACATTTAACATTTCAAATTTGTAAACGTATAAACTTATGGGTTTTTTAAAATACCTTTTTCTTCCCGCTTAAATGTCACAAACTGTTTTCAAAGTTATAAGTTTTTTCCCACACAAATTTTGATCCCTTCTTTTCAAGTCGAAATGAGCCTTTAGGTGTAGAAGTTGGTTGGTTGGGTCTTAAATTTTAGTGTTTTTCTGCATGTTAGAGAAACTGATCGTGGTGGCTGCCCACGGAGTGGATATTACTATATATGGAAGTCACCGAATTACTATTCGAGTTGCGAAGGTTTTCTTTTGGGCGAGGTGGATTGGTATTTCCTTCTTTTCCAGTAGGGGTCACTTGAAGGCTTTTGGAAAGGCGGTTGCACGTGGAAAAGCGACTTAGGAAATTTGATATTGAGCAGCACTCACAGTTAAAGCCAATTCCGTCCTCCGCTCCCCGTCGACCACGCTCCCTCTGCCGTTTACGCATGCTTACGTTGTTGAAACTGCTGTTTCTATCGGTAGAAAAGGGATCAGGACCAAAGGGATCAGGACCAAACCGAGCGGTCCCATAATGACTGTCATCGCTCAAGAACCTGGCGAAGCTCTGAGGTTGTTGCAGCTGAGATACCTGCTGCCATGTGGGTGGATCTTGGCGCAAGACATTACGAAAATTTCCGAGAGCTTGCTGCGTTTCATATCCCGCCTGTGCGCGAAATTGTTTCTCGCTAAGTAGCGGACGAACCTCTGGAGGCAAAACATGCCGCTTGCAGCGGACGCACTGTGACCTTAGCCAGCGTATCAACCACCAGACTTCAAACCAAGGGAGCAGCAGAAACAGACAACCAAATTGAAAACCCCTGTGGTCGGAGGCAGTGAGGATCAACCAGTGGGCGACGGTTCTCAAAAAGCGGTAGTGTAAGCTTCGAAGCATCTGGTGTCGCCACAAATAACTGAACCGCTGGCAGCCAGACTGGAACAGCCAGGCACCACCCACTAGCGCCAGGGCGACCACGGTAGGCCGCTCCTCGAGCACCTGCATAAAGTTCCCCTTGAGCGATTTTAGTTGCAGGCGTCGGTTGCCGCCGTTTGCCAGTAAGGTGGCACTGACCATGGCCACGCCCGCCAAATGGGTGCCCAAAACCGCCGCTGAGCAATATAAGCAGAGCAGCGAGTCTGCGAGGTGGGGGCAGCTAAGCCACAACACTAGGCCGAAGGTGAATTGGGCTACACGCTCAAGATCGCAGCTTATCACTTCGAGCGTAATTGCGAATGCATAGTCCGTGTAGATGCCGTAGCAAGCGTGGCTGTGGGAGGCCAGCGAGATGATCCGGTGCTTCTTCTCCACGACGCCAATCGGTTTTCCTTCGTAGCACTCCAATTGCTTACGTTGTGCCTGGTGAATTCCCAGCACCGTGGCCGCTTTGTACTGCATGTAATCTCCGTCAGCGGTGATATGCAGATGCAGTCGGTTGCTCTGAAAGACGTTCCACAAGGTCAGTGGTGTGGGTCGCTGGCAGAAGACTTGTACGCGGTTGTGGGTGTACAGCATATGGAGCAGTGTCTGGCCATCTTGGAAATGCGGCTCCTCAGGACGCAGGTACTTCACCAACTGCTCGTGATAGTCTTCACCCATGTTGGCTATCGAGGAGGACGTCATGAGCAGTGCGATAAAAAGGAAAGCGAAAGGAGGGGTCCACATTTTAAACTCTTTACACGTTTTTGGGCTAAGACCACAGTAATTTTTTATAATTTTTTGGAGCTTGGGTAGTGACAAGGCTATCTTATTGTGTGAGGAAAGCAGGCACCGAATATAACAGGTTTTTTGAGATTTTTGCTTTTAAAAGACTACTACGATTTTTATACTGTAAACAGGCACGTATCCTCGAATTCACAAGTCCACAAGTCGAATAAGTCCACATTTTTGAATGATTTTTGTCCTTGAGCACCCCCCGAAACATATTTCTGGATAAGGGCCTGACTGTAAACGTTGCAAATGTCTGTCTGTCTGTCCGTCCGTCTGTCTGTCCGTACAAACATATAGATCTCGGGAACTATAAGAGTTACAACCACCAAATTTTGAACACGAACTTCTATTCGCATGCAGATAAAGGTTGGCCCAAAACTTGACCACGCCCCTTTTAGGCACACAAACCGCGAAACTCTGTGGTTACCCTTTTTAAATGCTACTTGTATGTGTTGAAAATATCTAAAAACTTGGAAAATCTAGTGGTGTATAAATTGTGTACAAAAGGGCGTTAACAATTTATTGCGCAGTGAGTATCGAAATCTTATAGTCGAAAAACCCAACTTTAGCGCTCTTTCTTGTTTTAAAGTTTACTATGCTAAAACTATTCCTTTAATCTCATAGTTCGTAACCATATAAACCATATTCTGGTTTCAATTGATGAAATACTTTTAATTATTGCGATTTCCTTAAATTTTTTTGTTTTTTTAGGGAGGGCATTGAGTATTGCAAATCTGAGTCTGTAAGGGCCTGTAAGGGGTGAACATAGAAGCTGTTGGGATCTCTTAGGCTGTTACTTATTTGTGTCTTAAATCTAAACTTCATTGATTTGCGTTCTGCGCTTCAATAACTATAAAAATGACTGGTGAAAAAGGGCCTAAAGCTTTCGGGTAGCTTTGTATTCCAAATGCACCCAAATTGGATGTTTAGGCAGGTATATCACTGAACTACAGTTGATGTTGAAACTTTCTGTAATGTATCTTCAAGATACTACAGTTCCAAAAGGGAATATTTGCCTTCAAGTTTTTGTCTTTCTAGCATTCTAAGCTTCCTTTTCACATTGGGTTTTTTCAAAACATTCAAATCCTTTGTGCCCCATTTTCCTTCAATATTTCGTTACCATTCCTTTCATACATCGTTCGTTCTATTTCTTTGCATTTTCATTGCGACTTTTTGTATCTGAACATGCTGCGTATGGGCTGCTATGACTGACTTCGGACACCGAGTACTACCTACCATAGTAAAAACTCACTACGAGTGTAAATTTTTTTTTTTTTGCCAAAAGTCAGGGGCATCAAAGAAGGAGTAAAAAAATAAAACTTGGCGCTCGTTCTATTAAAGTGGAAGTCGCGGCCTCCGATGGGGTATAAAAGCAAACAAAACACCGACAAAAATGAGAAAGGTCTAAAAAAGCTAGTAGAAGCCGGGAAAGGAACCTGAGAAAAAGAGAAAATCCCCACACAAAGTGGAAAACGGAAAATAACAACAAACAGCAGAAGCCACAGAATGCAAAAGCAACTGAGATAGCAGATGAATGGAGGTAGGGACGGAGGATGCAAAGAGTACAGAACGCTTTTTTGCATTATGGCCAAAAATCGAACTGGAATTTCTGTAATTTTTCGCCGTGCTCTTTGTTGTTGTTGCTTTTGCCCTGCTCTGCTATGCTGTGCGACTATCATTGCGTTCGTTTGGGGCGAACGCACCGAGTTTTTTTTAAGGCAAAAGTGGGTGGGTGGGGTTATGAGAGACGCCCGGTGGCCTCATGCATTTTCCGTGTTTCGTGTTGTGCGCAAAATAAATTGGTAAACAAGCGAGCAGGCCAGAAAGAGATGGGCTCGGAGAGCGAAAGGGGAAAATAGCCTGGTCAATGGCAATACATACATGACAATCCAGTTCGTACATAGTCCCCAGTGCAGTTGTGTGCAGGTCCTCGTTTTCCTCCTGTTTTCCCGACTGCATTTTAGTATGTGCTGCCTCTTTCTCGCTCTTTCTCTCTGAAGTATTGCATTTTGTCCGTCTGCTGCGTCCTTGTCCCTCTGATGGCATACTCCTTTCCACATTAAACCCCTACATGCCTCCTTTTTATTTAGCTGGCCACCGAAATAGGCTGCGCTGCTGTCGCCGTTGCAGTCACTGCCACCATTTTCGCCAGCGTCGCCTTCACGTCCACGCTTCCATTTGCACCCTCATCTCATCCCATCCCCAAATATCTTCTTCCTCCCCCCCAAAATCCACTACCACCCCACTCCGCTCGCGCTATATCCCCACGCATGTATTGCCACCGATGTTCTTGTTGTTTTTTGGTCGCTGCATTGGCTATAGTTTTTTTAACTGCCTTTTGTGCACAGTGGGCCAAACAGATTAAGACTTTTTTTTTTTCAGAAAATAATTAAATTTGAAAAACACTTGTGAACCTTCCTGTAACTAGGCTGATCAGCAAAATTTAATTTAATTATACATCGTTTTTAAGGGACCGTTCTTAAAATTTTCACCAAAAACATGATTGTTTAAAGTCCTTGATGGTCTTTAACGCATAAAACATTATTTTATATGGATATGAATTGGGGCCATCAAAAAGAGTAAATATCAACTTTTTCAATAACATACATATATTTGTTGAAATTCGAAAGTACAAAAAACCAAAAATATTATAAATCCCGCTTTAGTTTTTTATGCTAAAAAAAATTGTCCTAAATATTTTATTTTACTATTTTAAATAAGATATTTAACCAATACGTCTTGAAAGCACGAAGGATATAATTCGGTATGCATTTTAAAAATAAAACCGGGAACCATAGAAGCAAGAACCTTGAAATATATTTTACCTGTCCACTTAAAAAATATGTACACAATGATTTGAAACATTTATTTTGTTAAAAAGCAACTTGATCCTAATTTAATATTTTTTTGTATTAGGTCAGTGACAAAAACGTCTATGACGTTATCTCTTGTTTTTAACATACCTACATTTGTTAAACGTATAAAAAATAATCTATGTTGGCTAAAATGTACCCCTACATTTGTGATTTCAAAGATTAATTTTATGAAATTATCTTATATTTTTTGCTTATATTTCTTACAGGTAAGGAAATCACTACTTCTTGTCCACTGTACGAGCCCAATCAGCAGTTGCGCCATATAAAACGATAAAAACAGAGCGCGACATGGCTGTTGCTGCTACTGCAGCAACCTGATGTAGTGGATGCTGCTGTTGCTATGTGTGCCAGGCAAAAGGCCAAACGCATGTGTGGCCAAGATCCCAGCTGCCTCCCCGGCGGAGCACTGGACAAGGAACTCGTAGCAAAGGACATGGTACATAGGGAGCGAGCGAGAGGAAGAACGAAAATCGACCGAAACACTCGGGCGAGTGAATGAAACGAGCCTATGTATAAAGGCTTCCTCTTCACATGAGAGCAAAAGCCAGCCAGCCTGCATGTGTGCTCTTGCCAGGGGGTGGACATGGGAGTGGGCTATTGGGGTACGAGCACGTGTGGAGGAGTGGGCCTACGCAGCGGAAGCTGCGCTGGTAGCCACCTCATCTGTTTCGAAAGCGGCAAACGCATCGAATGCGCATCGAATCGAAGTCCAACGTTGATTGTATTATATTGGCAGAGTTCAGATCGACCCGCCTTTGCCCACCACCATCCTGCAGCCCCCAATTTGTGCCCCTCTCTTTGGTTGTCTGTCAGACATCAGTTGAACAGCGTGCACTTAAATGTGAGTGTGCGGGCGAGTGTGTATCTATGAGATGTGCCCCCTTTAGGCAGCCCCAAAACCCATGGAGCAAATTGAATAAACTCCCAAATCAAATTTTTCTCCATTTTGCCGAGAGAAAGAACTTTGACTGACATGCAGAAGAGGGTGCATGCGGTGCCATCTGTGTGTATCTTAGCCATTTAAAGGGTCAATGAAATGCAAAAGTCGGCAATGATTTGGGGTCCCTTTCTCAGCTGTAGACCCCAACGAAATGTTTTGCCTTCTGAGCTCAATTGTGTCATCTTTCACTTTGATTGCCAGATGTATTTATTCTTCAAAAATGTTGCCCCTCATTCGAGGGCAAAATATATAGATGAAGTTTATTGAACACTGTTTAAGTTATCCGAAAATAATTTTCAATTAAGAATAAAGCTAATAGCTAATAGCACTTTCGTTTGATTCGAAGAAGGCCGACAAAGCGTGACCAGACACTTTTCTTGGATCTTGGTTAGATAGTGTGAAGTGTAGTCTAATTAAGGGTAAAGTACAAACATAAACGCTAAACTAATTTTTAAATTCTCTTGTAGATCATGCATATGAAAATAGTACTCTGGTTTAAAGCAAGACCTTTGTTTCTGTAGTTCTATTTGAAATGGCTCTTTAACTCTGTCTATATACGAATCATGGTCCTCCTACGCAAACTCTTGTAGCGTCTACATGGACATATTTATAAAACAACAGAGTGGAAATTTTTAATGTTGCACTCTTTGAACAACATTGAACATTGCAACATTGAAAATGTGCACTCAGTTTTAATTTTGGATTTTAAAAGTACTCATCGTAAGTAGCTAATGCCCATTTAAATTTTCTGTGACATACGCGCCAGTTTGGTTGTTCCTGAAACTTAAAGTTCTGAGCATTGACCAAGTAAATCTCGTAAGCGGTTGAATCATTTAGGTTTAATGTCTTCAGTTTTTGTTGTAGGTTAGAACTGAACCAAAAGTAGTTTGGTATATAGTAAGACAGTGCACATATCATTATATTCCCTTCAAAACAGTTTCGATTGCATTAGAAATGAGAGCACCACAGATTTTCGCGGTTTGTGCGCGTTAAAAAAAAGGGCGTGGTCAAGTTTTAAAACAAACTTGATCTGCGTGCGGGTTATAGAAGTCCGAGGTGGAAAATATGGTGGCTGTAGCTCCTATAGTTAAAGATCTCGACGTTCGTACGGACAGACAGGCATTTCCAACGTTCACAGTATTCTGATTTTACTCTATGAGTAAAGAGAATAAAAATACTATCTGGTATTTTTCGGCTAATTGAAGTCTAGCTTGGACCAGGTGCACCTTAAAACCATTTTTTTATAGCTTAACTCCTTATTGATACACGTTGAAGCCGTTCTGTGTAAAGATACAGAAGATACAAAAGTCAAAAGACAAATCTTTAAGTTACTTTTACAACCAAACGCGGATTAAGTCAAAGAAATTTTAGTGGTACTTTAAAAATCAAAAGACAAAACGGAGTGCACATTCCAAAACTTAAAATGTTGCACTGTGTAATCGATTGCGAATCCCAAACACATGACTTTAAGATTCCCTTGTTCCAAACCTGCGTCCACCCTCCGAGGCCAAACAAAACGTTGCAAACACTTCTACCTTCCCAAAATTACGTTTAAATATTTACACTTTTCTTTCAGAATTCATTTCTTGTTGTCTCTGGCTGACTATTTTCATGAATTTGTGTGTGAGCTTGTGCTGTGTTTGTCCAACTTGTTTAAAGGTCAAATTACGAGCATGTGAGCATTTTACAAACTTTTCAACGCGCCGTTTTTCCATGCCACATTTAAAGCCGAATACTTGAAATGGGTCAAAAGAAACAACAACAATTTCTCTAGTCAACAAAAAGGGTGTATTTTGAAGGATATGAAGGCTTTTGTTTTTCAGCTTGTTGATATGATTTGCTTTTTGTTGTTAAAAGGTCAAACCCATTTTGGTCCATAATTGTTTTTATAGTTGACGCTCGAGAAAACTTTTCAGTTGCCCACTTACAGGCACCTTGACTTTCTCATTCTACGTTGTTTGTTGAAAAAAACTTGGTTTTTATTGTTCTTTGTTGTTGATGCTGTCTGTGGGGCATCTCCAAAGAAAAATTTGTCTCTGCCTGCCAGACGGAAAGATTCCCCGGTAAACGTAGTTCACTAACTTTTTTTTAAATACTTTAAAGTTGACTTTTCACTATTAAATTATCTACCTGCATCGATTACACTGTGCAACAGTCTAAAACATACATTGGTGCGACTATATAGGTTTAATAAATCTCGGTGTGCTGAGCACGACCTCAACCTTTGAATTTGTCCATTAGCCTTGGTTTTCGAGAAAAACGGCCTCAAAGTGCCAAAATGCTCGATTTTCCGGTACTTTGACACTAAATAACGGCCAAACTGAATTTTACTGGCTGAACGTATGACAATTTTTTTTAGGGGCTCAAATCAATGTTGTTTGTATTGAAAATATATAGGGGAACATGGGGCAAAACGGGGCAATTTTCAGTTATGATTTTTTTCACATACAAATTATGCTATTTTTGTGCATTTCTTTTCCTAGGAATCTTCATTAACTCATATTATAATGAAAAAAATTTTAGAACATCAAAAATTATGTGATTGAATTATATTTTTTGACGATTTAGAAAAAAAAAGTTGTTCATCCCATTATGCCCCGAGCACGGGGCATAACGGGATACTTCTTTCTCTTTGTTATAAAATTAATTTAAGTTGCGAATATTTGCATTAAATGAAAATAAAATAAAAATGAAAAAATTAAATAAATAAGACAGTCAGTTGTTGTCCAATTTTTTTTATTATTGCAAAATATGAAAAAGTGATAAAATAGTGAACTTTTATAAATAAACTTTAAAAAATTAATTTTTGTTGATTTTGTTTAAAAAAATCGCTCTGCAGATTTGTGATAATAGTCGTCGAAAATGAATAAATTGAAATTTCAAAACAAGTACATAAATAACAGCCTTCATAGTCATAATCACATCTTGAGTTTGCTTACTGCAAAAGATTGTGCCCCGTTATGCCCGCCCGTTTTGCCATGGAATGAAAAAAAGAAATATGCGATGTAAAGCTGAAACAACATATTATATCTTGGAATGAACCCAATATTTATAAAATATAAACAAATATTACTTACTTAGATATGCAAAATCTCGAAAGTTACAATTCGGCCGGAATGCACACCATATATGCTGCAAAAAATATGCTGACGCAATAATTGTGCCGGTTTCACTTGCAAAATGTCGCATATGATGTAAAACTATGTTGATGTAAATTTCAATAGATGGAGCGACAGTGTGGGACAATTATTAATTTCATCCCGTTCTGCCCCTTGCCCCGTTATCCCCATGTTCCCCTACACAGTTATCCAACAGCTTTGACAATCTGGCTACTTTTAAGAAATTGTGTACGTGTAGGAATCATTTTTATTTGCGATACTCGAAGAGTAACTCAAGATCCCCCACAAAGATCGGGAAAAAGAGCTATAACCACAAATCAACACCTATAAGCAAAAGATCAAGTTTGTTTCAAAACCTGACCACACCCCTTTTTATGCCCACAAACCGGAAAAAACTCTGTGGTGTCCACATTTTTAGTGCTAGAGAAAAGTGGCCCTTACAAATGTTGTTCGTATTGAAAATATCTACCCAAATATCTAAAAATTTTTAAACCATTTTCTGACCATTTTCAAGCCATTTTCGGGAAACCCGACTATAGCGTTCTTTCTTGTTTCTTTTAGAAAGGGCAATGAGTAACGGAAACCTGATGGTGGCGAAACCCGCTTTCTTTCTTGCTTTTAATTATTTATAAAACAATGGAGTTATAGCTTGATGGTTTCCGTATAAGATATAATCGGGATCGGACTATTATACCACCTCCATTAAAAAGAAGGCTTCTGTAAAAGTTGTAGATGTAAAAAACGGTCAGACGGACAAACTGTATTTTACATAGAAAGATGTCGATGGGGTTGTGACTAAAATTATAACACCCTGCAAGGTATTTGTGCTCATCTTATCCATATGGATACTTGCAATTTCCATCCTGGCAACGCAAATTCATTCTTTAACTAGCTCGGGCAACTAGCTCTCCCCCAAATTTTAGCATAGAACGACAACGAATTTTAGCTTGCACATTTAATGCCAGTTTTATAAAATGCCAAACTAAACTCTGTGCCCCCATCACTTGACACACCCATATATGTAGGACACCCAGTCCAGTGCCAAGCAAGATGAGTAAACGTTTGCTTTTATACCTTTTACTTCTTTTCGCCTTTCGTATTTGGCAAAGATAAAGTTTTGTAATAAAAATGTCTGCTGGTAGACACCGGGTTTGGGGTTAGGGGGAGTCATCCAGCCGGGCAGACATTCTGTCTAGCACTTTCGAGACCAAAGTGTGTCAGCAACTTTGGCACGTCCTCGACATCGTTGTTGTGAACGTGTCCTTGTCCTTGGCTCACACACCAGCACAGGCAATGTTATATATATATATCCAAACATATACATTTTTATATATATAAAAATATAAGTATATATAGGAGGAATGGGTGGCAAACTTTCACTTTAGTTTTGCGCTGCTTTGAATAACACATAAGGACAAACAACAGAAATTTGTAGACTTTTAATTCATTTGCTGGACCTTTTCTTTAAATGGGTGATTTTAATACCTGGTAGTCACAGAGTAAAAAGACACATTGGTACTGTTTCGAGGATTTCAACTAAATCGCAGGCTTATAAACACCTTGATGGGTTACATAGTGTTTTAATTTTGTTTTAAATTTGTCTAGTACCTACATTCATACTTCCAAAAAATTTTACTTTTTAACAGTTTTAATTTAAATTTTTATTTTTGGTTCTTTAAAATTTCGATATACACAATTTATGATTCACAAGTTTTCTTAGCACAGAAATTATTTGTTCATGTCTAATTAGATGAGGGTAAATTTATACTAAGTTAAGTATGATACACAATCATTTTAAATACGAAGTTTTGTGTGGTCAATGAGTACGAAATGTTGTCTTGTGTATTATAAATAATTTTTGTGAGACACCCTTAAGACCTTATGCGGATTTAAGAACAGTACATCCATTCATTTAAAGACTGTCTAAGAATGTGTTCCTTTTTGTGCGTTGTGGGAGTCAACAACATGCGAGTGATTAGCTTCCGATAATTATTAAATAAAAACGATATGCACGTAAGACCACCTATAAAAGAATGCTAATATGTTACAGCTACATGAAAGGCCCCCGATAATTAAAGAATAACCCAGGGTTCGCTTTACGCCTTGCGTCTGATTCCGATCAGGCATAGGACGAAGAAAATGATCGTCCAGCCGGCCATGACTAAAAAGCCGTTGTAGACCTTCTCGTGGGTGATGCTCCAACCCTTCTCGATCACGTTTCGAGCCGATATGGAGGGTATTGTGAAAGGAAGTACCATCACCAGATCTTGGAGAAATTGCGGCATGCTCTCCAGAGGCCACAAAAGTCCTACAAAGATAATTAAAAGTATATTAATATTTACCATAAAAATATACTCTTACAACCCGGGGGCGGATCCAAAAAAATATTTCGGGGGTGTTTTTCAAAATTTTTATGTACAAAGTACAAGTTTTTATATGAAGAAAAAAAATTTCGGGGGTGTTTGAACTCCCCCTGCCTGCTTACAACACTTACCGCAAAGTATAATCATAGGGTAAAAAGCGCCTGTGGCCACAAAGTTGGCCTCTGTATGCGATTTGCAGAAGACAGATATAAAGAGACCTATTGGGAGTAAGTAATTTTATAAAACTGCACAGACTTTTTAACCCATTTTTTAACCTACCGAACAACATGCCACAAAAGGCGGTGAGCGTAAGCAAACCAATGAGCGTTGTGGTATCTCCATTGTTGTACGTATCGAAAACCAGGCCAATGTACATGATAACCTCAAACGACTGCAGAGCCATGATGATGAGCTGTGTTAAAAGGTGTGCCCAAAGCATTTCGGTAGCCGAAACACCAGCCAAAAGGGTTCGGTCCCATATGCCATCCATACGCTCCGAAATGAACACTGCAGCCGTCATCAAGGTGGCAAGGAAAAACACCATGCTATAATATAATAAATTTGGTTAGTCAATTCCTTCAAATAGTGGTGAAAACCTAAAATTGATTTGAAATGGTGCTAGTTTACTCCAGCAGCTCATAAAATTAAAAATGTAAAAGTAAGAAAAGGATTATAAGGGAGGCAATACTCACGTCATGACCACACCTGGGGCACAATACTGCTGGAACTCAATGTCTGCGGTTCCAAAGATGGGTTCCTGGAACTGGACAGGCAGATCAACGATTGCCGTGGAAACATTGCAGTCCTTTACAACGCTTCGCATAAAGGAGCTAAACTTGTCACGAAGTTTGCGTTGCATGAAGTACGCCACTTGTTGATCTGCAGAATAACTTAATAGATTTAAAAAACTTTGCCCCGTCCCGCTCTTACCTGTCATATCGATGTGTATACTCAATTCGGCATGGTCCACGGCTCCGTCGCTGGCATGGATCCCGTCCTCCATCACCGAAAGGATCGAATCGCTAAAGTTCTGTGCAAAACGCAAATAGCCAACGGTGGTTGCACGTTTAGCATCGCTCAGGGCATCTGCTTCACTAGAATAGTACTTTCGCGTGGCCACATCGTCGCCCAGTTCCCGGATGTATCTGCAGGATAGCTTATGGAACTGGCAGCTATCGTTTTCATTTTCCTTGTACACTGTGACCAGACTTTCGTCAAAGCATTCAGAGTAGTTCTCTACCTCGCCAGAGTAAACTCCAATCTCAAGATTCGTAGGCGTCTTGCCAATGGCCAGGTAAAAGCATGTCAGTTGTATTATTGGAAACAGAAGCATGAAAATGATTCCCCTGAAAATAACGATATGAAAAGGAATTTTTGGATTTATTTGAACAAATTTAGTTTAACACTTCGTATTAAACTATACTACTGTGTGTGTTAGTGAAGTCAACTTACGAAGGCTGTCTGAAAAGTTGGACAAAGTTCTTTGTCATCAAGGCTTTGACCCTGCCCTTTGTCGTGAAAAACACCTTCTTACGGTTATCGTTCAAAGGCTCCTCAAACGGAATGGGTGGTTTTTCGGGAGTGTTCGGCTCGTGGGTGTCTATGACCTCAGGAGGCAGCACTGCTGCCGGCAAAGCCTGATTCTTGTTGTGGTCCATGATCTGGGCCAACTCATCTTCGTTGCCCTGCCGTTGGCTCAAAATGAGAAAGGCATCCTCGATCGACTGAGTTCCAAACTTTATCATTATATTGGTGGGTGTATCCTCGGCTAACAACACGCCATTGCGCATTAGCCCAATCTGGAAGATGAAATTAAAAATGTTTTTTTATTTAAAATGGTTCCTTGTTCGGAAGATTTTTTCAGCTTTACATTTGAATGAATTTATGGAAAAACAAGAAAGAACGCTATAGTCGGGTTTCCCGACTATAAGATTTGCGATACTCATTGCCCTCCTTAAAAACAGCTAGCTAGCCCTCTTCAAAAAGTTTAGCCTACTTTCGGGCGCAATCAATTTTTCTCTTCAAAATGTCTTGCCTACTTTCGAGCGCAATAAAAATTTTCAACGCAATTGTATACGCAATTTCTTGAAAATGGTCAGATTTTCAAAATTTCAAATTTCAAAAATAGATATTTGGGTAGATATTTTCAATACAAACAACATTTATAAGGGCCATTTTTCTCTAACATTAAAAATGTGGACACCACAGAGTTTTTTCCGGTTTGTGGGCGTAAAAAGGGGCGTGGTCAGGTTTTGAAACAAACTTGATCTGCGCTTTGCTTATAGAAGTCTGTGTGCAAAATTTGGTGGCTCTAGCTCTTATAGTTCCCGAGATCTCGATGTTTGTACGGACAGACGGACGGACAGACAGACATTTGATCGTTTACAGTATTTGCTTACTCTTCGAGTATCGCAAATAAAAATTAATACATGATTAGTATTGATTAAACTCCATTTCCATTCTATTGAAGACAGATATCTTTTTGTAATTTTAACACTTACGCAATTTGCCTGCTTTGCTTCCTCTATATAATGGGTGGTAATAATCACAGCCAGTTTGCTATTTCTAGTGGTATCCACAAGAAAATCCCAAATTCTAAAAATTCAAAATAAAGTTTAACTTCGGGCATTTCGGTGACTTATTTTTCACCCACTTTTCACGCAGCATGGGATCCAACCCTACAGTGGGTTCGTCCAGAATTAAAAGCTCAGGATCGTGTATCATGGCGCAGGCGAAGGAAAGACGTCGCTGCTGTCCTCCGCTGCACTGCTTGATCATTTGTCTGGCCGGCGGCAGTTGGAGCAGCTCTTTAAGCAGCTTGAACTTCTCTCTAATGCGCTCGTCCGTCAGGCCGTAGATGCGCCCAAAGTAAAAGATCGTCTCTTTGACGGTCATTTCCTCGACCAGGGCAATCTCCTGGGGCATAAATCCCACGCGGGATCCTGGTACTCCGCTGCCCGGCTCGCCTGGCTTGACGCCCAGTACGGAGACCTCGCCCCCGTTGAGGCGCCTCTGGCCGACGATGCAAGAAAGCAGGGTAGTCTTGCCGCAACCGGAAGCTCCCAGCAATCCATATCTGATCGAGAAAGAAAGGTAGGTAGGTTAATATTGTCGCCTGTCAGCAAACTTCAGTGCTACCCACATAGAACCTCGCATCACGTTCATATTCAGCTGATTGAGCACAACCTTGGGATTCGATTTGGAGCCGTAGTATTTATAGCCATTCCTTACTTCAACGGCTGCCATCTTGAGTTGTTTGATGTTCTGTGAAAATATTCTTGCTTACATAAATTTGAGGTTAAAGGGGAATACAAAATATGTTTGTGATATATTTCAAATAATTTGTAAAATAAAGGTAAACCTTTTGTAAGTTGGAATTAAATTACACTTTATATTCTTGATAAAATATAATAACAGATAATTTAATTTTTTCTACCGTCCCCTTCTCATATTTTTGGCTACGCTACTCAGATCTTCATAAATCATTTGCGTCAATAATTCTTATTTTCTTGATTTGGCTATGTATTTTATTGATTTGCTTGGCTTTATGACATGCACGTGTCGAGGCACTCAAAGCACTTGTCCGGCCCATACTTTATATCGGGATTGATGTGTGTACCCTACTTGCTAATTAGCTAATTTGCGCTTGACTGAAGATAAAAAAAGTTATTAGTTCTATGTGACAACTAACCTAAGATACGTGGTTCATTGCCCTCTAATTTGAAAAATATAATTTAATTTAATTTTCAAGAAATAAAGAAACTTTGCTTTCCCGACAAAGGTTGATACAAGCAGAAAAATAAAAGTTGAGTGCCAATGCGACTAACTCAAGGCTCTCAGTTCGTAATAAGCTTACAAAGTTCTTTCTTGTTTACTCATGGGTCGTCAAACATCGTCGTATTATAAAAACAGGGAGTCCAACTACTAAACTCGAGGTCATTGTTAGTTGTGAATTTTTATATAACAACCCAACCCAAAACGATTCTTTCTAAAAAAAGAGATCAAACCACCGACCGAAAGGGAGTTACATGTTTATATTTCCGTCAAACGAAAAAGGTCATCCTTTTTACGTCAGTCTAATTTTTATATCCTTGCAGGGTATTTTAATTTTAATCTAATGTTTGTAACGCATAGAAGGAGGCAAGACCTAACCAGCAGATCGAGTTTTAAAATCTCCAAGCCAAAATTGTGGCTTTTAATTTAAGGTTATCAAAATTGGACTGCTGTATTCTGTATCTATCAACAGTTTAATAACTTTGGTAAACCAAAGTTTTTTTTTTTTTTTTTTATATAGATATCAGAGCAAATTTTGTCATAATTTAGTTTTGAAAATATTAAATTAAATATTAAATCAACGCTCTAAAAGAAAAAAAAAAGGTAAGTTTTTTGCTTAAAATTGTTTTAGTTAATTGTAGATGTGGACAAAAAAAAGAGGAGAAGTTTTATTCAATACTTGGGAAATTAGCAAACTGCGAAACTGAAAATACGCTTATCAGTGTGTAGCGGAAAATCATACTTCATACTTCTTTTATGTTACGAACAACGGACACAAAGAGCAGTACGTCAAAAAAATGTTTGATTTAATTGTCTATAATTATTAAACAATATTCAAAGGGATATTTGCTAGAAAACGAATTATACTTGTAGGTAAGTTAAACCATAAAACGGTCGTTAATTAAAGGGAAAATTGACAAGTCGTAAAACTGGCTTTGGGTAACTTTAAATTTAATGCATTCGCTTGGACAAGTATTTAACGAAAAAAATAACTTGACAAATTTAGTAACGCTTATGTGTAAACACGAGAAAGATTTTTAAGAAAAACATTTGTATACCCTTGCGAAGGGTATTATAAAATACTTGCAAATATAAGTTATTTGCTTATTAATTTATTAATTATTATAAATGGTAATTTTATACAACTTTAACGCCTCATTAAAAATATTTATCGAAAAAATACATGTTCCTTAACAATATATAAGAAATTTGTTAATTTACCCGTTTGTGTTAGGATATTGCTTGCCTATTGTACCTTTTCTATTTTATTGTCCCCTAAACTAATGTTTTAAAGTCACAAAATTGTTGAGTCAGACGGAACATCTGATAAAAAGATGCAAAAACGTCTTGAATAACAATCACATTCTAGATAGTGTATGTACACCTTAAGAATAACGTCAGTACAAATGCGTTCAGAATAAACAAACACCTTGACAACTGAATTTAAGGAGAAAAGAAAAATTGTAATGAGAAAGAGGTTTAGGGGTACATGCTGAAATATATCTCGTAAATAGGATGAACGCGTCATTTGCATGACGAGAGGAAAAACTTGTATATGTGAGCAGAATTGTAAATATATATATAGAAACTTTTTACTCACAGGTATCGCTTAGTCGAACAACTAAAGTTATTCTTTTTGTAACCTTTATACTTGGTTCACGTCGAGATCAGTTGTGAACTAAATTTATTGCAAATAGGGATATTTACGACTTTTTAAAGTATATATGTTATACCTTATTCTTATTCTGCAGCGTCAGCTGAGTTTATGTTGCTATAAATGTCTGTCTATACAAAACTCAGGAATTCGGGAACTACCTACTAAGCTAATCAATCAAATTTTTTCAACAGACTTGTATAAAAGAAGATACATTTTGTTTTAATTTTTAACCACTTCCTCTCCCACATTAATTTTGATTGCGTTGGCTGTTAGTTCCAATTCCCTACTTGTACAAATAACATAACAGAGAAAACATATACAAATTTGTATTTTATATTAGCGACTCTAGCGTTTTTACTTGTTTTGTTTTTTTAAAGACGGCATTGAGTATCTGATAGTCGGGAAACCCGGCTATATCGTTCTGTCTTGTTTAAATTTTATGATTTATTTCCCACATTTAGATTGTCTTCTCACTTTTCTTTATGACCGCTAAATTTTATGCACTTAAAACCGAGTAGTTAAATAAGAATTCAATTGTTTGTTTCCTTCTTTCCCATTTCATGTGCGACTAGAAATTCCTTAAAAAATACATACCCGTGTATACCTCCGACCTCGCTAATCAGACTTTGACCCACTTAGAGTGCCAACTCATGTTTTAGTCCCAAACAAAAATAAACTAGTTACTTTGTTGCATTTGTATCTACTTATCTCTCTTACTCATGTATTTATCTTGGTAACTCATATATACATATTCAACAACAAAATCAACAATAAAGTAGACGAAAAAACGCAAACAAAAACCGTCCGTAAAGCGTTCGAAAGTATAACCAAAAAAAAAAAAATGCTCACCAACAAAATATATTGAGTAAGGTTAGTAACACACATTCGTGGTCATAACTTTATGCCATGTTTCCCAAGTTGTTGTTGCCTTTTTATCATCGTTGTTTGCTTAAGATTGCAAATCATGACGCAAAGGACAACATTTTCAACTTGATATCGTTTAAATTTAATTGTTTTTATACTAGTTTTTTGTGCCGAATTGACACATGCCAACAGTTGCGGCTTAGGCTTTGTAGTATAATTAAAGATTTTTAATTCTATATGACATATTTTACTTTGGTAATTTGAACAATAAATATATATAATGAGCCTCATAGGAACTTATTAAAATGTCAACAAACAAGTTTCAAGAAGGTTTGCCAAAAATGTATTCTTATAAAATCGATTAATACGTAATAAATTTCCATTCAAAGCGAATCATTTTCAACATTGCAATCGATTTTTCAAAACCAACACCTGCCATAAAAAAAAATCAAAAAACCCCAAATAATTAACAAAACAACGAAGAAGCGACAAAACAACGAACTCAAGGTTGCCAACTGGTTAACTGAATGCGCGACTGCGCGGTCGCTGACGTTGTAACTCAATTGCGAGCGGCTCCAAAAATTGGTGGCTATATGGTTTATTGATGTCGGTGGTGTGGTTTCCATCTTGTCTGCAGTCGCACTTTATTTGCCAATGTTTTGCAATGATTGCAATTGAGCTGCGCCGGCCATGAGCCGCTTAGAAAGAGGGACAGACCCCCAAATTGCTTTCTCAGCGCCAAGAACACCGCCATGAGCATGGTCAATGGAGTAAATAATTATTACTGAACTCGCTACCAAATGGACAACAAGATGGACGCTTCCTTGATGCAGTTTAACGGCTTATTTAACAGGCCAACCGTATCAGCAACAACTAAACCCATTTCGAACGCTTATTCCAGTGTTAGTAGGTATTTAGTTCGTGCAACGTGTTGCAGCTCTCCACTGTTGCCACTCTCCAAGCTCTCCCTGGCCAGTTGCCCACTTAAACTCCTGCCTACTGCTTCCTTCTCTCTTGCAGACTTTTTTTTTCCCAGTTTTCTTCTTTCTCTTTCATCGTTTTTGTGGCACGGCCACTTCTTATATAATGCAACAACAATCATTTCGGTCAAACTGCAACAGCAACGACAGCAGCAACATATCTACAACAGCTGTCTGCCTCGACTTTCGTGGCTTTTTACATCATTCGCCTTTGCACTAAGCTTGCTTTATACGTATCTGATCGATTCTAGTAATATAAGTAAAAAAACCACTAGTAAGCTTTAGTAAGTAAAAGAAATGACAAATAGACACGGAAGCTAAAAAACTAAAAAAAAAACTTTGATTATATCGACATTTTTTTATTTGAAAGGTACATATTTTACTATGGTGTAAAACCTAAAAAATTAAGCCGGTATATTATTGGAGATGAATGCATTACAGAAAAAAGTATTAAAGCATACTGAAGCTAATAATGTATCATTCATTTTATCATATTAAATTATGTCTCGTTCGAATTAATTTTCAAATAGTAAAGCTTTGTTTTTCGTTAACTGAAGTTTTCCCATTGCATGAGCTTATTAGTTTCTGGCTTTTTGCTTTTCATTAAACGTTTTGTCCTAGTTGTTGTGATTATAGTCCGTTATGCTAGCTTTACTTTAACATCTCCTTAGCGTTTTGTGTGTAATTATTTTTTTTCCTTTATTTATTTTTGTTACTGAGTATAACACCATTGTTATAACTGTTGTGTCAATTTACTGATTGTGAATATCAGAAAACACAAGAGAGAATTCTTAAAAATAAGTATTGCCTGCTTTCAAGCGCAATACATTTTTAACGCACTCGTATACTAACTTTCACACTTTTCTGTGGCAATAAAAATGTGAACGCCACAGAGTTTCGCGACTTGTGGGCGTTAAAAGAGGCGTGGTCAGGTTTTCAAACCCGAAACTTGATCTGCGTGGGGTTAATATAAGTCTGGTGGCTCTAGCTCTTATGGTTTCCGAGATATAGACGTTCGTATGAAGGGACGGACAGACAGACAATTGCAACGTTCACAGCATTCTCTTTTATTCTACAAGTAACGAGAATAAAAATTGTGTATTTCCCTTGGTAAATTTTTACTTGAAACCCAAAGCAATGAAAAATCATTGATACTTGCCACACAGAAATAAGTAAATGCATGGGAAACTGTTGCAATATTTTGCATTGCTTAAGCGCAGTTCGCCTTATTCGTGCTGTGTTCAGGTCTTAGTAAACTTTTAAAACACTTAAAATTATTTTTATTGCTTAATATTTTTTGAACGGAAAACTTAATTAAGCTGCCGTTTTCATTTACGGTTTATACATGTTTTGTGGTGTTTAAAATTTTACGCGATATTTTTGGTGTCCAAAGAGCTTCTTATGTACACAACGAGCATCACAAAGACTTAGATAAAATACACATGTGGTCATGCTTCGCGGCACTTCGCTGAAGTTTATGCCTTAAGTCTTTCGTTTTTCTTTTTTCTCTTTATGTGTTTCTGTGTGTGTGAGTGTGGTGGTTTTTCTCAGTCGATACCGTTATTTAGTTTATTAAAGGTTTCATAGTTCGTATATTTTGCGGAAACTTAAGTCGCGTTTTTAATAGGGTACGATTTACTCCAGAGTTGTTCTTGTTAGCACACTCGTTTTTAAATAGGTTTTCTTTATGTTTTATTTATAGATTGGTTGGGCTGTACAACTAATTTGAATATTTCCATTGTTAAAAATCATTTACCGTACCGTATTCAACGAGTGAGTTTACGTCTATCTTCTTACTTATCGTGTTGCGCACGCGCGCTTTTAGTGTTGCAATTTTTTTGTGACCTGCTGCTGTTTATTTTTTTTTTTGCCGATTTTTAAGAGCGGATTTTTCCGTTTTTCTTTTGACGGTCTCACGCTGTATCGGATCCGCTTGCCACAAGTGTCGCTTGCAAGCTTCGTTTCTCGACTGAGCTCAGTAAGTGCCGGATCGCGTACTCGCAAGCTCAATCCAACACAGCTTGGCTCAGAGCGTATCCGGCGCTAGTCGACGCTCTTTTTTTTTTTTTTTTTGCTTTCGTCTGTCACGACGTCGACAGTGACGCTTTTGTAAGCAGTACAGAAAATGAAAAAGTTTACCTATATACAGGGTTTTTTGTTGTTGCTTTCTTGACTAACAGGTGCATAAAAAAATAAAGATAGATTGTATAAAATAAAATTATTAATGCGATACAACGCAGCACTTTTTTCGTTTTTGTGTCTTGAAAACACAAAAAATGTATCTAAGTACACATATTTTTATTTCCTTTGGATAGATAAATGAAATTCTTTACATATATTTTATACATTTATTAGTATTAGTGGTAATTATCCAAAGCTTTCATCGCATTGATATGTGGAAACGGTTTGGATCTGGTACTTTGTTTAATGAATTATTCAATTAATGTTATTTTTATAACCTGTTCCTCAAGAAATCAATACATTCGTAACTAACAAATTATTCCTGGAATTAACTTGCAGGTATGTGAATGTTCCTAAGAAACTACAGTTCTATAACGATTGCTATTCAGCTATGAGTTCCATTTTAAATGTGTCAGCTAATTGCGCATTTCCTTTTGTATAAAAAAATTTAATTGATTGAGAATTCCTCATATGTTTTAATTTTAGTTATACATGTACTTGTTAACTAAAAGCACTTCTTGAAGAAGTAAAAAAAACTGTGACAATCGCTCTGTGAACACTCGAAAGAAGACTTTATATAAATCACTATACAACTAGACGGACAGGCAGTCAGACGGTCAGCCAGAAAGACAGACATGCTTATATGACTTGCCTGGTGATGCTTATCAGGAAATATGTGTTTTATAGGGTCAGAGATGTCTTTTCACTTACGATGTTTTGACTCAAATTATAATACAACTTATCAAAAACATAGTTAGGATGTGTTAATAGCTTTGACGGTGAACAAGTAAAGTGCGTTAAACAATCTGGTAAGTTGGACCAATTAGTCTGAATTATGTTTATTTCACACCACACGTGTTTAACATTTTAACATCTGTCGAACAAACTTTAGTCAGACTCAGTAAGGAAATGAATTGTATAAACATAGTTTAGAACAGGGGTCGGCACCCAGACAGACACATTTTTTTTTTGTGCGTTACCGTGTACGTGTGCCGACTTCGCCCCCCGAGATTTTTTCTATGCACAGTGCATGGTTTAGAATAATATCTATAATAATAGGGTTGAAGTTGCTGCTTCCGGCTTAAGGTTAAATTACTTTAACTTAAACAGTTTGAAATAAGTAATGACATAAAAACGTAATGACTTGAACAGCTTTAGTTTAGAACACGTTTGAAATCTTCGAGGTCTGAAACAGAGTTCACATTGTATACTTTGAACGAAATTTCAGATTTGAATATTCCTTAGTTCCCTATTATAACAAAGCAAGCAGTTCTGGGATCAGACTTATTTATTTATTATGTAGAACAAAAAGTAGCTCAAAGTCAAGAAATCCGCCAACTATAACGTTCCGTCATTAGACATGATCATTGATCACGAAGCAGTGTGGTCCCTAAAATTCAGCGTATTAAAATTTCCCCACTGGCAATTTCAATTCTGTACAATTTCTGATTCAATCTGCATACAGTTAACCCATTTGCCAACCATTAACCCCATTTTTTCGCTGTCTGGGTTTTTGAGATGCTGCTTTTTGCTTTCTTGTTTTGCTCTCTTGCACAAGTTGCCAAAAAAGGCAAAAATAGTAACAAACTATACAAGTATGAATTGGTTCGAAACGTTCGGCTGGCTTTGTTCATTGTCTTACTCAAGCATAAACTTTATGACACTAAAAACTAGCTTGTTTGCTCACATTTCGATAGTTTTTGGTTTGAAACATTTGTTTCCATGCAAAACAAAAGAGAGCAAATCGAAGTTCAAGTTTTTTTCTCATCCCGTATCATTTTTTATCTGGCGCATGCTTTGACTTCTGCTTGTTTCAGCCATTGGCTTTTAACATATTTTTCGTGTTCAAGGCCGTGCGCTGGCGCTTTCTTTTACAATAGGCGACCTTGACGCTGCGACTGCGCAAGCGCGTTTGCACTCGCTCTTGGCCTGGTCGGTGGACTGGGAAGCGGGCTTTGTGGTAAGGTGGTGGATCTGGAGTTTGCACGGCGCCGTCGTGCTGACGTTTGTTATCACAGAGAGCCCGTCGGACAACCGACAAACTAACCCACTTAAGGTATGTTGAACGCGCTGCTTCCCACTGTATGGTCAGCTCACTTACTCGTCTGCTCACCTGCCATCAGTTTTTTTCTCTGCTCGATCGGGCTATTGATCAGAGCGGGCAAATAGCAACGTTTAGTCGAACTGGTAATTTTGTTTAGCTTAAATGATTACCAATAATGTTGTAAACTTTTTATTATTGTTGGTTATGCAATTGCTAACTAATCGACTCCTGCCCTGCCCTTCCTTTCGTAGTTGAGCAGCTGAATCGCAGCTTTTTATTTGTTTAATGACATTATGCATTTCTGAATCAGATCTGTGACCGGTAGTCGAAGAATAAGAGGGTATATTCCAGAGACCGTTCCCATTATAAGTTTTATTAAAAACTCGAGTAATAATAAATATATTTCAGTTTTTACTTTTTTCCTAAAAGATAATAATTATATTTGTATTTTATATTATTTATATTACATTTCAAAAATAATGACTATTATGGCTGTTATTTTATTCGGCTCAAAATAAATGGCCGCTGTGAACTACAGCTTCTGTGCTGAACTTTGCCCCAATATTATTTTATATCCTTGCTCCATTAGAGCAAAGGCGGCTAACACCAGTTTAAATTTAATATAATAATACAATAATATCGCCGAAAAGTTCAACACAGAAGCTGTAAATAACATCGGCCTTTTAATTTGAGTTGACTAAAATAAAAGAACATAATAATCATTATTATTATCTTCTTTTTTTTACATACAAATTAACGGTTACATTTTGCTCAAATAAAATGATAATCTTTAATTAAAAAATCAAAGCTGAAATTTAGAGTGAACAAATGGGCGGTTTTGGTGTTAACCATTTTTTTATCTAGGTCTGTTGTCAGTGGGCTTTTTTGTTTATTTTGAAAATGAAAATAACCGGTAATTACGGTCCCTGGTATATTCTTCTCGGAGAAACATATGTATTTAAAGCAGTTTCAGCAAAACTCTATGTGGAAAAATTCTTTTTTTATTTTTACTTTTTTTTTCGTTTTTTTACCTTTCTTATAGACCCAACATTAAAGTTTTTAAGGGGGGACATCTGAGTAACTAAAAAAAAAAAATCGGATTTTCTGAAATTTTGTTTGGCCAAATGAAAAAGCTAATCAAAAATTTGTAAAGTAGGTCTTATAATATTAGATGTGAAGTACAAAATAAAATTTTTTTGGAACAAATCAAAAACAAAATGGCGGCTGTGCAGCATTTTCTCGAAACCACTTTTTTTTAGCTGGCCGAATTGAAAACTCCCACAAATCTTAACCGATCGATCTGAAATTTTGACAGTATATTCAAAATACCTATGTCTATCGACACACGTAGGATTTTTTCGATATTTTGATTTTTTGCAAAATGGTGAGTGATTGAAAAAAAAATTACGATTTTCACGAAAAAAACGTCACAAAATTATTGATAAAAAAAAAAGTAAGCAAAATATCGAAAAAATCCTACGTGTGTCGATAGACATAGGTATTTTGAATATACTGTCAAAATTTCAGATCGATCGGTTAAGATTTGTGCGAGTTTTCTACTCGGCCAGCTCAAAAAAAGTGGTTTCGAGAAAAACGCGTTTAAACACAAGAGGTTCCATGGCACATACCTGTGAGGCATCGCCGCAGAATGGAAAATTTCGGCACTTAGACACTTTTGCCGGACTCTATCTTTTGATATGTTATTTTTAAAACCATAAAGAATTATTTAAGCGAAAAAAAAATTTTCAATTTTCAAAAAAAGTTACTCAGATGTCCCCCCTTAAGCGAAGTAATTGGATATTTGTAGTTATGAAGGCAATTCTTTATAGCTTTCATAGCAGCGATCCAGCCAAGTTGGCAACCTAATCGTGTTTTTAAGTTTTGTAAAATGATCTTGTAAGACACTTCACGGAAACCATTAAATGCTAAGTTAAAACATAAAAAAAAAATAATGCAAGCTTTTGCTTATGAGGTTATACGCAGTTGCTGCGAGGCTCAAACAATACGTCTTTTTATGAATTCTTTACGGAGCCACTTCATTTGTAACTACAATATTTATTGATTATTTAGATAAAGTGTACATTTAAGAAGACAACAACACGTTGATCATGTAAAAATATTTGTCCACACTACTCCTGTAAATGATGTAACAAACGACCTAAAAAAGCGCTTTACGGTGATCAAAATTTCTGTGGTTTGAATTATCCGAAATCAAAAAATATGATAGATTTTATTAAAGAATAGATTAATGCAGGGATAATTAAAATTTTCATTTGAAAAAAGTTTTTCGTTTTTGACTAAAATTTTTGTTCCAAATTGTAAAAAAAACAAGAAAGAACGCTATAGTCGGGGTTCCCGACTATAAGATTTGCGATACTCATTTTCCCTCTTTAAGAAAACAAAACGAAAAAAAAACGATAGAGTCGCCACCTATGGGGCTACATTAACTACATTTGTATAAGGCATAGCAAAATGTTCTATAACATTTTTATTATTTATTAGAGCACAAAATGGTTCGGAGTGTAGTAAGACAGTGCACATATCATTATATTTCTTTTTAAACCGTAACGATTGCATAGAAAATGAGGGCGCCACAGATTTTCGCGGTTTGTGGGCGGTAAAAGGGGCGTGGTCAAGTTTTAAAACAAACTTGATCTGCGCTTTGTTTCTAGAAGTCTGTGCCCAAAATTTGGTGGTTCTAGCTCTTATAGTTCCCGAGATCTCGACGTTTGTACGGACAGACGGACGGACGGACGGACGGACGGACGGACGGACGGACGGACGGACGGACGGACGGACGGACGGACGGACAGACAGACATTTGATCGTTTACAGTATTTGCTTACTCTTCGAGTATCGCAAATAAAAATAATAATAATTTTCTAAAATCAAATTCCTTTGTTCAATACCTGTTGAATATATCTAAGAAGATTGCGTGAAAATTTGAGACAGATCAGATCGGCTTATCTGCTTTTGAGAAATCGAGATAACCGACTTCGAAAACACCTTTTTAAGAAAAACGCGTTCAAAGTTTAAAAAGTAATGTCTAACACTCTGGCATGACCTTACAAATTGAGGTATATCTCCGAAAATATTTATCGGATTCGAATTTTTAGAGAATACACTTGACTTGACGTACATTCCAGAAATGCAAAAAAAAAAAAATCGATTTTTTGAAAATTTAAACTGCTCATTACCCCTTAAATCTACCTCTGTTCGTTTCTCTTGCTTAGTCAAAACTCTTTGTAAGTCTCTCTTGAAAGTTGTACAGAGGTAAAGAGTTTTGTAATATTTCTGTGTGTTATTAGTTTCTGTCGCTGAAAACTGAATGACAAATTTAAACAATTGCGATTTAAGATAAAACAGCAAAATTAATTATTTTACAACTACGCTTCACCTTCAAATATATAATATGTATGCAAACACCAACTAAAATAATATATATTCACGTACAAGCTAGTTCTCTTTGATTGTTCGACGGCATGTCTGACATTGCGATTTTAATCGCTTATTACAATAATTAACCCATAATTAAAAACGTTGCTCCTATTATTTATTTAGCTAACACTTTAAGTTTATTTTTACGTAATAGTCAAGCAGTGGTTAGGCTAAATTTCAAAAAGAGTACATACGTCGTCGTACACTGGTCGGAATAAGAATTTAGGGTATTTCAGTCCTATTTCTTAATTTTTCTTAACCCATTATGTACCCGTTGAAAACGTAGAACTTTTGTTTTTGTGCCCTTGCAGGGTATTATAATTTTACTCTGATGTTTGTAACGCATAGAAGGACCCTATAAAGTATTTATATTCCTGATCAGCATCACCAGACGTGTCAATATAGCCATGGCCGTCTGTCCCTGTGTCCGTCTTCAACAAAAAACTTTCCCAACGTCTTTTATGTGCAGGCAGACCGAGCTCAAAGATTTTTACGATCGGATGACTATATCCGATAACTGCTTCAGTAAACTTTTACAGCGCAGTGTACGACTTATCAACTTAAATCGTCGTAATGTCCAAGTACGTCTAGTTTAAAAACCTTGACGATCAGATGAAAATATCCTATAGCTGCCAAACAAATAGACATATTTTTTTTTTTTTTTTTTTTTTTTTGGTATATCATAATTGTTTTACATATTAATCGCTTCTTCAAATTTTGACAGTCCGGCAACGTTTTTGTAAACAGTTTAATTTTTGGAAGTGGAGCTTTTGCACATGTCCGCTCTGCAAAGCTCTTATGACTCTCTTAACAAAACCTGGCTCAAATGTTCTACATTGTTTAGGTAAAGACGGATAAGACCAACAGTAGTAAATTGGCAGCCTCACCTTGTTTACTAATTAATCTCAATTAGCATTAAACACATTCATTTATTCAAATAAAGTTAGGCTTGTTGCGCTGACAGATTTTCTTGGCAAAGCTAAGCAACAATGTTGCTTAAGAGCTGCGATATGTTGCTGCAACAATGTCAAAAGCAACTTCGTTTAGAACAACTTAATGAGTGTCAATTAGCTTAAACGAAATAAAACCTTTGGATCGACTTCGTAGACGAGCAAAAAAAAGTAGTTTCAGCTGTAAAATTTTTTTTTCCAAAGGGCATTTAAGCCATTATACTTTTACCTCGATTTGTATTCAGAATAAGGAACGATATATAAGATAGTTAATGCAGTTATTTTATAAGATCTTTGAACCGCTTCATAAATTATCATTTTAATTACCAGATAATTGTCTCAGAAAGGCGTACTTCTTAATTAATTCCTAATTGACACATTATAAAATTCCAATTCAGTATTTTGCAGTGGTAATTGTTTAAGTATAACTTGTCAAACAACTGTTTTAACGACTTTATAAAAATGCTTGCTTTGTATCGCTGTCCGATATAAAACTTTGTTCAGTTGCACTTAGGTTTTAATATAGAGAAAATAATTCGAAGCGCTCAAAACGGAATAATGTAAGGAACAGCATACACCAAATGCAAAAGGGCGATAAGTTAAAATCCCTGATTTACAATATATTTATTTTTGCGTAAAGAGTTATTATTGTTAATATAAAATGTTTTCTTTACAAGTATTTATTATTTGCGATACTTGAAGCGCAAACAAATACTGTGGACGTTGAAAATTTCTGGTGCCCACATGTTTAATGCTAGAAAAAAGTGGCCTTAATAAATGTTGAAAATATATACACAGATATCTAAAAATATTGAAA